>CM060963.1:200085140-200590140 GCA_030765045.1 Tenodera sinensis
CACCATCATCACCACCACCATCACCACCACCACTACTACCACCACCACCATCACCATCACCACCATCACCACCACCATCACCACCATCACCACCACCATCACCATCATCATCACCACCACCACTACCACCACTACTACCACCACCACCATCACCACCACCATTACCATCACCACCACCATTACCACCACCACCATTACCATCACCACCATCACCACCACCACCATCACCATCATCACCACCACCATCACCACCACCACCATCACCACCATCACCACCACCACCATCACCACCACCATTACCACCACCATCACCATCATCACCACCACCATCACCATCACCACCACCACCATCACCACCACCACCATCATCACCACCATCACCATCATCACCACCACCATCACCACGACCATCACCATCACCACCATCACCACCACCATCACCATCATCACCACCATTATCACCACCACCATCACCATCACCACCACCATCACCACCACCATCACCACCACCATCACCATCATCACCACCATTATCACCACCACCATCACCACCACCACCATCACCACCACCACCACCATTACCATCACCACGATCACCGTCACCGTCATTACCATCATCATGATTATGATTATTATTATTATCATATTATCTATTATTATTATTATTATTATTATTATTATTATTATTATTATTATTATTATTATTATTATTATTATTATTATTATTACTAGTACTTTGGCGCCGGACTCGGTGGAAAACTAAATAATGCCGGTGCTGAGCTACTTCAGACCACATGCCTTGCGCAACTGTTTGTGTCTACGTGAGTTGCAACAATGGAAGCGGCTACAGAAAAAGAGCTTTCTCTGGAACCTTCGAGAAAGATCTCATCATTGTGATCCCGGGCGTCTGTACAGACGTCGAGAATGGTGCATATTACATCATCCCCACTCTATAAGGAGGCCAGGAACCAGCAGTTAGAATTACCTACATAAGTTAGTGTGTTAATCAGGGGGAGACAGTTGTGCGTATATGTGGTGCGTCGGAAAGAAAATACAACGAGCAGAGAGTAAGTGTAACGTCGTAGTACCTGAGAGACAGAGAAAGTGAAGGAAGGCACTGAAAGAACTGAACGAGGTTAATGAAGTAAACATTGTGAGCTATGGTAGTATAAAAGACTGTGGACTGTGTTATCGGCGAGAAGAAAACTGTGTCTGTGGTAACATTTTAGAAAACAGTAAAGTGATAGAAAAGTAACCGAGCATCAATTTGTCAGAATGAAGTAATGATTATCATTTCAGCTGGTACACACTTTTTGTAGAAAAGACTAATGGTTCAAATGGTGCCAATATAATTTCTCCTAACTCCTAATCCTTTGGCCACGTCGCAAAGATCACAACGTTGCACAGTTTTTATCAGATTGCTGTTACGGTTGGTTGGGAAGTCTTCTAGGCGCTCTACTGCTTGAGAGAAACTCATATATAGCAGATCCTCTGAATAGCCGTGATCGTCTAGTGGTTAGGACATTGCGTTGTGGCCGCAATAACCCAGGTTCGAATCCTGGTCACGGCAGTGCTCAAGCACTGTCACGGGAGAGGACATTTTTTCCTTTTCTAAACCGCTGCGCTTTAATAAATAGATATTTACAGCAATTTACTTTTCAAATACAATTTTTATCCATCTAACTATTAGTTATAACAAATAGTATCATATGATGTCTCACCTAACCTATAAATTCTCGGGCGGAGCTATATGGAAGATCAGACTGTTGAATTATATTCACCTGGGCTATTGCATAGTTAAAATATCGCAATGTCTTGAATTTTGTTCTTAAAGAATTCAAATCTTCGTATCATTAACCGCAACTAACAACACAAATAGTTTTAGTTCTGTTTTAATTCTACAAAAATTTAATCATTTTTTTAGCTCAGCGCAGCCAACATTTTAACAACCTAAAACTTAGAAAAACAGTATTAAAGTTTAACAATGTTAGTAGGTACCATACTAGTTTGTAACTTGACAGCTTTAAGACACTGAGGTAGCAAAGCAATAGTGTATAATGTGATGCATTTAATTTTATAAATGAAAAATGATAATGTATATCAGATGTATGACGTAATATGGTTGCTAAGTAGATGTTTCATTTGTTTCAACATTTATAGAGGAAAATGGAAGGTTATGATAAAACTATTGAAAATATGAATTGTATTCCACTTGAGATTTTCAACGAAGCCAAGAATGCTAGAGTTTATTAATTCTGGAACGACAAAAAGATGTTTACGAAGAACAGTATTAAAGGTTTTGTGGACACAGAAACGAAAACTGCGTTAGTTTGTGACAGTGAAGATTTCAGTAGCAGAAAATTATGTTATGGTTGTGATGACGTCATTGCTGTGTTGTTTTCATGGTAATTATGATAAATTCTATGTTTCTAATATGCTGTTTTAATACTGGAGTTGTATAAACATTTTTATTGCATTTTATAAACATCACGGAACATTATTTCAACAATAATTGATTGTTTGAAATTAAAATGTGATATTCTTTAGGTGAACCGACTGCAGAACTGTAGGTATATTTGAAAGTGAAGTAATTTCGCTGGTGTAATGCTGATATTTAAGAAGCAGAAGATTTCTTTGTGCAGTAGAAGTCTGTCTATAGCCACAAGATAAGCCTGTGCACAACAGAGATGCTGCTATTCCTATTTATACATACGTACAACAGAGGCAGCACCGAACATTATTTTCCATTACTTTGCAGATGGTGTAATCTTGGGTTATGTGGTGACCCCTGGCTGACCCCTCTCTTCTCTTCTCTTCTTTTACTATCTGCACCAGTTACAGCAGCAGCTCCAGCAGCTTCCTCCACCTCTGGCATAGAGGCGCACTGGTTCTTCTTACTCTTGCCAAATGGCTTTCCTCAAAGCACGTGTCTTAGGATGTACCAGAAACGCGTTCAGATTAGACTTAGCTTACAGTGTTATTTTTACCTGGCATTGCACCAGGTCACCAGGTCAATCTCGGGAAGAAAACATACAGTCTGCGACTATCAAGAAAAATAATCTACTCAGTTACTATTAAATATAGATTTACTGGTTACTAATAATAGCAGCTTTCTGTCCTTATAGCCTTATTTAGTTTGCCCTGTAAGAAAGCTAAATATAAAATGAAAATGACCTTTCTTTCAGGCGCAATGACGCAAAAACTACTCAACTTATCGATGTGGGACTATGGCTATGGCCATTCGTAGATGGTTATAGCCTATGGATTCCATAGACTGTTTTTACTTTCTCTACTGGTACTTAAGGGAAGTATTGTATTCCACCCAAAAATTCGATGTGAAGATTTCACAGGAAATACATGTTTTGAGGCCCCCCTGAATCCAAAAAAAGCATTTTTAGAAAAAGGTTCGTGTGTGTGTCTGTGTGTCAGTCTGTCAGTCTGTGGACAGCATAACTCAAAAACGAAAAGTCGGTTAAAAACCAAAGTTAGTATTTAAGTTTAATGTCTTTCAAGAATGCGACACGAAGATTTTGAAGAAAATAGCCCCACACTAAACTACCCTTTACATGGAAAATTTTTCGAAAATTTAAATTTTCTTGAAAATGGCTGTAACGATTTTTATTAAAATGTCATATGTTTGAGATATTTTGATGAAAAATGAAATGTATATCTTGAATTTTCCGGCTATAGCCCCTGTAGTCGTATTTACTCTGGACGACTTTTGCATAACTGGTAAACCGTTAGAGATAGACCAAATCATACTATACAAAAAATGTAGATCTTGCTAAAATACACAATTTATGTCTCAATAAATTTTCTTGTAGGGTGAACCATTTTGGAGATATTCCTTGTTATGTGTGTGAGTTTCGGAAAACTTGGAACTTTCGTGAAATGGATCATCGTTGTTCATTTTTTTTTATATGTTAAGTGTGCAAAGACAACAGAATCTCAAAGCTTTAAAAGATTTGACTATCACTCAAAGCCTAGTGTCTTCTAATATTCCCTTTGCATCTACAAGGAAATAAGCAATAAGATAATTTCTACAAATGCTTATTTTAACTAACACGAAGAAGATATAGGAATAAGAGTTTGTAAGAATGGTTAGTACAAAAGTAGAGAAAGTCATGTGAGTGCAACACATCAGATTATTCATATTGTTTATTTGTTTTTATAGACATGTATACACATTTTTGACAAGTTACTTTCATACATATGCTTCAAGCTTGATCGACTTCAAGCGACGCTGACAATAATGGGGGTGACGACTCAAATTTTGAAATACCTAAAGTGAGTAAGTGTTAGGTGCTATAAATATGTGTAGGCGTTATATCAGTGTAAAAAGTTATAGTAAAAAATCTCTAAGTTCATTAATAACTATACAAAATCAGGTATATGCACTTAATACAAGAAATCTGAAACAAGCCAAATTAACTGATCTTTAAAGCAGAACCAAGTTCAAAATAATATTTTCATGGAACAAATCTTTGTTGTTTATAATTTTACACATGAAGGCCCATTATACCTATTGCTTCTTGTTTTTAAACAAAATATGACACATCAAAAACCCATTTCTAAGTAATTCTGAGTTACAGGTAATCTTTCCTTTTCCTCTGATACACGCATAAATCAGGTTCAACCATATATACAGGGGTGAAGGGAAGTCATTACATTCCTTCTAATATGTGCTTCATAGAAGCATTACAAACAAAAAAGTCTAATGGCATTTTGTTCTTTGATCAGCCGATTTCGAAAAAATAAAAACTTTAATCCAACTTGGATGCGTAATTCCATAAGAATGTACGAAGATAACAGTTTGTCGCTTGCATGATGGGTAGAGTAACTTATTTCTGACATAGCTTTGGATGTAAACAGGTGGGGCGCTTGCAGGATCGTGTAATGTTTTGGGAGCTAACGCTTCTGATTGACCTACATTCGCACAGTAGACAGAAGGACACAGCAGGATGTTTGTTTATGTACACAAGAAGCACGGTGCGGTGTTTGTTTATGTACTGACCTAGTGAAAGTGACACACACATAATCTGCAGTATTACCAGCTTGTTTTCGATGAAACTAAAATATCTCCGTAGGAGGTTGCATACCATGACGAACCAAAATACAAAAATAAACATATAAAAACAAATAAAATTAAATAATATAAAAGACAAGCGAGTAGAGAAAATGATTTGAATGTAATACGCTGCATTTCTATTTCAATCATAGAAAATTGTATGAATTGTACATATGCTGATAGGCGAATAGTGAAGGATATGTGAACGTGAAGCGTAAAAGAAAAGCTAGTAGAGAAAACCATGTGAACTTAATACGTTGCATAGCAAAATTGATAGTACAACAACTTTCTCAATGATGCGACACGAACATTTTGAAGAAAATTGCTCCACCCTAAGCTAGCCTTTACATGGAAAATTTTTCGAAAATTGTGATTTTCTTGAAAATTGCTTGAATTTTCTGGCTATAGTCCCTTTAGTCGTATTTACTCTGGATGACATTTGAATAACTCGTAAACCGTAAGAGATAGACCAAATCCTACTATGCAAAAAATGTATATTTTGCTAAACCAACAATTTATGTCCAAATACATTTTTTCTAGAATGAACCATTTGGAAAATATTCCTTATTCTTTGTGTTTTTGAATAGTTAAACTTTCATCAACAAAGTCTACTGTATTCTAATATTTCCCTTGCACCTACAAGGAAACAATCAATAAGATAATTTGTACAAATGTTTATTTCAACTAACACGAAGAAGATATAGGAATAAGAGTTTGTAAGAATGGTTAGTACAAGAGTAGAGAAAGTCATCTGAGTGCAACACATCAGATTTTTAATCTTCCTTTCCCCGCAGCAGGAACTAAAAGCTTCTCCTACTGCGCATGTGCGAAGTGTTGAAGCTAGCAGTAGCGTAGCCAGTGCGACACTGAGATGCAGTTGCGAAGCAGACAATCATTAGTTTTGTGACCCGAGATAACCCCCGCTCCCATGCTGCTCTTATCTGTATCACTTCTACAACTGCTTGTTTCCACTTGCCAGCTTAAAACCGTTCGCAGCACATGAAAAATTTAACATGACTTCTTCCCTAACTCCAACATACCCATTCAAAAGATTCCCTTTTATATTTTTCTGCCCAAAATGAAGTACCTTATAGACTTAACGAACTTCAGCACGCTTTTATGCACCTTCTCTACTACGTGTAGTGGGCAGCGGAAGTATTCTATGTCACCCAAAAATACCATGTTGAGATTTCACCGGAAGTATATGTTTTGAGGTTGAATACCTATTTTGGTGTTTATTTTGCTATCTTCAAAGGATATACAAAGGTTTTCAGAAAATTCCTCAACCCGAGTTACACTTTTGGAAACATTTCAAAAGTTTTCATTATTTAAAAATAGTTCTAAAAATTAATATTTTGATCTTGTATCATTTGTTACGATGACCGACAATTCATGCAGTTCCTATATAATGAAATGCTATTAAGAAGGCGCATGTTATGCCGGGAGTGCGATGCCGCCCTTCAATCCGTGACGAAACGGGACCGCAGATACATCTATTTGTATATAGGCCAGGGCATGAACAATTTAACAAGGGACAGCGCCAAACAGGCTGAAACGGATGTACATTTGACAGAGTACCTTTGGTGCCAAGACTGGGAAAACAGAACAGCTGATCTATTTCAAGAGCTGAACGAGGATATCCGGGAGATTTTCCTTGTGGTATATGAATAGCTTAAATATAATAAATATCAGTGAAAATATTTGTTGATTCATTTGACTATAATGTATTCACTTTTTTAACGTTGGCAACAAAGACTAGGGTGATTGTAAGAGCAATGTTGGCAACCAGGAAGATATTGTCTGCTACCGACTCGGCGCATGCGCAGTAGCTGCCACTTCTACTGATTCTCGGGCATTTTACCAACCTTCTCCGCACATGATAGTGTGTGTATCTAATCTAATATCTTTAAACGGGCAATTCTTGTATATAAATATATTTCGCGTATCTCGGAAACGGTTCTAACGATTTGCATAAAATTTTGTATTTGGATAAGGTTTTGCTTTTTAGGTTTATCCTTTGTTTTCCCTGAAAAAAAGAGGCAATTTTACATAAACATTTTTTTATTCCCTCTTTTACAAATAATTTACACAGTGTTCTGTATGTTTGAAACAGAAATGCTACTTATTACATTCACACTGTTTCCTCTACTCACTTAGGTAACACATTCATATCTCTTTCTCTACTCGGTCTTCTATAAATAATTTTCCGAGAGGAGATTTTTGCAAATATATATTTTTATTCCCTCTTCTACGAAAAAGTTATACAATTTTCGGTATTAATACCAACAAAGTTACTGCTGGGGGAATTAGCCGGGATTTGAATTTTCAGGACTGATTTTTATGTTTGTAACATAGTATTTGTGGCTTTCTATACGATGTTATTAGTAATTGATGTTGGAAGTTAGGAAAAATATAAAGTAAATACGAGACTTAAAATGTTGGCTAACCTGACGTGCCGTATCTTTGTTTTTAGCAAGTAAATAAGTCTGCGTTCTCTATATAAGCATGGAAGGAGAGCGTTTTCTTTGCTTTAATTCTTGTTTACAAGGAAGTCTCAATATTGTGGGCTTATCTTTTCGACAGTGGGCAAGACTCAGTCTATTATTCCTTGGTTCCCTCTTAATACCGTGAAATTAGCTCCATCCTCTTCTTCTTCTTGTACCGTCTCTGAAAAGATTTCATTTTGTGGCATGTTTAATTAATTTGTTTCCAAGTTATTTTGCAACAACGTGACAGCCATAACTTTATATGTCGGGGCAGTTTGTCTAAATGTTTGTCTTTCCACTCTAATCTAATCACTTTCTCTTACTCAATTTTACTCTCTCTCTCTCTCTGGTGCCTGTCGATTTGATTCCCCTCCCGTCCAACCCTCCCCCTCCCCTCTCTCAATTCATCCAACCCTTTCTTATTTACTCTTCTTTTCCAACTCACACTCATTCTGTTTCAGATTGAAGGCACAGAAATGAAATTACAGTTCGGCAGCTGAAAGGGAACCAGTATGGTGAAACATACGGATCAACTCTATCTAAATAAACCTTATGAAAAGCTATGAATTTCCTGTTCTTACTTTCTCTGCTACGTATACTGGTATTGTGTTCCACCCAAAAATTTGATTTCGAGATTTCACTGGAAATATAAGTTTGTGTCTATGGACAGCATAACTCAAAAAAGAAAAGTCAGTTTAAAACCAAAGTTGGCATTAAGTTTAATGTCTTTCAAGCATACAACAACAAGGTTTTCAAGAAGATTGCTCCACCCTAAACTACCCTTTACTGGAAAATTTTGATTTTCTTGAAAATGGCTCAAACGATTTTGATTAAAATGCCATATGTTTAAGATAATTTTATGACAAATGAAATGTATATTTTGAATTTTCTGTCTATAGCCCATGTAGTGCTGTTTACTCTGGATGACTTTTGCATAACTCGTAAACCGTGAAAGATAAACAAAATCTAACTATACAAAAATGTGGATCTTGCTAAAATATACAGTTAATGTTCAGATAATTTTTTTTTTTTTTTTTTTTTTTTTTTTTTTTTTTTTTTTTTTTTTTTGTAGAGTGAACGATTTTGGAGATATTCCTTGTTAACGAAAGTGGAAGATGGTTATTTAGTTTTTTATCTGTTGGCCGTGCAAAGAGATCGGAGTTTCTAAGCCCTGAGGAAACTAGATCGATCCCAGGAGATAGTGGTGGCATAAGGTGACTGTTTGCCTGTGGAGGAGGAGGCCTGGAGTTACGAGGGTGGTTGAGGACTGGATGCCCTCAGAAGCAGAAGGCGACGGTCGACGTCGGCAGAAGGGGCTTGCGAGTTGGAGGTCGCCAGGCAGACACAGGAGGAGGTTGCCGTTGGGCCCGCTTGGAACTAGATAGCTGAGAAGGTGCGCTTGGTCGCTTTCACTTTATGAACATGGAGGCACCCCAACACACCTGGTGAAGGACAAACAGAGAAAGATCCGTTACAACTGGTCAGGTTGCCGATGGCTAAGTCTACCGCACCCAGAAGCTGCCCATGGGGAAGGTGCTGGTAGTACGTTGAGATCGTCTGGCCAACTACGTAGTAGCTGGTTGGGACGATCAGCGATGAGGAGGGAGCAGTGTGATGTCGGGCGCGGCGCAAAACGAAGGACTGTCGTAGTCAGCTACTTCCCACCAAATACCAGGCCAGCAAGCAAAAGCGCCCAAGTTGAGACTGCCTCGCGCTACTGTTTTTGTGTACGTGACTAACAACAACTGAGCGGCAGAACTAAAAGGTATTTTTCTCCAGTGCCTTTGAGAAAGGTCTGGGTACGTCACTGCCGGCGTGTTTGAAGAAGTTCGTCAATTAGTGCAAGACAGCTGTACATCACCTGGAAGCGAAGAAGTCTTAACGAGCGTTGAGTGATTAATATCATCGGAGTTAGTGTTTGAGAGACAGAGAAAGTGAAGAGAGTAAAAAGACTGGGCCAAGGCTACGAGAAGAAAACAGTGGCAGTTGTAATACCAGGAAACACTGTAGACTGCCTTAACAAGCAGTAACCTTGACTACTCACGGTATGATACGCAAGAAAAAACCTTGCTTCCGTTAAACAAGATTATATCCACAGAGTATTCAATATCGACTATCAGCAAACGCCCCATGTCATCTGTTGGGGCTCCAGAAAACTACTTGCAAAAGTGTCTCCTATTTATCAATTCTCGTGCGCTGTTTGAAATTTATATCGCTAAATTATGCATCGTAATGAATGTGTTACTAAAGACTAAAGGGGAAGCAATGCTTATGTGGAAACCCACCCATTTCAGAATAAGAATGAAGTGCACCAAGGGGCAACTGTTGGTCTCCCGCCGAGCATGGCAACGAGAGTGAGTGGATGGCATTTGTTTGACTGGTGGCAATCAAAGCGACCTTTGTTAACCTGGGGTAGTTTGGGTTTCTACGTACAATACCCGTGATTTGTGTATGGCACTACCCACCCTCGCTGCCTCTGTAGAGAATTAATCTAAAACGGGTTCACATTTCCCATTAGCCGTCGCTAATTACCACAGCGGTTAATTACCAGGACATGTTCCAGGGCTGTACTGCGACTGCGCGCAACAAGGACCTCTGTCACACCGTCTTACGCCACGTTCTACTCAAACTTGTCAAGAACTAGCTGAAATTGCCCGTGCGTGGTTACACGATTTGCTATTTGCCCAATAGCTTTGACTTTCCTTGTAGACATTTAAACACACTACTTAATATAAAGAAGAAAGATCTACTGCGCTGCACTCACATGACTTTCTCTACTCTTGTACTAACCATTCTTACAAACTCTTATTCCTATATCTTCTTCATGTTAGTTGAGATAAACATTTGTACAAATTATCTTATTGCTTATTTCCTTGTAGATACAAGGGCAATACGGGGATACAGTAGGCTTTGAGCGACAGTCAAATGTTTTAAAGCTTTCAAATTGCGTTCTCTTTGCACGGTTAACATATAAACAGACGAATAGCGATGTTCCATTTGACAGAAGTATAAGCTGTCCATAAGTTACACAAATAACAAGGAATATCTCCGAAATGGTTCACTCTACAAAAAAAATTATTTGGTCATAAATTGTGTATTTTAGCAAGATCTACATTTTTACTTTCTCTACTGGTAAGTAGGGGAAGTATTGTATTCCACCCAAAACTTCGATGTCGAGATTTCACCGAAAATACATGTTTTGAGGCCCCCTGAATCCAAAAAAAGCATTTTTAGAAAAAGGTCCGTGTGTGTGTGTCTGTGTCAGTCTGTCAGTCTGTGGACAGCATAACTCAAAAACGAAAAGTAGGTAAAAACCTAAGTTGATATTTAAGTTTAATGTCTTTCAAGGATGTGACACAAAGATTTTGAAGAAAATAGCCCCACCCTAAACTACCCTTTACATGGACAATTTTTCGATAATTTTGATTTTCTTGAAAATGGCTCTAACGATTTTGATTAAAATGTCATATGTTTGAGATATTTTGATGACAAATGAAATGTATATCTTGAATTTTCTGGCTATAGTCCCTGTAGTCGTATTTACTCTGGACGACTTTGGCATAACTGGTAAACCGTTAGAGATGGACCAAATCATACTCTACAAAAATGTAGATCTTGCTAAAACACACAATTTATGTCTCAATAAATTTTCTTGTAGGGTGAACCATTTTGGAGATATTCCTTGTTATGTGTGTGTTTCGGAAAACTTAGAACTTTTGTGAAATGGATCATCGTTGTTCATTTTTTATATGTTAAGTGGGCAAAGGCAACAGAATCCCAAAGCTTTAAAACATGTGACTATCGCACAAAGCCTACTGTATTCTAATATTCCCCTTGTACCTACAAGGAAATAAGCAATAAGATAATTTGTACAAATGTTTATTTTAACTAACACGAAGAAGATATCGGAATAAGAGTTTGTAAGAATGGTTAGTACAAGAGTAGAGAAAGTCATGTGAGTGCAACACATCAGATTTTTGTATAGTAAGATTTGGTCTATCTCTTACGGTTTACGAGTTATTCAAAAGTAATCCAGAGTAAACAGGACTACATAGGCTATAGCTAGAAAATTCAAAATATTCTGTTCATTTGTCATCATCGTGTGGCATTCTCAAAAGATAAATACCAACGTTGCTTTTCCACTGACTTTTCGTTTTTGAGTTATACTTTCCACAGTCTGACAGACACTCAGCTTTACACGGACCTTTTTCTAAAAATGCACTTCCTCTACTTTACTAAACGTAGTGGAGAAAGTATTTAAGGGAAATTAATATAGAGTAAACAGTGGGAATAACATTGGATTTAAGTTGGCAACGCGTGCAGCAGAGCAACGTTTGCTCGGAAGTTTACAAATCTGATTACACTACTGGAATATCCCTCTTCCGAAGTTTTAGTGGCATAGACACACTAATTTCAGTAACTTTATTGTGTTAAATTGCTTCTGAAGGAATTTTCTGCTTGTTTACAATCTCTGTCTCTTTCTCCAGAAGCTTGTACCTCCCGGGTGTGCCTGTACATGCGTATCAACAGGAAGTGAATCAGTTTTGTTCACCACTGTACGAAGCCACATTCCTTGTGGTTGTTTGTAATTTGCATCCAATTTACCTTGGCAGGTGAAACCGGCTTCTTCTACAGAGGCTTCTATTGATGTAATGTGAATTATATCCGTGCCTTGGTGCAGTGCGTTCATTCCCTGCGTGCGCACGTTCTCTCAGCACGCCCAAGATGCTCTCTTGTCAGGGCAAATGAGAGCCAATACCGGACCAGCAAATTTCAACAGCGTCTTCAGATCACTCTTCCCAGAAATTCCTACCAAAGCAACCGTTTGGAGAGGGTGATAGAATAAAAGCCTGATGTATTGCACTTATATGACTTTCTCTACTCATGTACTAACCATTCTTACAAACTCTTATTCCTTTATCTTCATGTTAGTCCAGATAAACATTTGTACAAATCATTGCAAGGGGAATATAGGTATACAGTAGGTTCTGAGCATTCACATTCCGTTCTCTGTGTACGGTTAAAATATAGAAAATGAATAAAGATTTTCCATTTAGTTTAAGTATTCCAAAACTCACACATATAACAAGGAATATCTCCGAAATTGACACAAATTGTGTTTTAACGAGATCTGCAATTTCTGTATAGTAAGATTTGGTCTATCTCTTACGGTTTACCAGTTACGCAAAAGTCATTAAGACTAAACAGGACTACATGGGCTATAGCCAGAAAATTATAAATATACATTTCATTAGTCATAAAAATATCTTAAACGTATGGTATTTTAATCAAAATCGTTATTCATTTTCGAGAAAATCAAAATTTTTGAAAAATATTCCATGTAAAGGGTAATTTAGGGTGGAGGAATTTTCTTCAAAATGTTCGTGTCGAACAGATTCGAGTTGGTGTCCCCGCAGCTCAGTCGGTAGAGCTCCTGCCTGCTGTGTAAAGGGTCCCGGGTTCGGTTCCCGTTTGGCAGGGTGGGAATTTCTCTTCCACTTCCCCACCCTCCGTAGAATCTGTACTATAGGTTGTTTCACCCTTAGATTACAGTATGGGGTATATCTGTCTCTATCTAGCGCATACGAGTTGCCATTAGCTTCGTCCTTTTCTACTCTCGCGCTGTTGCCAGGTTCCCAATAGCATGGTGTAAATATTCAGTTGTTATAAATTTCAAGTTTGAACACATTATTCTAAGCAGAATTTTTTTCTCTAATAGGTTATATCCTTTTTAGGGCCATTATACACTTCTATATGCCCAAATTTCTACAAAAAACATTTTTTTTCAGTAAAACTCCGATGTTTGCTGGTTCTATACTCATCAGGCACTAACTATTAAACTAAATACTAGACTATGTTTATATTTTTTCTTAGCTAGAGTGAACTATAGTGCCGCCACTTGCGTACTTTGTATTCTCTATGTTTACTCTGTTAAGTGTTACAATTTCTCAAATTAAATGTTTTCGGAAATGTTTATATCTGTGCACTGCAAAAGTTACACAGTGGCAAACTTTTTTATTATTGAGTTTACATCGGGGACAAAGCGAGAGCAAATGTTGAGGAGGGTTAGAGACAGTTTTTACAATAAACCAGAAGTTTGTAACCTCTTTCTTTCATCGTGTAAAGACAAACAAAAGGTATTCATGTTTTCAAATAAAAGACGTCAAGCATTAGACACAAGGCAGCAGTAAAAGTTGTAAAGAAGTGTGTGTGTTTATCCTGTATGGAACCTGTGAAGTGTTATTACGTTATTTATTTAACATTTTCCGTAAATATTTGTAGTTGTGGAGGGAGAAGCTCGGAAGAGAGGATATATTGGTAAATTAAGAAGTAAGGAACGACAATTAATTACGAATCTGTTAGATTATTTTTTTTAAGTCAAATGAGTATTAATACGGCAGTAAAAGTAACAGGTAAGGCTATAGGGTGTTCAGAAGCAGTAGAGTATAGGATTAAAAAGGAAGTAATGAAAGGAGCTCTGAAAACGCCACGAAAAGGAAGGCAAAAAGGGCAGGACAGCTAGATTAACGCAATATGATGGAATAGTGCAAAGCGGAGTGCGGCGGATTGTTCATTCTTTAGTGCTTGAAAATATTCCACCCACATTGAACATAACTTTGTCACGGCATCATCACGGTAATTATACCCTAACAAATATCTCAAGAGCCACTCTGCGTCGGTTCTTACATGATTTGCGGTTCCAATATAAAAGAAGGCATACATATAGTACATGTTGCAACGTGGCGCCCCATTTAACGTGTACTGTCTTCTAAGGTTGAGACGAGCTTTTAAACCCCAATGCTCAATACCGCCCTTAACGGACTGTAATTCTTCCGAGAGATTAATAACTAATTATATGATTTTCGACGGCATACAATTGGAATATAAAAAACACAAGGAAAATATCAATTTAAAGGATCAGCGACGAGTTTTAAGTCAGTATGCACCTGAAACTAAACATTTCTAAGAGAATTAAATTCAGAGGATAACGCAATGCAGAGACAATTGGAACATGTATTGAACACCATGGCAAATGTTGGTTACAGTGGCTAACCCACAAGCAATAGGCTTTGCAACTATATGGTGAAGATACTTTCGTTTATTACTTGCTATTAATTCATAATTTTCGTCCATAGAATTATGACATTTTTTAGGTTAACAATATTTGACATAAGCGCATCATTTTGTTCCAATTTACTTTCTCTTGTTGCACATTTTCTATTATTTTTAACTGAAATGGAGTTAAATGCTCATGCTGCCATCTGCACATGACACCACCAACTAAAGACAAACAACCTTGGAAAGGGCAAGGACAACTTGAAACGATACAGGTGTTGCGGCGATTTTACTTTATCTACTTAAGTATAGGAGGTATTGTATTCCACCCAAAAATTCGATGTCGGGACTTCAGCGGATATATGTTTTGAGGCCCCCTGAATACAAAAAAAAAAGAAAATAATAATAATTAATAACAATAATAATAATAATAATAATAATAATAATAATAATAATAATAATAATAATAATAATAATAATAATAATAATAATAATAATAATAATAATAATAATAATAAATAATAATAATAATAATAATAATAATAATAATAATAATAATAATAATAATAATAATAATAATAATAATAATAATAATAATAATAATAATAATAATAATAATAGTAATTTAAGGTCTGTGTGCGTTTGTGTGTGTGTGTCTGTGTGTGTGTGTAGCATAACTCAAAAACGAAAAGTCGGTTGAAAAGAAAGCTGGTATTTAAGTTTAACATCTTTCCCCACCCTAAACTACCCTTTACATGGAAACTTTTTCAAAAATTTTGATTTTCTCGAAAATGGTTCTAACGATTTTGATTAAAATGCCACAAGTTTAAGATATTTCAACGCAGATTTCCAGAAAATCCCGACACTCCAGAAACATTTCTCGAAATTTTCTTTTTTTCAAAAAGAGCTAACGGTTTTGATGGAAAACAATAAAAAAAAATAACAGAAATTAGATGGATACCCTGAATTTTCTAGGAATGTCCTTAGAAGGCCTTTACATTCTGCATTACTTCTATATAACTGGTGAACCGGAAGAGATAAACAAACTCACAAAAAGTGTAAGTCTCGTTAAAACACAATTTAAGTCAAATACATTATTGTTTGTGTGTTGAACCGTTTTAGAGATATTGCCTTTTATTTGTCTGAATGTTTCAATACTTATAGTTTTTTCATATGGGAAGTCGCTATTTTTGGTTTTTATTTCTAGGCAATGTAAAGAGAATGTAGTTCCAAAGCCATCGCATAACGACCAGATTTAAAAGATCTGACTATCACTTAATGGTTACTTTATTTCTATATTTGCCTTGCACATGCAAGAAAATTAGCAATGAGATAATTTCAGCAAATGTTTATCTGTATTAACATGAAGAAATAGAGAAATTTTTGTCGAAGAGTAGAGAAAGTCATGTGACTGCACCACATGCGACTTTTTTTGTCTAGGTTGTACTTCTTCCCCTGCTAACATCTAAGACACTGTTTTCTTTACAGGAGAGACAGAAGGAAATGTTGATGGTCAGTGTACAGCATCGTGAACTCTATAACCTAACAGTTTGATGTACAAATCAACTGAAGCCAATTTTGTAACAACTCAGTAAGTAGCCGGCGCGCTGTTTGTTTACTGGGATTCTTTCTCACATAGCCAACTACTGCATTCCTATCTGTGGCGGAGCAAAGGGGCAGCGCTTTCTCAACTGAAACATTCAATACAAACTTCAGCTCAAGGTACCTCACACCACGAAGTTGCTTGGTAACGCGTAACCCATAAGGAAGCTCAACAATAATCGTGACACAATAAAGCGATTCCAGACAGTTCTGGAACAGTGATGTCCAACATTATAGACACTATTCTTGTAAAAGTTTATTTCTCTACATACTACATTTAATTGACTTAATGCTAATCTTCTTGCAGGTGCAAGGGGAATATGGGAATACATTAGCTTTTAAGTGATAGCGAAATGTTCTAAGAACTGGTTGCTATGCGATATCTTTGAAATTCCCTTCTCTTTGGAAGGCAAAGAGATAAAAATCTCATGTGTTCAACTCACATGACTTTCTCTACTCTTGTACCAACCATTCTTACAAACTCATTCCTATATCTTCTTCGTGTTAGTCGAGATAAACATTTGCAAAAATTATTTTATCATTTCCTCGTAGGTAAAACGGGAATATGGGAATACAGTAGACTTTGAGCGTTAGTCAAATCTTTTAGAGCGTTCAGATTCCATTCTCTTTACACGGTTAACATAAAAAATGAACAACGATGTTCCATTTGACCAAAGTATAAGTTCTCCAAAACTCACACAAATAACAAGGAATATCTCCTAAATGATTCACTCTACAAAAAAATTTATTTGGACTTAAATTTTGTGTTTTAGCAAGATCTACACTTTTTGTATAGTATGATTTGGTGTATCTCTAACGGTTTAGCAGTTATGCAAAAGTCGTCCAGAGTAAATACGACTGCAGGGGATATACCCAGAAAATTCAAGATATACATTTCATTTGTTATAAAAATATCTCAAACATATGACATTTTAATCAAAATCGTTAGAGCCATTTTCAAGAAAATCAAAATTTTCGAAAAATGTTCCATGTAAAGGGTAGTTTAAGGTGGGGCTATTTTGTTCAAAATCTTCGTGTCGCATCCTTGAAAGACATTAAACTTAAATACCAACTTTGGTCTTTAAGCGACTTTTCGGTTTTGAGTTACGATGTATACAGATTGACAGACTCACGCACATACACCCGCGCGCATTGATCTTTATCTAGAAATGCTTTTTCTTGGATTTAAGGGGCCTCAAAACATATCTCCGGTGAAATGTGCACATGGATATTTTTGGTGGAATACAATAATTCCTCTTCTTTGCTATATCTACGTAGTACAGAAGGTAAAAAATACTACCATTTTAGAACAAGTGAGTCATTTTGAATATCTAGGTTGCGGTATTATAAGGATGCTATTATAAGGATATTATAAGGACAATTATTATAAGGATGTGAATGTTAAAACGCAAGGCTTCCAGGCTGTATATGGCACAGTTGGAAGAACTTAAAGAAGAAAAAAAGGAAAATAAAATTCTGTAAGATCCTCTTCTCCAATTATAGATAAAATTAAAGGAATAGAAAGTTCGTTGGCCGAACGATCTAAGAATGAATAAGGAATGACTCTGAAACAGGCGTTGGATTACAAGCCACAATGGAGAAGAGATATCAGTCGACCATGAGGAAGGTGGAACACAAGACCCAGAAGTTGATGGAACGCAAGACTTAACAATATGTTAAAATTTAAACAAAATGTTAACAAACACCATGTTAAAATTTAAACCGAATGTTAACAAACAACATGTTAAAATTTAAACCGAATGTTAACAAACAAGATGTTACAATTTAAACTGAATGTTAACAAACAAGATGTTACAATTTAAACTGAATGTTAACAAACAAGATGTTAGAATATTTTTAACATCATTTGGAGTTATCTTCAATTTGTAACACAGTGCCTCGTATTACGTTTAAGTGACAGATGTTAAAAGCAACATTTTCCAGTGGATGTGAATGCCAGTTCGCCACTGAGTATGTAATCCTTTCATCAGCAAGCATGCGAATGTTGCAGTGTGTACTTGGATGAGTGGATCAAGGGGATTATCCGGGATTGCTTGGAGGGGAACCGCAACAATGTTGATATATTGTATTTAACAGTGTTGGAGGAGGGTGTTGGAGGTGCTCGAGAAATCAGCAACCATGAAGTGTAAACATCGTATCAAGGGAGGTCACCAGTGCACATTGGGTTCTTAACAGATGCAACCAAATTGAAAACTATAGCACAAAGGCGCTTCACCGAACAAAAGTGGGCATATGCCCAATAAAATGTATCAGAGATCAGAGATGTATGACGTAATATGGTTTCTAAGGTGATATTGTTTCATTTGTTTCAACATTTATAGAAGAAAATGGAAGGTGATGATAAAACTAATTAAAATATGGATTGCTTTCTGGTTGACATTTTGAACAAGCCAAGAGTGCTGAGAGTTTATTCATTCCAGAAAAATAAAAAAAATGTTTTGTGCATGGAGAAAGGAAACACGCGACAGTGTCGATTTCAAGTTTTCTCACATTGGAGAAAATTAAGTTGTGGTAGTAATGACGTCATTACTGTCTTGTTGCCATGCTGACGTCATTCTTTTTCTAGCACTGGTGCCAGAAAGAAGGTAATTTTGCAAGATTTAAGCTGTCTTAATAAGCCATTTAATCCTAGGATTGGATAACAATCAATTAATAATCGATTAATACTCAAAACTCATAATGAAGAGCAATTCAAAACAGTTTAGTGATGTATGAAATGATGAAATGGATAAAATAATTCGAAATTATATTCCAAGTGATACGATTAAAAATTGAAGGAGTGTCTGTAATCAATTCAACAACGGTTTCTGTAATAAACAGAAATACGAACTCTTGCCAGATACTTCAAATGGAGATATTGTATATTCTAAAAGATTGGAAGATGACATAAGAAAAAGTAATGGAGGAAAATACAAAATTCTTTAACTCGTTATCACTTAAAACAACAAAGGAAGATCGAAATACGTGTAACAATTGGATTTTGTTTCCCTCAGTTTTTCAATACTAAGTCGAACTGTACTAATCGAAATAAATATATTTTAGGTTATTTTTACTTCCTCTACTGGTAATAAGAAGAAATATTGTTTTCCACCGAAAAATTCGATGTCGAGATTTCACCGGAAATACCTGATTTGAGACGCTCTAAATAAAAAAAAAGCATTTTAGAAAAAGGTCCGTGTGTGTGTCTGTATATATGTGGACAGCATAACTCAAAAATGAAAAGTCGGTTAAAAGCTAAAGTTGGTATTTAAGTTTAATGTGTGAAGGATGCAACACGAAGATTTTGAAGAAAATTGCTCCACCCTAAACTACCCTTTACATGGAAAATTTTTCGAAAATTTTGATTTTCTTGAAAATGTCTAACGATTTTGATTAAAATGCCACATGTTTGAGATATTTTTATGGCAAATGAAATGTATATCTTGAATTTTGCGGTTATAACCCATGTGGACGTATTTACTCTGGATGACTTTTGCATAACTGGTAAGCTGTTAGAGATAGACCAAATCATACTCTACAAAAAATGTAGATCTTGCTAAAACACACAATTTATGTCCCAATAAAAATTGTTGTAGAGTGAACCATTTCGGAGATATTCCTTGTTATTTCTGTTAGTTTTGGAAAACAAACTTTCCTGAAATGGAACATCGTTGTTCACTTTTATATACCTATGTTAATCCTGCAAAGAGAACGGAATCTCAAAGCTTTAAGTATCGCTCAAAGTCTACTGTATTCCCATATTCCCCTTGTACCTACAAGGAAATAAACAGTAGGATAATTTTTGATATAGGAATAATAGTTTGTAAGAATTGTTAGTACAAGAGTAGACAAAGTCATGTGACTGCAACACATCAGATTTTTTTAATTAAATAGTTCAGATAAATATGATGATTTATAGGTTAAGTCGGACGTCTAGAGGTATTACTTGTGATAATTTTATTAGAAATATATCATTTATACGAGGTAAGAAGGGGATCTTGAATTCAAGTGAATGTAGCCTGGGAATTTTACTACTCAGGATTGCCAACTGAGGACTAGAAGCTGCTGTACATTTTGCTATAAATAATATCACATAGAGACGTGAAAATTATGCCCAAGTATGCCGGTTCTCTCTCTCTCTCTCCTATTCACCTCACAACAATAAATAAGGCAGCCTCGTCTACAAGAAGCGTAGAATCTAACAGTAAGTGTTGTTTGCATTAAATTATTCAATTGCTGTGTAGGTTCTGTGCAAAGAGGCGCATCACGATTTGCTTGTCATTCTCATGTTTATTACCACCTCCTCAGGTCTCTGAGAGTTATTGCACATTCGTGGAAAAAGCATTTAAGAAGCAATTGTAGGAATGGTGGAATGCTGAATTCTTCCGGAATACTTGCTTCTTCGCTGTAATTCCGCTACTACCACAGGCAACAGGGCTGAGATTGTGTATGAGAAAGTTTAGCTCAGCTTAAGAAGTCTGACATAACCTATAAATTCTCGAACGGAGTGAGAACGAAGGTGAGACCGTCGAATTATATTTATGTTTACTATTTGATAAATAAACTATGAATTTAAATACTGTATCGCAAAAAGTTGACCACAAAATGTTAAATTACCTATGTAAACAACCTAAAACATATTCATTTAGGTTAGTATACCAAATTCTTGACTTCTATCTAGCATTGCCAACTGAGGAAAACAAACTCAAGAATTACATGCATTTTGAACTTCTCTTGTTGCTATAACTGGAAACCAGTTTATAACCTCAAATAAATCTCACTTTATTTTTAACATTAACAAATAACATTTCTTCTGGGACAATAGATTAACTATTAAAAGAACAATTCCTATTTTGATTGTTAATCGATTGTAGTGGTAATAAATTGTTTTTCAGCGATTTATGGAATGTGGTTGGCGACACTGATTAAACATAGGAATGCTGTGATAATTTGTACGGAACTACGATAACTTAAGGCCTATAAATATGAAATAGTTCGAATGTTATTTATCTGCACTGTTTCACAAATTAAATATCAGTTTAAATACTATATCTGCAATTTAGATACTCAATGAGAATAACTGATGGGAAAAGAATTATGGGAATGTTCAATTTAGTCTTACGGAGTAAAAATATTTTACATAGAACTAAAAAATTAACATCAGACACTATTTCAAAGTACAACATTATATGGCGCAGACCATATGCAGACAAGAAAACAAATTAATGACTTTAGAAATGGATTTTTGAAGGAAAGTTCGGAATAATAGAATAAGGGAAGTTATATTTATAATGTTGCACTGCTTCATCTGATGACGTAAAAGTGTCAGAGCTGTACAGTGAATGAATAGTTCTTAGGGTATCCAAATATTGAGATAGTTTCGCTGTATGCGACGATGCGTTGTCATTATGTAAAATTATTTTTCCTTTTGGGCATTTTTATGTACTCGGACCAATCCGTAGTGTTGGTACGTCTATCTTTTAATGTTATAGAAGCAATATAGCTCATTTTCTACGCTAATTTTGATCGGGGGTCACTTTTTATGGAATACATCGATAACGAAGTTATTTTCATCAGTAACAGCAGCTGTGCTTGGGTGTCCTTTACGAAATTCATTGCTAAGAAGAAACCAATCACTTTTGAATTCGCTGTACCAATTATACATTTTGCCAATACTCCATTTATGTCACTTTTAACATTTAAGGTTATGTCGGGGTATTCACCTGTGTCAACAGGAAGATCCTAAAAAAACAGGTTCTACCTAGTACTAGCAATAAATGAAACACGAAGTATCAGTTTAACTTAGATTCTTTTAGTTTCGTTACTGCTTAGTGGTGCACTTCATGTATTTTCTCACATCTGTTGCAGCTTATATCGTGCGTTAAAATAATATTTTTTTGTTTTATGTGTTTAAGCTGTGGGAATTGATTTGATATAATTGCTGCATGTTTCAGGTGTTCAGATGAAATATCGTCACGACCTTGTGTAAGTGAGTTTCTAGTAAAGGGAATTAGCGAGCACGTGCTTCTGCGTCTGTCTGGCATAAGCTTCATTCTCACTTGATTAATATCTGGCTACCTGTCGCAAAATCTTTCCTCTTTCCGTGTTCTACAAGGAAAAATTTCAATTTAGTCACTAGAGCCAAGCAAAGAGAATTTAATTTCAAACCCATCTTATAGCGACTAGATCTTTTAAGATTTGACTATTGATTAAATCACGTTCTATTCCAATATTGCCATGCATCTACAATTAAAGCACTTCTGCATACGTTTATCTTTATTAAACATGAACTACATAGAAGAAAAAGTGTTTTTTTAAGAATAGTATGTCCAAGTGTCAGTAGAGAAAGTCATGTGAGTGCAGACATCATGATTTTTTAATTGTAGCCTTTTTTGTCCTGTAGGTATGTTTGCTCGTGTACTTCTCTTTGCTGGTCCGTGAGGTCGATGCGTTATGACTGAAATAGCGAGGATTACTTTCTGCTCCCTTTGTAACAAAGGAACGCACACCCATAGAGATATTAAGTTTCGGTAACTAAGTAACCTTACAGTGGACCACGTGACGCTGTGGCTGGCTTTGAATAAAGCAATGGAACCACAGCGTAGTTTTCTTTGACACATAGGACCCATTTTTTCTACAGGATTATTGTGTTTGTATTATTTTAGAGAAGGAATATGAATTTCTGCCTTTAAAAAAAAAAAAAAAAAAAAAAAAAAAAAAAAAAAAAAAAAAAAGATGACTCCTAATTAGAACAGCGAATGAAGCTACGAATGAATGCAAAGAAACAGTTCTTGTTGAAAGTGAGGTTAGGTGGAAGCCACTACCTTCTAGTAAGGAAGTACTCCACCCAAAAATTTACATTTCATGTAAATACATGTTTTGAGACTCCCTTAATCCAAACAAGGGATTTTCAAAAAAAATGTATCTGAGTGTGTGTGTGTGTGTATTTCGATTAAATACCAAAGTGTGCAACACATAGATTTAAATACAAAATTCCTCATCCCAAACTATACTTTATATGGACAATTTTTCGAAATTTTCATTTTCTCAGAAAACGGCTGTAATGAATTTGATTAAATTACTATATTTTTAAAATATTTTCTTGGAAAATAAAATACATAACTTGAATTTTGTTGAAATAGTCTCTAGAATATTATGTAAGATAATTAAATACATGTTTAAACACATGTCAAGTGATATTTTTACAGTTGACTGTTGAAATAAAAACACATTTTATCCATGAGAATCAAAATTATGATTTTAGTGCTGTACTGTATTGAAATATGGGTTTAAAATTGAAAAACTAATTAGTAGACGTGATAGGTAAAATTATTTTCATTAAAATAGAGGTTGTTTACTTCAAAAGAGTGAGGAAAGAAAGTCATGTGACTGCAACACATCGTATTTTGTTTCAGCTGTTAGTGTGAGTGTTTGGAATGTTTAGAATCATTTTGTAACATAACCTCACTAACCTTAATGCATGTTTCACGTACTAAATACTAAAGGCACGAAGGAAAGCTTGGACCAGAAGTAAGATTAAAATCTGTGTAGCCATGTGTCGTACTAAGTAAGCCAAAAGCAGTAAGATTTATCGCACATGTAGCACAGAGAATCGTATTTTCTCCTCCCCAGGCGAGCTATTCTGTCAGTCATGCTATGTAAAAGGAGAAAGTATTTTTGTGTCTGTCATTCTCGTCGGGAATCCAAACTGTGAGCATTTGGAAAATTGCAATCACATCCACACAAGAAGCTACTGCTAGTAATGGAGATTCTATAGCTCCTTCTGTACACCAACCTTCAGTATTACATTCCTGCGCAATATTTCACTTTGGCTGCTACTGATGTTCAACTATTACTGTGACACCTTTGTTGCTTATCTAAGGCTGTGTTTGTGCTTTGAATAACGAAATATTAATTATAGTCAATAATGAAGATATTGCAGCCTAAACAGTAAAATTAGTAGCACTAATTAAAACAATTAAATCGAGTCATAGCTTTCGGAAAAAAAATATTTATTTTGAAAAATCAGAACCTCGTAATAAATTTTGATTGATTCTATTAACAAATTGGTTTTGTTTTCAGTAGTTGGTAGCACATAGAAATATTAAGTAATTTTCCATTTGTTACGATAACGACTAGTATAAAGAAAAGTTGCACCAATAATGCAATACAATTATCGCGAAATTACGTGGTCTGCCTTGAGTTTCAAGAACTTGCAGTAAATATTAAGATAAGTGAAGCTTATAAGATATTTGTTACATTTGTAGAAAATAAAACTGTATTGACAGCTAAAAATATAATTTTTTGACAATTCTTACTTTCTCTATGTATAGTAACTATTGCATTCCACGGCGGAAATGTATGTTTTGAGGCCCCCTGAATCCAAAAAAGGATTTTTAGAAAAAGCTCCGTGTGTGTGTAACTGTCTCTGGAGAGCATAACTCAAAAACCAAAAGTCGGTTAAAAACCCCCACCCTAAACTACCCTTTACATGGAAAATTTTTCGGAGATTTTATTTTCTTGAAAATGACTTTAACGATTTTGATTAAAATGTCATATGTTTGAGATATTTTTATGACAATAAACTGTATATCTTGAATTTTCTGGCTATAGTCCATGTAGTCATGTTTACTCTGGATGACTTTTGTATAATTAGTAAACCGTAAGAGATAAACCAAATCTTATTATATAAAAAATGTAGAGTTCGCTAAAATACACAATTTATGTCTGAATAAATTTTTTGTAGAGTGAACCATTTCAGAGATATTCTTATTTGTGAGAGTTTTGGAATACTTAAACTTTCGTCAAGTGGAAGATCGTTATTCATTTTTTTATATACTAACCGGGCAAAGAGGACGGAATTTGAAAGCTTTAAAAGATGAGTTTGTAAGAATGGTTAGTACAAGAGTAGAGAAAGTCATGTGAGTGCAACAGATGAGATTTTGACTGTCTATTATAATGTTAAAGAAGACAGAAAATGGTTGGCATTGCAGGTAATGTAAAGAGGTTTATTCCGGTGGGAAGTGAGGTTAGGTGTGCATCATTCTGTCCTGACAGTTAGACAGACAGACAGCCAACCAGCCGACTCAACAACAACTTCCGCCTATGTACGAGTATATCTGCAACTTACACAGATAATAACTTGATTTCTCAATACTGTGTGCAACCTTGGGAACCACTAGCGCTGATAAATAATCTAGCACTTTGTTGCCAAGCCAAGGCGCCTTCATAAGAACACATAATTACATAACGTCCAGGCAACCTAGGATAGCAATTTTCAGGAGGGCGACATTTTGTCAATCTTTCTGTTCCCTTTGTACTTTTTCTATTAGTAAGTAGAGGAAGTATTGCATTCCACCCAAAAATTCGATCTCGAAATTTTACCGGAAATAAAAAAAATCTGATGTGTTGCACTCACATGACTTTCTCTACTCTTTTACTAACCATTCTTACAAACTCTTATTCCTATATCTTCTTCGTGTTAGTTGAGATAAACATTTGTACAAATTATCTTATTGCTTATTTCCTTGTAGGTACAAGGGGAATATTGGAATACAGTAGGCTTTGTGCCATAGTCAAATGTCTGAGATTCCGTTCTGTTTGCACACTTAACATATAAAAAACAAACAACGATGATCCATTTCACGAAAGTTTTAACTTTTCCGAAACTCACACATATAACAAGGAATATCTCCGAAATGGTTCACCCTACAAGAAAATTTATTGAGACATAAATTGTGTATTTTAGCGAACTCTACATTTGTTTTGCGATATTTTCTAGCTTAAATCCTGGATAAGGCTAGCTCCGGTTGGTAAAATGAAAATTATGTGGGTCACGTCATCTCGTTATATCCAAAGATTAATTAAGGTATCTTGATGAAGTAGCAATTAGATTAACGGACCTCCCAGGACCCACAACGGTATCCTACCAGTCATGCTGCATCATCATCACCTGAGAACCTGTCTCTTTCTCTCTGGTCACCACTACTCACATGACCTTCTCTACTCAGCATTCTTACGAAAGGTTATCATTTGAATGTTCTACATTTGTATAGCTACGAAATCAATCCTTGCCAGACTTAAGGGTCTTTATGTGAAGAACTACCACAGAAAGTTCCAACATAATCTAGTTTATAGCTTTGAGGAAATTAATTATTCAATTTATTCACAATGCGAAAATACCTTCATATTGAAAATATTCCTTGTACATCAAAAGTTAAAGTATCACAACAGTGGTATTATTCTATAAAACCTAACTGCCCAACAAACGTCAATCTCTGGCAGGAAGAAAACATAATTAAAGTAACTTAGGTCTTTGCTTTGAAGGCCACTCAAAATATTTTTTAAAGTTTTTTTGTGTATTTCATTTTTTAAAGCTATTTCGGTCATGGGCCTTAATGACCTAGCTGTCGACGGGCCCTTAAATATACTCACTCACTCACTCACTCACTCACTCACTCACTCACTCACTCACTCTCTCACTCACTCACTCTCTCATCCTCTCACTCTTTCATCCTCACTCTCTCATTCACTGACTCACTTATTTTCTCATTCTCTCTTACTGCCCTTCACTCTCTCACTCTGAGATATTTCTTGCTATTGATATGATTTCAGACCGCCTCCATAGCGCACTGCCTCTTGCCCCGAAGACCAGGATTCGATCCCCGTTACCGACGTGGAGATTTTCCCCCACTCAGAGGCTTGGCACGGGATGCACTCAGCCTCATTAGGTCCCGTCGTGGTCAATTCATAAAGAAGTAGCGACCTCAGGTTACGAAGATCGCATAACCGGCCGGGAGGGCTCGGGGCGCTGACCATGTCCCGCCCTCGAATACTGCACCCCAGTTTGTCGGAATGTCAAAGCCATGATATAGCAACCACCTCTTAAAATAATGTAATATCATTTAACGTTGCTGTCCGCCATACATAGGTCCCCTGTTCTTCTGAGGTAAGGACAGAGCAAGGGTATATATAAACAAAGCAGTGTATTCTTGAAATAAAGTAAACAAAGCCACTAACGACGCAGAGGGATATAATTTTGGAAAGCTGCTACTTGTTTCTTCTCCTCCTGAGACAGTTATCGTGTAACAGGATACTTCGCTGTGTTTCGTTTCTGTCTCTCAACTGTCATTAAGTGTTTGGACGTTTTTCATTCCTCTCTGGGGGAAAGAAAGACATTCATAAGGTCGTCGCAAAGCCTCCCCCCCCCCACCCCCCACCCCCTCCCCCCTCAGACGAAATGAAATTGCTTGACATAAACTTCGAAACGAGCGTCGGAAACCAGAAACTGTACACATAAATTAAGTGGATGGCTTTTGAGGCGAGCGGAGCGGGCCGGAGCGGACCGGAGCGGACCGGAGCGGACCTGGTCACTTCTTGCTTCTTTGCACCCCAGACCCAGTCTCTAAAACTGTCTTCTGATTTCACAAAATACAGACTTGCGAGATTGGTGGTATATTATACGACAAGAACATGGTTGCCATTATACCCACGTCTCATTTTATAGATACATCGAGGAGGAAAAATCTGATGCTTTGCACTCACATGACTTTCTCTACTCTTGTACTAACCATTCTTACAAACTCTTATTCCTATATATTATTCGTGTTAGTTGACATAAACATTTACAGAAATTATCTTATAGCTTAAAATAAGGCCAAAATAAGACCAAAAGGCTAAAATATCACTTAAATGTTCAAACCGAAATTATAATGTCAATAAATATTTGATAATAGAAAGAAACAAAACGAGATACTAGTCAATAGTTAAGGGGAAGACGTAATAAAGCTGAACAGATTAAAGTCTCAAGAATGGAAGCCTAGGTAGATTTAAATGAGTGATAAGGTTACAATTGTTGTTTGTACGAAGCCATAGTGATTCCGCGGGCTGATTCCTATCTTACCATGACGTACTCTAAAGTTAGCCAATGGAAATCGCTTCCTTCGTGTTGCTCGCGCAAAAACAAATGCAACGCAACACACACTCGTCTTGAATCGAGCCGAGAGTACACGTGCAATTTCTGAGTTGTACGTAAGCTAGCACGTATACATAATTCGGCGGTTGCTAAAGGGTGACAAAGTTAAAGTGTTATAACGTTGTAGTTGAAGTTACAAAGTTACATTCTATTTAAATATCGTCGGCAGTTCTCTACAAATCTGGAAATTTACAAATAAAGTGATATGTTGGTTAATTCTTCGTTTGGTTCCATTCCTACCATAACTCACGCACACCCTGTAGATTAGGACCTCTTGCTAGAGCTAGTCCGGACACCAAACATGAGATCTTATAGATCTTAAAGGCGACGTCTTCGACGGAGAGGAACGTTTGCGTCAATGTTCTCAGTTTAAAACTGTTATAAGAGGTTTTTATACCATTCTAGCAGTAAAACGGATTATTATGACAGCAACCAGTGCCAGAAAATAAATAACGCAATTACCATGGCAACAGAACAGCAATGACTGCACCACGGCCGCAATACAATTTACTCCAATGTGCCTCTAAGAAAACCAGCTCTCAAAAGTGTACCAGTAATGTGGTTTTTAGTCAAACTAATGCAATTTTTTTCGCAAACATGTTTAGATTTTTCTCCCCAGGGTTTGAGCGGGTGACCTCTGGAAGCTAGGGCAACTAAGGGAGTTTCTTGTACCGCCTCTTCTCCTGGAATGAACACATTGAGAACCACAGAGCGAAACGGATGGTGTGGTAGAGTCTCAGCAGGAGGGCCCATTCATTATGACCTGAGTTAAACAAAAAGATTACCCAGTCTCATTAGTGGCAATAATTAGTATGGTTCAACGCCCCACACCACACTCTTTCCTCAGGCACTCTTACTGAAGCACCAAGTTCTCGAAATATCTTCACTCTGATATAGGCTTTATCTGTTAGCCAGCTAAATAAGTCATAAACACATCCAGTGGCAGAAATAATTGTAATAAATCATTTTTATTAAGGAATGTTTCACATTACAATGGTTTCCTTCATCCCAAAACAATCTTCTGCCACCATAAGTCCCTGTCCAGCATTCCTTAGATTCCCTTCTTCTTCTTTTCTCTTCTACTTTCCAGTTCAGAATTTTATTGGGTATTCGATCCTCTGACATTCTTAGCATAATTTTCAAAATGTCTTTGTCAACCTGCATAATTTCCCTTATTCTATTATTCCAAACGTTCTTTCGCAATAAATAATACCCATGTGCTTAAATCAATGTATAACGGAAGAAGCCCTTTGCATAAACATCGCTGACTGTAGATCATATTTGATCTAAGTTCAGAATGCTCCGGTTTTGCTTCTTTTTTGGACATCATAGTATTTGTCAAAATAACTACAAAATTGCTATTATGCTAATATACGTTCAAGTTAATTGGAGGAAATTCAGCAGCCAAATTTGATCTTAGATTAAGATATCTTTAACTAAGATCAAAGTTTATACAACCAAAATTCTAAGCTCAGCTTAGTTAAAGATCATTTTAGGTAGTTCTGGGTGCGGAACCTGGTCGCGAAGAACATAAATGAAATGTATATTTTGAATTTTGTAGCAAATCCTGTTTACTAATGAGTTTTGCATAACTGGCAAACCGTAAGAGATAGACCAAATCTTACTAAAAAATGTAAGTCTCGGATATAGGAATAAGAGTTTGTAAGAATGGTTAGTTCAAGAGTAGAGAAAGTCATGTGAGTGCAACACGGATATTGGCAGTAATATTATTCAAGAGTAGGTCCAGGTAGAAGGCTGTGACGTTGTTACCGTGTTATTTATGGGCACCGTTAAACTCCCAGACGTTTGTGGTTGTGGGCATCGCAAGTTTTGACAGTTCCAAAGGTGGTTCTACTAGCCTTCTGTATTTTTGCAGTTAATCTGTTCGCCGCAGACCTGGCACAGTAAATCACCTGTTAACCACGGTACAAACCAGACTATAAACTCGACAATTCAACTGCCACCTGAACATCTTCTGAGTAGAATTCATATTCGCTGCAGTGTTCTAAGAATTATTCAAATATCCGCGTGTTTATAGGCAGCTAGGAGAAGCTAATCTATTCCACCAAAAGATTCACTGGCGAAATTTTATTATATATACGTGTGAAATCTGTGAAATCCCTCGCTTCGTCTAGAGCGCACGAAATCCCAGTAACAGAGGTCGCTTTTACACGGAGCAGTCGTAATGTGGCTGTGGTCAGCAGGTATATACGTACGTAGAGGTTAGAAGCCGACCTTATTTAGGATCGTTGGGGCTATCAATTACTTCTCTAACTGCAGCCCACTGTTACACAAAAACACGTAGCACAGTGGACAGACAACACTGTTACCGCCTGACGCAAATAGCAGTTGCCAAACGTGTGTTCAGTGCACAATGGTCAACCTAACCTAAAAACCTCGCCAAATGATCTGTCATTTCTACAGAGGAAGTACTGTATTCCATCCAAAAATTTGATGTCGAGATTTCACCTGAAATACACGCTTTGAGGCCCCCTGATTCCAAACAAGTTTTATAAAAAGGTCCGCGCGCGCGCGCGTGTGTGTGTGTGTGTGTGTCTGTGGGCAGCCTAACTCAAAAACGAAAAGTTGGTTAAAAACCAAAGATGGTATTTAAGTTTAATGTATTTTAAAGATGCGACACAAAGATTTTGAAGACAATAGCTCCACCCTAAACTACCCTTTACATGGAAATTTTTTCGAAAATTTTGATTTTCTAGAAAATCACTCAAACGATTTTGATTAAAATGGCGTATGTTTGAGATATTTTTATGGCAAATTAAATGTATATTTTGAATTTTCTGGCTATAGCCCCTGTAGTCGTATTTACTCTGGACGACTTTTACATAACTGGTAAACCGTTACAGATAGACCAAATCATACTATACAAAAAATGTAGATCTTGCTAAAATACACAATTTATGTCTGAATAAATTTCCTTGTATGGTGAACCATTTTGGAGATATTCCTTGTTGTGTGTGTGTGTGAGTTTCAGAAAACTTAGAACTTTCGTGAAATGGATCATCGTTATTCATTTTTTTATATGTTACGTGTACAAAGAGAACGGAATCTCACAGCTTTAAGAGATTTGACTATCGCACAAAGCCTACTGTATTCTAATATTCCCCTTGTACCTACAAGGAAATAAGCAACAAGATAATTTGTACAAATGTTTATCTCAACTAACACGAAGAAGATATAGGAATAAGAGTTTGTAGGAATGGTTAGTACAAGAGTAGAGAAAGTCATGTGAGTGCAACACATCAGATTATTCCAGCATCAAACAAAACAGATTCTTTGCTTGAATTTGGAATTAACACTGCACTGTAAGAAGCAAAACTTGACAGAACTTTCAGGACAGTTAGTAAATTTAGGCAATAAATTTTGTGAGAAAACGTTGAACAAAAAAGGAATGTCACATAAAATAGCGACAGGCCACAGACGCAAGGGACCAACCCTATTAGGTCACACACGTGTTAGTGGGGTTGAGTGGTGCACGCTGCCGACAGATAAGGGTGCCAAGAAGTGTCTGCTGATAATGACGAAATGCCACAAAAAATACAAGTCTTCAAAATATTTTTAACGATGGTCTGGTGCTTGGGGTACGTGTTAATGTCACTAAGCACGCCCTGAGAGCTTTTGGAGATAGGAGGGTAAATATGTCCAACACAATCTCGTCCCACCACTACTTCTACTGATGTGTTACACTCACACGACTTTCTCTACTCTTGTACTAACCATTCTTACAAACTCTTATTCCTATATCTTCTTCGTGTTAGTTGAGATAAACATTTGTACAAATTATCTTATTGCTTATTTCCTTGTTGGTGCAAAGGGAATGTTAGAATACAGTAGGCTTTGTGCGATAGTCAAATGTTTGAGATTCTGTTCTCTTTGCACACTTAACCTATAAGAAAATGAACAACGATGAACCATTTCACGAAAGTTCTAAGTTTTCCGAAACTCACACACATAACAAGGAATATCTCCGAAATGGTTCATCCTACAAGAAAATTTATTGAGAGATAAATTGTGTATTTTAGCAAGATCTACATTGTTTCTATAGTATAATTTGGTCTATCTCTAACGGTTTACTAGTTATGCAAAAGTCGTCCAGAGTAAATACGACTACAGGGGCTATAGCCTGAAAATTGAAGATATACATTTCATTTGTCATCAAAATATCTCAAACATATGACATTTTAATCAAAATCGTTGCAGCCATTTTCAAGAAAATCAAAATTTCCGAAAAATCTTCCATGTAAAGGGTAGTGTAGGGTGGGGCTATTTTCTTCAAAATCTTCGTGTCGCATCCTTGAATGACATTAAACTTAAATACCAAGCTTGGATTTTAACCGACTTTTCGTTTTTGAGTTATGCTGTCCACAGACTGACAGACACACAGACACACACGCGGACCTTTTTCTAAAAATGACTTTTTTGGATTCAGGGGGCCTCAAAACATGTATTTCCGGTGAAATCTCGACATCGAATTTTTGGGTGGAATGCAATACTTCCCCTACTTACCAGTAGAGAAAGTAAAAAATTGAATCTCCATCTTCCAATTAACGAAAATTTTTCCAAAACTCACATAAGTAACAAGGAATATCTCCGAAACGGTTCACTCTGTAAAAAATTATTTGGACATAAATAGATCTACATTTTTTGTACACTATGCTTATCGTGAGTTAGATTTCAAGTACTCTATAAATTGAAGCTTAAACATCGCTGTTTCCTTTCGTGACGAAGTACCCAAGTAATTTCATAAAACAAACGCAGGGCTTTTTCCCAACGCAACAGAAAGTAATTCCAGTTGCCGTGGATGCTCCCTGGGGTTCCTTAAGTTACTGGGCCATTTAAACACCAATAAAGTTGAGTTAGTGTCAGGGGTTAAGGCACCTGTTGCCCAGGTGGCTGATTTTTGCTATGGGAAAACTTTAAGGGAAACATCCAATGCCCTGCCTGTAGCGATTCTGTCTCGATTACGTCACTCTTTCGCACCTGGAACATTAGAATTGCAAAGTCCTAGTTAAGAACCGGTTTCATCATATCATTGTAATAGGAAACAAAAAAGAAGCGACACAATGGTCTAAAACTGGACAAACACAATGCAACAGGTGTTCATGGTTGAATATGCCTGGTGATATCCTATACACCTCTTATCTGTTGTCTTTATTTATATTGTTGGGGGAGAGACAAAATTGTTGTACGTTAACCTTGTTTTAATGGGAAAATATAGTCATCAATCTGATGTGTTGCACTCACATGACTTTCTCTACTCGTGTACTAACCATTCTTACAAACTCTTATTCCTATATCTTCTTCGTGTTAGTTCAGATAAACATTTGTACAAATTATCTTATTGCTTATTTCCTTGTAGGTACAAGGAGAATATTGGAATACAGTAGACTTTGAGCGATAGTCAAATCCTCTAAAGCTTTCAAATTCCTGTCTCTTTGCACAGTTAGCATATAAAAAATGAACAACGATGTTCCATTTTACAGAAGTATAAGTTCTCCAAAACTCACACAAATAACGACGAATATCTCCGAAATGGTTCACTCTACAAAAAAAATTATTGAGACATAAATTGTGTATTTTAGCAAGATCTACAGTTTTTGTGAAGTAAGATTTTGTCTATCTCTAACGGTTTAGCAGTTATGCAAAAGTTATCCAAAGTAAATAGGACTTCATGGGCTATAGCCAGAAAATTCAAGATATACATTTCATTTGTCATCAAAATATCTCAAACATATGACATTTTAATCAAAATCGTTAGTCATTTTCAAGAAAATGAAAATTTTCAAAAAATTTTCCATGTAAAGGGGTAGTTTAGAGTGGAGCAATTTTTTTTCAAAATCTTCGTGTCTCATCGTTGAAAGACATTAAACTTAAACACCAACTTTGGTTTTTAACTGAGTTTTTGCTTTTCACTTATGCCACATGGACTTTTTCCTCAAAATGCCTTTTTGGGTTCAGGGGACCTCAAAACTTATATTTCCGGTGAAATCTCGACATCGAACTTTTGGGTGGAATACTGTACTTGCCTTATCTAATACAGAAAGTGAAAATGCAGATCTCTTTAAAGCTTACAATTTATTTAGTTTTGCTTGCACCTAACCATATCCAAGATATTTTTCTTTTTTGGTGTAAATTCTGCAATACTTGTACTTTTCTTAAATAGGAAGTAATTTATTGTGTCATTCGTGAAAGGTGAATGGAATTTACAGCCATCATAGAGCGACCAGTTCTTAAAACATTTAAGTCTACTATAATCCCATTGTACCTACAAGGAAATTAAAACATTTCTACAAATGTTTGTCTCAATTAACATGAATACGGTTGTTAAAAATAATTTTTGAAGACTGCGTAGAGAAATCATATGAATGGAACGGATGCGTTTTTTCTCTGAGCGTATATTTACCTGAAATATTCTACCCAATTACAAGTAATTTACAATTTTTATGCGGACAGATTAGCATCAGATATTAATCGAAGTGAGTTTGGTTCATTAGAATGACAATGAAGATAAAAGCCTGGAAATCACATTTTTTAACGTTCATTTTAATCAGCATATTTTAATTTTATGGAGATATTTCGTTATTGGCGAGGAATCTAAATCCATAAGCACAATTTCATTTTTTTTTTTCATACGCTGTGTAATATATGCAAGAATCGAGTTTATGTATCATTGCTTTTGTCTGTTGGTGGAAAAGCGACGTAAAGTCAGCTGTACGAAAATAGGCTTTTGGTTTCTTATACTGTTTTTACTTTCTCTGCCACGTATAGTAAGTAGAGGAAGTATTGTATTCCACCCAAAAATTCTATTTTTAATGACAAGAAAAATTGACAAATTTTACCTCTTATCTTTGGCATTATTTATGAATTTTTTACGGTTGATATTCTAGTGTGGTTTTGGAATGAATTGTTTGTGATTATTCAGATAGGTATGATGTGGTACAGATTGAAGAAACAGCAGCGGCGGCAGGAGTGAGGAGTAAGGGCAGATAGATCTTAAGGCGGTGACTGGGGGTGGGGTGGGGTGGGGTGGGGTGAGGTGATTCAATTTGTCCGGTCCGAGATTAACCTGGGTCCATAGCCACTGATTGTTCGTGTCGAGGTTCCTGAGTGATATCTGCTTCCCCATGGAGACCGACCACTCATTTGTCTTGCATTTCTTCCGTGCGCCACAGCCTGCCCTAAAAACATCTCACCATTCTATTTTCTTGTGCGTGCAAAGGGAATATGGGAATACAGTAAACTTTCAGCGACAGTCAAATCTTTTAAAGCTTTCAAATTCCGTTCTCTTTGCACGGTTAACGATTAAGAAAATGACCAACGATGCTCCATTTCACGAAAGTAAAACAAGGAATATCTCCGAAATGGTTCACTCTACCAAAAAATTTATTTGGATATAAATTGTGTGTTTTAGCAAGATTTACATTTTTTGAACACTAAGATTTGGTCTATCTCTTACGGTTTACGAGTTATTCAAAAGTCATGCAGAGTAAATACAACTACATGGACTATAGCCAGAAAATTCAATATATACATTTCATTTGTCATAAAAATACCTCAAACATACGTCATTTTAATCAAAATCACTAAAGCCATTTTTAAAAAAATAAACATTTTCCAACATTTTTCCATGTAAAGGGTAATTTAGGGTAGGACTATTTTCTTCAAAATCTTGGTGTCGCATCTTTGAAAGACATTAAACTTAAATACCAACTTTGGTTTGTAACCTACTTTTCGTTTTTGATTTATACTGGGGAACTTTTACTAAAAAAATATTTGGGGGGATGCAGGGAGCCTAAAAACATTTTCGTGTTCATGACTGCGTCAATTATTTTTATTTTGTGCAATTTCAATCATACATATGCTTCAATACAAAAGTGACATACAAAAGTAAACCAATATGGTAACAACTTGTTTAAAGTGCTCATTTGGTAACACTGTAATATGGACAACAATGCCAATTGTTACTTTGATTCACACATTTGTAACACTATAATCTTCGCCGGCCTTAGTTTAAACTGCAATGTAAACATAGTGCAAATATGTATTCCTCCGCAGGCGCCTACATGTGGCAGACATATGCCAGTATGCAGCTTTCGTATTGCTGTTATTATTACTGAATTTGCATATTAATGTATTCCATTTATTCTAACTATAACATTTTCAAACTATTTTTGCAAATAATTATTGTAGTTATTTTAAATTTAATGTTATTTTGTATGTTCGTCAACGGACTATGTTTTCATTCGCGCATGCTGATAAGGAAGTTGTGTGGTTCGGTCACCCAATGGCGTGTTACTCAAACACGCGCTGTGCTCAAGACAATGCGTGTGGATATTACTTATTTGGTTATTGAGCACCTTGTAGCATTGATCTTGTTCCGGGATTTCATTTTCATATCATCCTTTGTATTGCGGGGGATATCCCAAGGGTAACAAGCAATCACGACGGACTCTGGAGAAGGGATGTAGCCACGGGCACTTTCACTCCTTCAACTTTCTGCACTCTCTGCTTCTAACATCTTCCTAATGTTTTATTAATCAACTTAAATTGTTTCAGACACAAGATTATAACTGTGTGCGTGTGTGTGGACAGCATAACTCAAAAACGAAAAGTGGGTTAACAATCAAAGTTGGTATTTAAGTTTAATGTCTTTCAAGCATACGACACAAAATTTTCGAAGAAAATTGCTCCACCCTAAACTACCCTTTACATAGAAAGTTTTTCGAAAATTTTGATTTTCTTGAAAATGGCTCAAACGATTTTGATTAAAATGACATATGTTTGAGATATTTTTATGACAAATGAAATGTATATCTTCAATTTTCTGGCTATAGCCCATGAAGTCCTATTTAGTCTGGATGACTTTTGCATAACTGGTAAACCGTAAGATATAGACCAAATCTTACTGTACAAAAAATGTAGATCTTGCTAAAACACACAATTTATGTCTCAATAATTTTTTTTGTAGAGTGAACCATTTCGGAGATATTGGTCGTTATTTTTGTGAGTTTTGGAGGACTTGTACTTCTACCAAATGGAACATCGTTTTTCATTTTTTAAAATGTTAACCATGTAAAGAGAATGGGATTTGAAAGCTTTAAAAGATTTGACTATCGCTTAAAGCCTACTGTTTGTAAGAATGGTTACTACAAGGGTAGAGAAAGTCATGTGAGTGCCACACATCAGATGTTTTAATTAGATATGAAGTGTTTTCCTCACGAAGTGTTCTGTTTAAGATGTAGATAATGGTGGCATGACAAGTTGTTGGTGATTGTTAGATTATTTTGAACTAGTTTGATTCCCAGGAGGATATTATCTGTAAATTAATATGTTAGTCTGTTATCTTAATTCTTTTCCGCTTCACTAAGGGAGAGTATATATGTGGGCTGTCACAAGGGCACCGCGTCGTCTGCTTCATGAATATTGCAACATATCTATCTACCTGTATTGTAGCGCTGTCGTGGTCTTGTCAGCATATTAACATCAATGTCTGCAGGAAATGAACAGTGGTCATGCATCAACAATATGTTTCTTCCTTCAATTTGAAACACATTTAAAACTAATTCCCAGAAGCGGATAACAGTTGACGGGTTGCTAACAGCATAACCGGTGTGCCATTAAGACACCGACTCGTGAACAGGAGGTCCGAGGTTCAAATCTTGCAAGCAACATTCTCTCTGAATTTATTTCGGTGTTTTCCTCAGTGCTTATTAAAGGCAAATGTCCTTAACTAGAACGTTTCTTTGCAAAAAATAATTTCCTAAATATTATATTGTAACAAATGTGCAACTCTACGGATCCCACTCCTGACACCACTGTAACAAAATGACCAAACATAGCCGGTAGCTTTTCTACCAGTTTATTGTCTTCTAAAATTTTATCAGAAATACAGTTTTCTCATAGTCTACAGTCTTTCGTGCTATCGCAACTCATAACTGCCCTTCTCGTAACCTTGCTCAGTTCTTTCAGTGTCTTTCTTCACTTTCTCTGTCTCTGGTGCACTCACTACAAAGATGCAACCACTCGACGCCTACTAGAATCTTCTTCACAACGGCCGACGTATCTTTCGTGACGACACACACGCACAGCTGTCTCACACTCACTAACACACTGACCGGCTAATGTCTCTAACCGTAAAACTCACTCACTGCTAGTTCCTGGCCTTCTTATATAGTGGGAATGACGTCACAGGACCTTTCTCGAACTCCACTAACGGGCCGCGGGTAACGGAGCTGGATTTTTCTCGAAGGTTCCGGAGATAGCCCTTTTGTGCAGCCGCTTCAATTATTGTAGTCGCGTACACACAAATAGTTGCGTGAGACAGCCGGCCCGGCATGTGGCGTGAGGCAGCCCGGCCTCGACAGTCCTTTGTTGTGCCCCGAGCCCGGGTTCACTATATTAAAAGCTATTCAGTAAGTACCTATAGGCTTCAATACTTACAGCCAGCAGAATAACAGTAGGTTCTGTTAAAAACAAAATAACCATACACATTTTAGGCGACACTCGGGTACCAAAAAGGCCAAAAATGTGATTTTTTTTAGAAACTATTTTTTGATGAAATATTGTCTTCAGCATGTGTTCAATATGACCATTAAATATTATGTCTCAGATCCACTAGGAAATAGGTGTATTTCAAATTTATTTAGGCCCCTGCAATGAAAAGGAGTGTGGGAAATCTGACAGATTTCAGTTGATTGGCTTGGTCTATTTGTGCTTTTTAGATTTTAATGAGACATTTGTCTTTAGAATATAGATGTTGGCTGCTCTTATTGCACAAGTGCTGCTAACGGTTGGTAAACATTTAAACATATAACATATATATACTTACAGAACAGCTAAGCCATCCAAATGTTAAGTTCATTTGTTGGTATCATTTGTGTCTTTTCAGCAAATACAATGCGAAAAATATGGAATGGAAATATAAGAAAAAAAGAGAAAGCTAAACTTTTATCTAAAAGAAGATGAGACATTCTAAAGTAGATAAAAATGAAGAACTCTATGCTGATAACTCTACAGCTGAAAGTGTTACATATGCTCACTACAGAGCCAAATTACCTACTTGTTGACAGTAATGTTTTCAAGAGTAGTATGCAGTAAGTGTAGACAAGAATGTGTTATTGTTAATTTGAGAGTGTTCTATGGTTTTCCCTGAAGATTGTAGTGAAGTGCCAACCTGTGGATATGTGAATAGCAATATTTCCAATAACTGTGTTCCAAAACTTTAAATAGCTTTTTCTCTATATAACAATTTTTGTACTTTGGGGTAAACTTTTTTACAGTAAATATTGATGGATAAGGCTAAAATTTCCAGGACATGCACAATATAACTTGTTAAAGAAAACTGTGCATTGGTTTGTTGTTTACACTCATACGTACAAATATATGCTTGTTTTTCTTTGTAATTGTTAGTAATATTGCTCTTTATTCTGTTTTAAATACAAAGTCACATTTATAATAAATATTAATATTTTGGAAAACAAATGCACAATTTTATTGCGTAGGCATATAAAAACTAGCATACCAAATTTTGGTACTCTATTTTAACTCTAAACTATAAAAAGTCTACCCTTTGTGTTTGTTCAATTCATTCTAGAAACAATAAATAATTTTTAATTACAAAACTGCTTAATCTATAGCAATGAAACTTACACCAGCACTATATCGTGGCAGCTGGAAACTCTCTAGAATTGCGCTGGCAGAAGGAAGTAGGCAAGCGGTAAACAGTTAAAAGGGACACAGAGAGAAGTCTCTGGAAGAAGGTTCTTGACTCTTACAGCCCAGGAAGTCCTCTGTCACTTATAGGTAGGCTATATTAGCGAATCTTCTCCACTGTGTAGCCAAGAGGGATACTTGGAAGAGTTTACACAGCGTCCACTTTCAACCCCCCCCCCACGCCCCCGCTCCTCATCTTTGGCATGGCTTTTCTTTCTTGTCCCCTCGAGGTATCTGCTGGCAAATCCTTGGACCATACTCACAATAGATGTTTGCCTCTTCTAAAGGCCATGTGACTCTTGACTTGGGATCTGCTGGCTTTTAAATATTGTATTATAGTATTTGAAACACCTTTATGGCAAACCAGAGGCGATATTTACGAAATCATACTTAAGTGCTACTTTTCATGAACACAATTTGCAACCATATTAAAGACAATGGTAGAATTATTAAACATCTATCACTGAGCTATTTGCATACCTCATTTTCAAATATATGGGATATACTTTTTTTGCGGTTATAAAGTTCTTAGTTCGATTAATGAAATCGGCGAGGTGATACTCAAAAATTCATCTTTCAGGACACAGGAAAACCCCTCAAAAACCTTATCCAGATAATTTACCCTAATCTAGATTTGAACTTGGGACTTTCAGTTTATGTATCAATACCTATTAGGCAGAGGAAATATTTCCACTTAAAAATAAATATAAAAGTTTATCAGAAATACCTGTTGGAGGCTCGCTGAATTAAAAAATCTGATGTGTTGCACTCACATGACGATGTTCCATTTGTGGAAAGTAGAGTATTCCAAAACTTACACAGATAACCAAGAATATCTCAGAAATGGTTCACTTAAGAAAAATGCATGTGCACATAAGATTTGTTCTGTCTCTTACGGTCTATCAGTTATTCAAAAGTGGCCTAGAATACACAGGACTGCATAGGCTATAGCTAGAAAATTCAAAATATAGATCTTGCTAAAACACACAATTTATGTGTAAATAATTACTAAAGCCGGAAGTCAAAAATACTTTCAAAAGTTCGCTTATCGAAGGCGATAAGACTGTAGATATCTGTGAAGTTGGAATGAACATACAGCCTCTCGTAGGGGAGGAGAAAAACAAAAGGAGGAGGGAGGGGGAAGAGATGGAGGAGGAATAGGAGGAGAAGGAGGAGGCGGAGAAGAGTTGTTAAGATATATTTTGAGACCATTGGAATTAATGTTTCTTGGGACTCAGTAGTCACATGGTTCAGCTACATACATATGGCAAAAGCAAGCTGCTGGGGAGTGAACCGAGTAAATCTTTGTCCGGTGACTTACGAGGTAAACACTGAAGAAAAGGAGGCGAGGCGAGGCAAGGCGAGCGAGTCTATCTGTAACAATAATAGACTACTATAAGATATATAGAAGCACACGAACTGAATCGTAATGCATGCTTTGTATAAATACAGCACCCCCCCCCTCCGCCCCCTGCCCTGCCCATCGGGGCGTGCTAAAAGTGTCTCTCTCGCGTTCAATAAATCAAAACGCGGGGTGGATGGATGTTTGATGAACGTCGCCGTCGTCGTGGGAGGGAAACTTGTACATATTTCGTCTTTTGTTATTTTTCTCTCCCTCTCAAGATGTTTTTCTCCCTTTGCAGTCTTACCTGTGGAGGGAAGGAGAGAAACATAATAAAAAAGGTTCAGAAAGACAGCAGGGGCTGCTATTGTGTTGAAGAGTGTGAAGAATGATGGTAGGGTGGTCTTGTACCTAACTCATAAACACAAGATTATCGCCTGGCAACCTCGCAACATTCCTATGTACCTACCTGCCAGATGTGACGTAATTAACACTATACAACTGGATGCAATAAACTGATTTAACTGCACTAAGGTTACCAGATTATTTTATGAAAATGTAAACCCCCTAGCGCTACAGCCCAGGAAGGCCCTTGGCTTGCCGCCCAGCCGCTGCGTCCCCCACCTCTACCCACTACATGCGTCATTGTTGCCGTGCAGTACTGGAGGGTGGGAGGTGGTCAGCGCCCACAACCCTCCCGACCTTTTCCACCTGGGGCCGCTACTTCTTATGGAAATGTAGGACACACTGATAAAAAAACACATGACTTTCTCTACTCTTGTACTAACCATTCTTACAAACTCTTATTCCTATATCTTCTTCGTGTTAGTTGAGATAAACATTTGTACAAATTATCTTATTGCTTATTTCCTTGTAGGTACAAGAGGAATATTAGAATACACCAGACTTTGTGCGATAGTCAAATGTTTTAAAGCTTTGAGATTCTGTTGTCTTTGCACACTTAACGTATAAAAAATGAACAACGATGATCCATTTCACGAAAGTTCTAAGTTTTCCGAAACTCACACACATAACAAGGAATATCTCCGAAATGGTTCAGCCTACAAGAAAATTTATTGAGACATAAATTGTGTATTTTAGCAAGATCTACATTTTTTGTATAGTATGATTTGGTCTATCTCTAACGGTTTACTAGTTATGCAAAAGTCGTCCAGAGTAAATACGACTACAGGGGCTATAGCCAGAAAATTCAAGATATACGTTTCATTTGCCATAAAAATATCTCAAACATATGCCATCTTAATCAAAATCGTTTGAGCCATTTTCAAGAAAATCAAAATTTTCGAAAAAGTTCCCATGTAAAGGGTAGTTTAGGGTGGGGCTATTTTCTTCAAAATCTTCGTGTCACGTCCTTGAAAGACATTAAACTTAAATACCACTTTTCTGTTTTAACGGAATTTTCATTTATGACTTTTGGACACAAGGGGCCCCAAAGCATATATTTCCGACATCGACATCGAATTTTTTGGTGGAATACTATATTTCCTGTACTTACTATACGTAGAAAAGGAAAGAAAAATAAAGAAAGCAACCTTTGTAAGAACATGTTACGGAAGTTATAAAAATGTTCCGTGACATTTTAAGAGAAAAAGTTTGATGAATTATAAATGAAGGAATTTTTATGACAATGTAACGATTATGCTGGCTTACGACAGATGTCAGGGTAAACGGGTATAGCTACAACGTTCCAGGGGCTCAATAGAATTAATCAAGTATCGATGTTGTCCTTCTGCTCAAGAATTATTATACTGGGTCTTGTCTTTTGAATGACCGACAAATACCGCTCTATGAAGCACATGTTGGTTGTGTATTAATATACAGGATGTCCCAAAATTAGACCGACACTTGTAAACCAGAGAAATGGCTGACGTCTTTGCGAGAGTACGGCAGAATAAGGCACGCCGATGCACTCTTTGTGTTAATCGCAATGGGCGTGCGTTCTAATACGTCATTTCAATAGTAAAGCTGTGATTGACTGTAAACAATGAGATGTTTGTATTTTGTTTATGTGTTCTGTGTGCCTTACTAATATAAATGACAGGCAGTAATTTATAAGACATTCTACTGGCGGTCTCAGACGAAGTATGTATTATAACAAATGAGAATATCAGTCCAATTACCTTTGTATCACTTTATTTTCCTTCCAAACTTTTATCACAAAAATATGGTTCTCCTTTCGTGATATTACAACTCACAACTGTTTTCTACTCGTAACCTTGACTCAGTCTTTTCACTGTCTCTCAAACAATAACTCTGACGATACAATCACTCAACGCTCGTTAAAACGCGTATCTTTGACACAAAGAGCTATCGGGTACTCATACTGACCGACTCATATCTGCAACTTGCCCTCTGCTGCTTCCTTGCCTCCTTATATAGCGACGATGACTTAACACGCACGTTTCTCGACTTCCTTAACCAGGCCGGCCACCGGAAACACATCAAAGGTTCTGGAAACCTCTTCTTAAGAAAGTTTAATGACAAAGGAAATGCATATTTTGAATTTTCTGGCTATAGTCTATGTAGTCCTGTTTACTCTGGATGACTTTTGAATAACTCGTAAACCGCAAGAGATAGACCAAATCTTACTATACAAAAAATTGTAGATATCGTTAAAACACATAATTTATATCCAAATAAACTTTTTGTGGAATGAACCATATATAAACTTAAAGTAATAAGATAATTCCTACAAATGTTTGAAACTTTGAAAGTCATGTGAGTGCAACACGAGGTTTTCTAAATTTATATTTTAAATGATTAATTTTCTGAATCTATAATTTCAATATTAAAGTACTATTGTTACATTTTATTTTTCAATTAGGTGCAAGTCGATTCTTCATGATCTTTGTGAGACGGTTTTCATGAAAAGCCTTGCCACATCTTCGTCAGCGGCTGTGCAGAAAACCACAACCACACACGATTCCACACACCAAATGCTCATCACATTTCACATATTTCATATACATACATAAATCCCCTTGTTTGCCTCGAGGGCTAATTTCAAGGGTCGAGTCCCCAAGCGGAGGGTGTGACCGCCCCACAATGCCCCAATCAAGTCCGCGAAGACCACAACCTTACAGCTGCTCGGGTGACAGACAGACACACATCTGGATATGAAACGAAATCTGAATTACTTATTCGAGAAGTCTGCTTGCCTCCGGCGACTACAGACGTGACACAAAATTCACACTGTACAAAGAAGTCGGTCGGTCGGTCGGTCGGTTGGGGGTGGGGACATATGAGTCATATTCACCACCAACTGCCTCGTCCATATCACATGCGGCATTCACCACCACCACCAACTCTGAATAACATTCGAAAATTTAAACAACTTGCCACTTTTTACTTTCTCTGCTATGTTTACTAAGTGGCAGAAATATTGCATTCCACTGGAACAATTTTGATACGTTGTTGATGTTAGTGTAAGGCGAACGTAGAGCTTTTATTAATCTTCGTTGGAACGAAAGTTTTTGCGAAGTTTTGGGGCCCTCTGAATCCAAAAAATAGCAGTTTTAGAAAAAGGCCCATGTTTGTGTGTCGGTCTGTGGGCCCCTAAATACCAAAGCTGATATTTATTATCTTTCAAGGATGTCACACGATTTTCAAGGAAATTTTTACACGCTTAACTACCCTTTACGTGGAAAATTTTTTGAAAGTTATGATTTTCTCTAAAGTGGCTCTAATGATTTTGATAAAAATGTCATATGTTTGAGATATTTTTATGGCAAATGAAATGTATATCTTGAATTTTTTGACTATAGCCCCTGTAGTCGTATTTACTCTGGATGGCTTTTGCATAACTGGCAAACCGTAAGAGATAGACCAAATCTTATTTTACAAAAAATGTAGATCTTGCTAAAATACATAATTTATATCTAAATATATTTTTTCTAGAGTGAACCATTTCAGAGATATTCCTTGTTATTTGTGTGAGTTTTGGAGAACTTATACTTCTGTCAAATGCAACATCGTTGTTCATTTTTTATGTTAGCCATGCAAAGAGAACGAAATCTCAAAGCTTCATAATGTGTGAGTAGAGAAAGTAATGTGAATGCAACGTATCAGATGTTTTATACCTTACAAACACCATTTCTTTGCAAAGTGCATTAATTCCACACTGTAGATTTAAGCGCTGGGCCGCCGCATGTATATACGAAGGTTTTAAACAATGGCAGTGGCCGGGCATTCATACAGGAAGCATTGTTAGCAGGAATCCGAATTAACAGCGCAGATTGAAAGGAAGGAAGCAAGCCAGCCAAACTTCGGCCCGCCATGTTTGAATATACCCCAGCGTTGGTTGTTTGTGCTCAGGAATTCAGGATTGCACTATATCATGTCCGAGTGTGTGTAGCTAGCCAGGCAGCCAGAGAAACTTGCACAATTAGTTAGTTGGTGCAGTTTACCACCACTTGATGATGGGGTACCAACCTCTCAATGGTGCTTTATCCCTCCTTGCTCCTAACTAGCCCTCAAACTGAGCTTTTATGTGAAAAGGATAAAATGTTCAGGATTTTGGATTCAGGGGACCTTAAAACATATATTTCCGGTAAAAACTCGACATCGAAATGGAATAGAATACTTTCCCTGCTTACTATACGTAGTAAAGAAGATAAAAATAACGTTTCTAAGAGTAATTTGTGCCCACATAAGATTTTTATGTATTCTTGTTTAAATTAAGAATTATTAGAACATATTTACCTCTGACTGGATCTTGTTGAAGTTGTTATATTTTCACTCGTGTTAGTTATCCTCGACAACAACAAACTTGTCAACAGAACTATTGCTTACGAGAGTTCTCCAAGTGAGGGAGGGAGGAGAAATCGTATCTAATAACGTAATAACCTGGGGTGTCGCACCCTGTGGCTGGTAACTCACTTCCCGGGTAAGAAACACGATTAATCCAATGAATATTCGCCAACTGATTTCCCTCCCCTCCCGCCCCTTCCCGCAATGGGTGGCATAATTTCGTTATACTTCCATTACGAGACACAGACTGCGTCATAGCTCGACAGAGGGCGGGCGACCTCTACACAACTAATTATTATTATAATCTTTTATTAATAAGCCTTTTTCACACCAATATTTGTTGACGTAATAATTTGTTGATGTAGCTGCGCAAATTTCTTTCAACCTGTTCACATCCGGAATATTTGTTGTAATTGAAGTTCTGTAGCAAAATATTAAATCATTCATTATGCTTTCTTTCAAAGTTGCATGACCCTTTAGCTTGCCATGCTATAGGACGTGTGATTCACACTCACTTCTTTTCAGTAACAGTGTTAGAAAATTCCAGTAGATGGCAGCAGGCACAAGAAGTGATAGTTTCCGAGCGAAATTTAAAAGAAAAAGACCAAAAGCTGTAAATATTTCCAGATTTGTTACTATATAGAGTAGCGTACTCCTCTAAAGCAACAGACACACGCCATTTAAAAGACTTTCAGTACTTTTAAAAATGAGCCACAGGTGAATCAAGTATATGTTCATGTGCGTCACACAATGGGTTAACCTATAATACAAAAACCTCACTATAACACAAAATTCGAGCCACGGATCCATATAGAAGTTATGCTCAGATTGCACACGGCATTGACCGATGCGTCTTGCGCTAACGCCGAACACTGTATTAGCATTCTTTTCTCAGTGAGATAGTTGTGGTGATCGGAAACATAGTTCTCGTTGACTTGTACTTTCACTGGAGTGTGTAAGTTCGTGTGCTTTGTGTTGGGTGTGAAATCAGTCAACAGAGTTGTTCTGAATTACTTTTTTTTTTGTACAGAAACAGTAAAATGCCACCGAAGTATACACAGGGGTACAGACGGGAGTGGGAATCTATGGAGGAGTTTAAGGGTTGGCTTCAACCAGTTGTTAATGACAAAACAAGAGCGTACTGCAAATATTGCAGATGTGAAATTAATTCCAAGTTAAGTGACTTGAAAGTTCATGCTAAAAGAGATAAACACAAAAAGTTTGCAGGTCCCTTTCTAAATAAACGTCAGAAAGTAATAAATTTCAGTCGTGCATGCACTTCATTAGGGATACATGAAGCAGAAGCCAAGCTGGCTATGTTTGTGTGCGAACATTGTTTCCTGCTGTCGTGTGATCATTTATCCGAACTTTGTAAAAGCGCTTTTGCAGACAGTAAACATTCTGGCATCCATTTACATCGTACCAAATGTAGCGAAACAATTACAAATGTTCTAGCACCTCACTTTCTTAAAGAGCTAGTTAAAGATATCAGTGATCAAGCATTTAGTATAATGATAGATGAATCAACAGACGTGTCTATGATTAAACTTCTAGCAATTGTTATACGTTACTTTAGTCGTACCCATGGCAAAATTGTATCTACAGGAGATGCTGATAGCATAGTACAAAGCATAAAGTGGGTACTGTCTGAAAATAATTGAAATCCTAAAAGGTTGCTTGGTATTGGAACTGACAATGCAAGCGTAATGACGGGGCATAACAATGGTGTATTTGTTAAATTGAAAGAAGAATTAGGAAATCCCCACATGGTATTGTCTCGATGTGCCTGTCACTCTTTACAACTTGCAGTAAGCGCAGCGTACGAAGACACTGTACCGAGAACATTAGATTTCTTAATTAAAGAAACACACAATTGGTTTTCCCATTCTACTGCTAGACAGGTTGTATACAAGGAGATTTATCAGGCCATAAATTGCGGCATCGAGCCATTAAAAATTCCGCAAATGAGCAACACGCGTTGGATTTCGATAGAACCAGCTGTGAGTCAATTCTCCAACAGTGGAATGAATTGAAGTTGCATTTTGAATTATCTAGACAGAGGGAAAAATGTTATACAGCTGAATTACTTTTTTCGATGTATACAGACTCCCAAACTCTCTTGTACCTTCTTTATTTACAACCTATCCTAGAAGAAGTGCAGAGAACTTGAGTCAGAGAGTGTAGACCCAACTAAGCTTATAAATGATTTGATGGCATTAGTAGAATCGGTTAGTAGAAAAGTGTTAATTCTAACAGCAAAAATTGACCCCTTAGTAAATTAAATTGTGGATCAGGTGGACCCCAGACCTTATTTAGGTTTTAAATTTGAATCTGCTATACACGAGCTAAATATATCACAAGATGCAGAACAAAATATTCGGCAAAGATGCATAAGGTTCGCTGTAAAACTTTCAGAGGAACTTCAATCTCGTCTTCCTCACAATTTAAAAGTACTGAAAATGACAAATATGTTTTGTGTAGAGGAAACTTTAAAAGTGCTGAAACCTCCCAAAATTGACATTGCTCTTGAGTTAGGTTCTAAAGACAAACTCAGTGGAGAAACATAACGCACACTGACTGGGAAAGCACAGGAGACACAATCAAGTTTTGGACAGAAGTAGATAGGTTTCGCAATGCTGCCAATGAAAATCCGTATGGTGAACTGGTCTCATCAGCATTTTCAGTTCTTAGCCTTCCATATTCAAATGCAGATGTGCAACGTGTGTTTAGCAAGGTGAACATCGCAAAGTGTAGGTTGAGAAATCGAAGGATGACCAAAACATTAAATGCCATCCTTTTGGTGCGTTTTGGACTTAAACGAAACAGTAAGTGCTGTTATTCCTATAACCTTCCAGAAAGTGTACTTAAAATGGTGGGCACCAAGGGTAATTATTCAACAGTAGCTAGCACTTCCTCAGCGGAAACTAATACAGAGCCGAACAAGGAGGAGGAAGAAGCAGAACTATTTTTTGATAATTTATAGGTGAGTGATTATGTGCATAAATGTTTAGCTTTTTATATAGCTATTTTGAACTACTATTTAGCTATTTTTTGGCGTCTTTCTATCTTCCATTTAGCTTTTTTCTGTCGACATGAGTTGGCAACACTGCCATCAACAGCGCAAGCTGAGCTCCTACAGTCCTTCCAAGAGAAGATTGGAAGTAAAAATGTCCGCCAAATATCCATATTTGGACCACCCATCAGCAGTGCCCGACGAGGAGCATAAACCTATGCTACCTCCTAGCAACCCACAATCCCCATTCTTCACCAGCCATCCTACGACATCCTAATCCCGTCATGCAGTGGTTAAGCCCTAAAAGGGCAGGTACACGAATGACACACACCTCGGGCTGTTCTCAGCCTGCCATCTGGTAGTCTAGTCTACACAAAAAATTCATGCCACTTTCAAATTTTTCAAAGGTACTAAATTTTTTAGTTAACCATTTTGCCAAATTATATGAAAGTGAATTTATACAATTTATAATTTATAATTAAAGTTTAAGTATTAAAAATTCTTTTGAATTAGTAGAAAAGATTAGCAACATAGTATTGTCTGATAATGATAAACTCGTTTCTTTTGATGTAACTGCTTTATTTCCTAGTATTCCTAGAAGAAAATTTTGATTTTTTTAAAAAAATGGTTAAATTCTTTAGAATTAAACAAAGAATTAACAACTTACAAATCTTTGTTTAGATCAAAATTTCTTTAGTTTTAATGGTAATTTTTTTCAACAAACTTCTGGCTTGGCAATGGGTAGTGTACTTTCGCCATTTCTTGCTAATCTTTTCATGAGCTTTTTTGAAGCACAAATTATAAAATCATTCCCTCTAATTTTTAAAATATGGTATAGATATGTGGATGACATTTTTGCTGTTGTCCCTAAAAACAGATAAATGATGGTTTAAAACTTTTAAATTTACAAGATAAAGCTATACAATTCACTTTGGAACCGAAAATAATGGATGTGAAACACTCCTTGTGGAGGACCTCAAAACTTTCTTCCTCCTGTCTAACACAGGAGCCTCAGAGAAACTACTAGAATCACTGGAGAGAAAAAGAGAAGAAATAGCACTGGTATTCTGTTTATCAGGGCCCAACTTTGAAATGAGTCACGTGCCAACAACAATAACAATGCATGGTTTCCGCCATATGATTTGTAACAACTCAGCATTTTGTGAACCATCGGAAACTTGTGAATGTAAATTATGTAGACAGATTTGTGAACGCTACCACATAGAAGTCTATAACTATAAATTAGAGTCTATGCCAATCAATAATATAATAGCAATTGTATTTTATATGGGTATTTAGCTGCAATGCAAGTATTAAATTAAATTTTATCGCGTAATTTCCCCCTTTTTTCTTGAAAAATTTGCTTGAAAACACTGGGGAAGCAATTATGCGAGTGGTGCTTCTAGGAAATCAGAAAGGAAGGGAAACCATGCAGTAAGTTATATAGGTAGGTATACAGTAATTTGTGAATGAACTGGATACATAACACGGTTTCATTGGGTCTACAATGTATTGTTTCATTGTTTCTTTTCTCTGACTGATCTGGGGTCTCACTTTCTTCGCTATTATCACTATTTTCATTTATATCTGGCTCAGATAACACATCTTCATGTTCACTATTCCACAACATGTCGTCAGAACCATTAATGGCACAAGAAGTACCAGTTTTTTTAAACTCCTCTTAACAATATGACGACTTGTAACAAACTGACTTAGAAACTCGTCTGCAACTTCACATTTCAATTTTACGATACGTTGTGATAATGGCGATATGAGTATTTTTGTGGCAAGCACTGCGTGCATTGTTGTCCGTGGCAGGCACCGCTGGATCGGTTGTTGTCCATTATCAACTCATTTGATAATGTCCATTATCAACAAAAAGAACGAACCAGAAGAGGGAATTATGCGAAGTTTAATAGGTAAATAATTCTTAGTGATGGAAAATCATAGGGAAGGGAAATATGCGAGGGGGGGGGGGGGGGGAGTTTATGCGATAAGATACGCTAATATTCGTTGATCACCTCTCTCACATTGATCATGGAGTAATAACACTGTCAATTTTGTGTTTCTTTTGTTTTGGCTTTCTTGTGTTATCTTAGCGGTTTTCTGTATATTGGTTATTCAGAACAAACAAGGTTATGTTGACGTTCCTTAAGGCACTTTGAAAAGGTAAAGAATCTTGAAATAAACGTTCCTTTTTTATCTTAATCTATAATATTTTAATTTTAAAATGATATATACTTTATGTGGTTTACTAAAAGTTAACCTATCAATACGGGTTTGAAATTAATGCCCAATGGGCGTGGCACGTCTAGTGGGTATATGGGTTACAAATAGTAGGTAAGCATGCTTGTCATGGAAATACTCTAAAAATTCGATATCGAGTTTTCACTGGAAATATATGTTTTGAGACCCCCTGAATCCAAAAAGAGCATTTTTAGAAAAAGGTCCATATGTGTGTGTATGTGTGTGTGTATGTGTGTGTTTTCTTGTTAGTTTTGGAAAAGAAACTTTTGTCAAATGGAACATCATTATTCACTTCTTTATATGCTAGCCGTGCAAAGAGAACCCTTTAGCTTGCCATTTTTTGACCAAATTTCTATGACTTGTGTCCATGCTTTAGTACATGTGATTCACACACACTTCTTTTCAGTAACAGTGATAGAAAATTACAGTAGATGGCAGCAGGCACAAGAAGTGATAGTTTCCGAGCGAAATTTAAAAGAAAAAGAGTAAAAGCTGTAAATGTTCCCAGATTTGTTACTATATAGAGTAGCGTACTCTTCTAAACAAACAGACACACGCCATTTAAAAGACTTTCAGTACTTTTAAAAATGAGCCACAGGTGAATCAAGTATATGTCCATGTGCGTCACACTGTGGGTTAACCTACAATAGGAAATAAAGCAGTTAAAATTTGCTGTTTTGAATTGTTTAATTTATGGGTTAATAAATATACCCTTTGATAAAGAAGAATTTGACACAGAATATAAACACATTATTAACACAACAGTAATTAATGGTTTTAATACATATTTTATACATAAAAAGATAGAAAAATTTAAGTTTCTACCCTCAAAAAATAAAAGATAATTGTATTTTTAAAAAGTTTACTTACCATCCATGGGCCAATAAAAATTTTACAAGATTTTTAAAGAATATGGAATAAATTTGGTCCCTGAAAATAAATTTAATATACAAAATTTACTAAATTTTTCTAAAAAAGATAAAATACCAAATTATAAAAAATCTCGCATTTATCAGTTTAGCTGTTTGGATTGTGATACGGTTTATATTGGTAAAACTTAACGTCATTTAGAAACCAGAATAAAAGAGCATTTTAGAAATATTAAATATAAACAAACTGAGAAATCAGCTCTGGCAGATCATTTTTGGTCATTTAACCTATAGATTTAGTGGTTTGGGAAAAAATATTTATTTTAAAAAACAGGAATCGTGTTATGAACTTTGAAATACCTCCTATAGATTGTATTTATAGATTTTTGTTTTCAGAGGTTAGTGATTAAAATGAACATCTGTAGCTTTGGTAACAAATTTGTTTGTATAGCTTTGAGAATGAGTTGGAGTTAACTTGAAACTTTAGTCAGCTTTGCACCAAGAACGTGCAACATTACTAAGATAAGTGAAGTTTTTAGTTCCTAATTTGTTCTTACTTAAGAATTTTGTTGCTTCACTGTTAATAGCTTCAATTTCCTTAATTAGTATTAAGGTAATTTAATGTTAACATTTACATAATATTCCATTCGTAAAAGGGATGAAATGGCGGTAATGGTGCTAGAATTGATTCTTCCGGAACTCCTGCTGTTATTGGTTGAATGTATAATTATATATGACGCTATGAGTTGAGAGAATTATAATTTGCATAATGTTGTATAGGGAAAAGTGAGCGAACTATGGTAATGGTGCTAGAATTGATCCTTGCGGATTCTGTTATTGGTCGAATGCTAAGTTTGTAATTATCTATGATGCCGTGAGATGAAATCTTTATTATATTGATGAGGAAGTGAAATACTTCTAAAGCTACTTGCTATACTTCCATAATATTTTAAAGGAAAAAGTGAACAAACTATGTTAATGGTGCTAGAACTGACCCTTGCGGATCCTGCTGTTATTGTTATTGGTCGAATGGTAGTTTCTAATGATCTATGACGCCATGAGATGAAATCTTTATTATATTGATGATGTACCGAAATAGTTATAAGACAACAGTCTATAGGGGAAAGTGTAGAAACTGTGATAAACGAGAAGGAGTGAATCAGAAGCATGGTAAATACTAATCAAACATTTCACTTATGTTTCTTCTTTGGAGGAGGATTTTTTCGCTGTGCGTGGTATATGACACGTAAGAGTTGAGAAAACATGCTGTCGAGTTTGAAGAGTGTAGAGTTGCTGGCAGTAGAAAGGAGGGTCCCAGGGGGCATGACGAGATCCACCCTTATGGAGAGGGCTAATTAGCCGATGACAGCATCAGCACGTCAAGTCACCAAGTCTCTCTCGCTCGCTGCTGCTGTCTGCCTAACCTCAGGCCAGGTTCCACCTTACACGCATCAGCGACATATCTGACAATCCTTCACATATCTAAGTCGCTTTTACAACACTAAGCTCTGTATTAAACATCCTCCCTATTCCCTTAAGGGACTCTACCACTGCAAAAAACACCGAACAATTATCAAATTCACGATTTTACTTTCTCTACTGGTAAGCAGGGGAAGTATTGTATTCCACCCAAAAATTCGATGTCGAGATTTCACCGGAAATATATGTTTTGAGACCCCCTGAATCAAAATGAAAAAAAGCATTTTTAGAAAAAGGTCCGTGTGTGTGTGTGTGTGTGTCTGTGTGTCTACCAGTGGACAACATAACTCAAAAACGAAAAGTCGGTTAAAAACCAAAGTTGGTGTTTAAGTTTAATGTCTTTCGAGGATACGACACGAAGATTTTGAAGAAAATAGCCCCACCCTCAACTACCCTTTACATGGAAAATTCTTCGACAGTTTCATTTTCTTAAAAATGGCTCTAACGATGTTTGAGACATTTTTATGACAAATGAAATGTATATCTTGAATTTTCTGGCTATAGCCCCTGTAGTTGTATTTACTCTGGACGACTTTTGCATATCTGGTAAACCGTTAGAGATAGACCAAATCTTGCTATACAAAAAATGTAGATCTTGCTAAAATACACAATTTATGTCTCAGTAAATTTTCTTGTAGGTGAACCATTTCGGAGATATTCCTTGTTATTTGTGTGAGTTTCGGAAAACTTCAAACTTTCGTGAAATGGAGCATCGCTGTTCAACTTTTTTATTTGTTAAGCGTGCAAAGAGAACGGAATCTCAAAGCTTTAAAAGATTTGACTATTGCACAAAGCCTACTGTATTCTAATATTCCCCTTGTACCTACAAGGAAATAAGCAATAAGATAATTTGTACAAATGTTTATCTCAACTAACACGAAGAAGATATAGGAATAAGAGTTTGTAAGAATGGTCAGTACAAGAGAAGAGAAAGTAAGCTGATTAGATTTTTATAGGTACGAAATCAATTCTTTGTGCATTTAAAGGGAAATACCTTAATGATCAAAATATTCCATGCAAGAAAAAAAATATGAGAACAGTTTTACTATTTTATAATCTCTAATTATTACCCAATATCAATCTGACAGGAAGAAATAAATTACTTTTAAAGAAATTAATTTCTTTGCTGTGATGGACATTGAAAATACTTCAAAACTTCTTTTTGTGTACTTAATTTTAAAACCTAAACAAATTTTCACATTTTGAAAGCAAAGAGTGGTCTATATCCAATTGTGTAATCAAAAAGTTAATATTACGACATTGGATATGTTAGTTATGTAACTAACACCAATATATTTTACACATTGCTGCATGACTCTTTTCCCCTGCGATGACGTCACTCGCTGAACTCGTCTATAGTACGAGCATGTTGAGCGCTATGAGCTAACTTTACACCGGCACTACCTGTCCTCCCCTGTTGTAATCTAAGGTATTGCATTGCCTTTTTCAGTCTTATTCTATCTTCACAACTTTGGTCCTGCGCACAGCAAGTGTTAATTGTTGAGACAGTTTGGTGGGAATTTAATGAACGCGTTGCAGAATCACAAGTTTGCAAGAGTAATTTTTAAAGGGGTGAAATGACAGTGGTTCATTAATTGGAATGATAGTTTCATGGACACAGTGGGGTCCAAACAGATTAATTCCTTGCCCGGTCTCCCCCTCTCTCATGTTGCAAGTTTGTAACTGTCTCATCATGCACTTCGGATTGGCGCAACAGTGTTCCTTGTCTTCAATTAGCAGACGCAGATACGAGAGTTTATATCGAAGCTTCCTTGTTACTTTTAGGTGATCTTTGATCAGAAATGTTTACATGAAGAAAATAGAGTAAGAGTTTCCAAGAATATAGAAAGTCGTGTGAGTATAAGAAATCAGATTTTTTAATATCTTCTTTTTAGCAATTGCCGCGTTTTTAAACCTCGTTGCTGACAATATTTGTGGGCAAAGTCACTTAGCACTGCGTATATAAGTAAGGCTGAGATTTCATCCAGGTCAATTTGTTTCGAGACGAATGACTCCGTTAGGCGTGTTCAAAGAGAATGACTTGCCAGGGCGACGAACCCATAAACTCAACATCTTCTCTTACTACGATACCATCTGGTGAAGAACTCTCAAGATGCGGCAATCTTCTCACATGAGATTTCCTTCTACCTTGCATTATAATCGATTTATTAATACTGCTTGGTGGACAGGCACAGCTTAAAATGTTCAAAAAATGCAGCTTTAAAGATATACAGCCTTGGGTGATTTAACTGTATCCTGCAAAAAAAAAAAAAAAAAAAAAAAAAAAAAAAAAAAAAAAAAAAAAAAAAAAATTATCTGATTTACTTTCAGAGCGATGTGCTAAATCATAAGAAGCTGAATCATGTACCAAAGTTTTAAAGCTCATTTCCCATAAACTACCTCTTCTTCTTCTTCCTCTTCTTCTTCTTCCTCTTCTTCTTCTTCTTCTCCTCCTCCTCCTTCTCCCCTCCTCCTTCTTCGCTGTTTTGGACTTATCAGTCCGTTTCGGCTTCAATTTGGTCTGCCTATGTTTTTCAGATGAACCATTCAAAGGTATTCTTGCTCATAACGGTACTGCTAATCACCAATCAAAGGTGCACCTACTCATAGCGACACTGCTAATCACCAATCAAAATATTGGCGTGTAGCAATCAACACTTCACCTTCTGTGCACATTGCCATGCAGCCGAAAGCGAAACTAACGATTCCCATATATGAAATAAATCTACTCTGTCTATTTAATATAGTGTTAATGTTGTAAATAACGTTCTCATAAATTCAATTTATCTTCATCGATTTTGAAGGTCTACTTTTTTAAAGGTTATAGCATATATACTCTCTGCATTACTGTCTCAGAGCTAACAGAAATAAAAGTTGAAGGTGCAACAATCGATTCTCGTTGTACAATCGAATAACAAATACATGATTAAAATATAGAACATGCAGCGTAGAGTATTAAAGACATTAAATGTCTTAGACACTTGGTCGAGGATAGTCATGAAAATATTCTGGGATTACTCTGGTCATTTTGGAGGTCCCTGTATTCCCTGGGGCACCTGAACAGTTATACGTACCTATTTAAGTGCACGTAAGAAGGTTTTAGTGCACTGAATTAGTTGTAAGGTTTTACGGCCGCTCGCCGCTGCAGCGATTACCTGAAACTTCCGTTTAACAGGTCTCTGAGCCGCCTCCAGGCATCCATCCATCCACAGATCTAGATTTAATGGCTAAGTAGATACTTGCGACTTGTCATCATTTCCGTGTACTTCCCCTACTCTACACAGAACATGTGGTTAGGTGCACGCACGCAGGCAGGCAGGCAACTTGACAAAGACCGCTCAGCTAGCATGTTTATAAGCACGTGGCCACAAGAGTTACTGCAGGTAGAGATTTGCTGTCTTGCAGTTAGTCCACGAATACGATTTCAACTTGTGTTAAACCAAAGTTACTAACAGAAAGGGACATAGAGATAGATAGATCGAGATAGAAAGAGATATAAGTAGAGAGAGAGGTAGATATTGGGACGTAAATAGAGAAAGAGAGAGAGAGACAGACACCCAAAAGGAACCTAGTAAAGTTGGTCACCGAAATCAAACCCACGACTTTCCAAATGCAACCCTCACACATTATCGCAGAGCTATTTAATTCTATTACTGACCGGTAAGATTAATATTTCATACGGAAAAGATAGGAAGACACACATATCATTGATATAAATAAGTTTTTTCGTGAGTAATGTGGAAGTGTTTATGTTCTGAATAAATTCTATGACTACAGAATCATTTTACCTTTTTTCCGTCCAGTGATGATGATAGAACTCCAGTTCTTCAGGACGACGTCAATTTAAAGAAACTGTATAACACTCCCTAATACCGAAAATCACGTTACACGTTTATTTTACTTCATTTTCTCAGTAAATAAATTACTATTTACATCATATAGGTTAATTCTGGTTACAAAAGTAATAGCATTTCGCGTTTTCTATGGCAACGTAAATTTTCACGATCGCCTACTGTTGCCAATCTTACTAAATAACTAAACGCTAGAAAAGCTTTTCTTCACAATGAGATGTTTTACACTGTTTTATATATTATTTTCAAAATATTTCTTTAGCGTTTAACTATAACCTAATTAAGGTAGCAATATACCTAAACTTTTACTTTCCTCGTTTTTCTTTCGACTGGAGTTATAATAATTTAAGCCGTTAACCAGATATTAAATAAAAATCTGCCTGAAGACAAACATTTGCATAATGAAGAGAACAAAAGTTGCAATTTTGACAGGTAATAAGAGTCATTAGTGGGGCAAGTTAAGTGTTGAGGTAAAGCAATTGGTTATAACTGAGTGTAGCTAGGGTAATTAGGTGTTCGAGTGAACCCAGTCAACAATAGATTTGGTCCTATTCTACATTCGGTATGAAAGACCGTTTAATTTTGCTCAGAGGGCTCTTTGTCAGAGGTTATTGTGCTGTAAATCTGCTACACAGAACCACCGGCTTTTCTTCCCTTCCGAAGGAAGCCATATTAAGGATATTTTCGTACAAAAAAGGAAAGAAAGAAAGGAAAACGAAGTCCATCGCCCATCCATTGAACCCGTGACCTTAACAAACCTTGTATGTTGAATCACTGTTTCACGAAGTGGTCTATAGGAAGGTATTACAAAATAACTCTTCAGAAGGTTGAATTAGCACCTTCTCTAGTCCGATCGCTTTTACTACAGTTTTAAATGAGGAAACAATATCACCAGGAGGAAAGAACAAAAAGAGATCGGAAATAATCCTAGAGAAGAGAGAGAAAGGGGGGGGGGGGGCGGGGATTGCGATTCGTTTCAAAGCGGTTCTCTCCCTGTAATAAAACTTTCTGAACAATAAAATTATAGGAAGTGAAAACTGTAACTGGATCTATCAAAAGTATGGCTTTTTGCTGTTTGAAACCATTTGTAGCGGAGAACTTGCAATAACATTATACTGCTTTCCTTCTTTCCTTCTTTATTTCTATCGTTCTTTTTCTCCTCTCTTTTTGCTTCCTCTACTACTTATTTACCCAACAATTAAATTGCACGTATGGTCTTAGCTCTACAATAGTTATATTTTACGAACAGTTGGCAGTACTAATGCAACCTAACAGACGAAATATCACCAAATGTAACCAGACCGTGCCATAATTGGGGAAAATGTCACAGGTGATTTTTGGGCTATCCCAATAAGATGTCTTCTCTATATCCCTTACGCCTACTCTATTCCCATTGTACCTACAAGGAAATATGTAGAAAAAGATGCTTGTTTGCCCCGTATGGGTTCCTCTGATTGTGATGAAAGTTTTGTAAGTTGTTGTATACATTCCCGTGAAGTTGGTCAAACCATTTTACAAGAAATTTGCAATGCAACATTTTACCTTCACATGCATAACACATTCATATTGCTTTCCTACTCCCTCTTCTACAAACAACATAATTTCTATGGTTAAAATTCAAATGGAACACATTACATTCATACAGTTTTCTCTACCCAATTTTCTTTTACGAAACAACCACATTTCTTGTCCTGCTATCTCTTCCACAAATTTTCTACATGACTGAAATGAAAATATGAGTATCACACGTTTTCTCTACTCACTTTTCTTGTTTATTGTGGTTATTTTGGTGTTTTTATTTATTTAGCTAGTATATTTTTTGTTAAACGCAACTAAGTCTAAAATTTTTTTAGATAAAACGTTAACCAGGAACAACGCCTGGTATTTTACCTAGTATGTAATAAAAACATGTTTTAAAAATAGAGAAATAATCGTTTGTAAGTATGGTTTGTAGAATACTGATTAGAGAAGGTCATGTGAGTATCACACATCACATTTTTTCTAGGTATTTCTTGTGCTTGGAGATAAATACGATATCCTTGAAGCGTTTTCAAGCAGCGAGTACTACACGGTGTTCGTCATACTTCTAGACGTAATTTACGTTCGCTTGTGCTGTTTTTTACTATTCTCAAATGAATGAAAATTGTGTATTTTTCCTCAAGGATCTAGTTCCGTACATAAATGGATAATTTATAGCGTGCGCGTAACGACTGCGCTGATGCCAAGGAGACCAGCAAAAAATAAATGTTGTGCAACGCGAAGGAATGTTAAATCGCACGATTGTGGTTACGGTGTTTGTTAAATAACTTAACTAGAATCACTGTTGTTCACAGAAACACAGGGTTGCTGCAAATAGTGTTCCTGCTGGCTAAAACGCGTTATAACTATTCTTACAAACTCTTATTCCTATATCTTCTTCGTGTTAGTTGAGATAAACATTTGTACAAATTATCTTATTGCTTATTTCCTTGTAGGTACAAGGAGAATATTAGGATACAGTAGGCTTTTAGCAATAGTCAAATCTTTTATAACTTTGAGATTCCGTTCTCTTTGCACGGATAACATATAAAAAATGAACAACGATGTTCCATTTCACGGAAGTTTTAAGTTTTCCGAAACTGACATAAATAACGAGGAATATCTCCGAAATGGTTCACCCTACAAAAAAATTTATTGAGATATAAATTGTGTGTTTTAGTGCGATCTACATTTTTTGTATGCTAATAATTTGTCTAACTCTTACGGTTTACGAGTTATTCAAAAGTCGTCCAGAGTAAATACGACTACATAGGCTATAGCCAGAAAATTCAAAATATACATTTCATTTGTCATCAAAATATCTCAAACATATGACATTTTAATCCAAATCGTTAGAAGTATTTTCCAGAAAATCAAAATTTCCGTAAAATGTTCTACCTAAAGAGTAGTTTAACTTGGAGAAATTTTCTTCAAAATCTTCCTGTCGCATCCTTAAAAGATAATAAACTTAAGTACCAACTTTGATGTTTAACCGACTTTTCGTTTTTGTGCTATGCTGTCCACAGACTGACACACAGACACACACAAAGACCTTTTTCTAAAAATCTGATGTGTTGCACTCACATGACTTTCTCTACTCTTCTACTAACCATTCTTGTTGAGGACACAGAGTAGCTGAGGACATCTACCGTCAGTGATTATAACCAAATAGTTGTTGTTAACGCCACCAGATGCGTTTTTGTTCTTGCTCTGTTTTTGAAAAATAAAGAGAGTTTAAGTATGGAGACCTAGCTGTTTGTGTACGTTATTTGTACTACGACAATTATTACAAACTCTTATTCCTATATCTTCTTCGTGTTAGTTGAGATAAACATGTGTACAAATTATCTTGTTGCTTATTTCCTTATATGTGCAAGGGGAAGTTAGAATACAGTAGGTTTTGTGCCGTAATCAAATGTGTTAAAGCTTTAAAATTCTGTTGTCATTGCACACTCAACATATAAAAAAATGAACAACGATGATCCATTTCACGAAAGTTCTAAGTTTTCCGAAACTCACACACATAACAAGGAATATCTCCGAAATGGTTCACCCTACAAGAAAATTTATTGAGACATAAATTGTGTATTTTGGCAATATCTACATTTTTTGTATATTATGATTTGGTCTATCTCTAACGGTTTACCAGTTATGCAAAAGTCGTCCAGAGTAAATACGACTACACAGGCTATAGCCAGAAAATTCAAGATATACATTTCATTTGAAATAAAAATATCTTAAACATATGGCATTTTAATCAAAATCGTTAGAAGTATTTTCAAGAAAATCAAAATTTTCGAAAAATTTTCCATGTAAAGGGTACTTTTGGGTGAGGCTATTTTCTTCAAAATCTTCGTGTCGCATCCTTGAAAGACATTCAACTTAAATACCAACTTCGGTTTTTAATCGACTTTTTGTTTTTGAGCTATGCTGTCCACAGACTGACACACACACACCCGGGCCATTTTCTAAAAATGCTTTTTTTTTGGATTCAGGGAGTTTCAAAACATGTATTTCCGGTGAAATCTCGACATCGACAATCACACAGAGGCAGATCTATGCATTATGATGCAATAGTTATTTAATGACGTCACTGTAAGATTGTTGGAGACGTAGCTATGTATTTACGGCAGTGTTCGTTTCTACACAAGAGGCGGAAGTAGAGACGACATTGTTATTAAAACTGTTTAATTTATGGTGCAGCACTTGCACGTATTAAAGTCAAGGAGAATGTGCCGCATATCATCCTGCGCATGTTGATGCTTTTTTGTTGAGCTGCGTGATGGGAAAGCCATTTTAAATGCTATAATATATTACTCGTATTGTGACTTAGCAAATTGTTATGATTGTTACATAAGATCCGCTGCAGGGCTTCATTCTCTCAATTAGATCAATTATCCACTACCAATAGGTATCTAATAGTAATTTATTGCAATAGAAAGTTTGTAAACTGTCACTTCAATAATCTAGTTCACTTTCACTGAGACTTCACTTAATATACATTTACTTCACTAATGTGAACTACTTCAATTCTCTCCTCGTTCAATTTTCTTCACCTCGCTCAGTCACCAAAAATGAACTTCAGTGAACTTAGAACTTTGAACTTTGGTTGTATAAACCTTGAACTGAGATTAAATGTGCCTATTGAACTGTTTTAAATGAGAAAATCTGCATAAGTAAGAAATAAATAGTACAGCTATAAATTAAATAATAAGATGGCATAATTTGGATAATAGGATCATAGTTTAAAACTATAATACGTCCAAAAAATGTATAGGAGATGTAAAAATTGCTGACTGTTAACCACGAAAATGTTTTACAGGGGAAAAATGGGCAGTCAATTTGCAATTGTATTCTTGAAATGAAAGGAAAACCTTTCTTTCTTCACTTTCTCTGTCTCTCAAACACTGACGATACAATCACTCAATACTCATTGAACTTCTTCACTTCGATGCGATAGTAAGACACACATAACGTCACAGAGTCCTTTCTGGAACTTCTACAAACAGGCCGGCCGTTGGATGTCTCTCGAAGGTTCTAGAAATCCTTTTAGGCGCCGTGCTTATTGTTGTTAGTCACGTATAGACAGTCGTGTGAGGCAGCCTGACCTTGAACGCCTTTGTTGTGTGCCGCAACCGGCGTTATAGTATATATATATAGTCGCTGGATGAGTGAGTAGAGAGATTCCTCAGTTTAACCAAAAACACAATAGAAGAAAATGAAGTTAAAAAATTTCACCAATGTATTTTGTTGGGTTGTAAGTACAAGGTTTTTTGTTGTTTCTGAAACGTGACTGTAATTAAGTGTTGTAGAGCTGTAAAATCGTGTAAAGATAAGGACCAAAACCAACATGCAATTATTCTCCCAAAGCACTTGTCACATTCGTCCCAAACAATGCAAAGCACAACATTATCTTTTAAGGCGGTGAAAACGTTATCTGATTCCTGTCTATTCCCCTATGTTGTGTTGGAGATATCCTCGCCAAAGCCATTCCCTAACCTTGGCTTTATTGTTCCAACTTGTCTTGAAGCCCATAATACGATTTAATTTCAGGCACCTTATCTTCACAAGAAGAAATAGCAACACGCGGAGAAAGACTTCCTTATAGGTTATTAAGTCTGCCTGATAACAGCCAACAATGAGCTCTAGAGGCCTACTTCCAGACGCCATTACCTATACAGGCTGTTAATGTGGATAATATTACATTCATATTTGCAAAAATATAGTTTTACTTAATAAGGCCCGGTTGCATAAACATCAAGTAGGTCAGAACATGAACTGAGATCAAAGTAGAATCACATTGTATAAAACTAATCTACGATCATGTGATCTCAGTTCAACTTTGATTTTAGTTTATAATATAGAGTTTGGCAACTTTGTAAAACTGCTTTCGGGCAGTAGCAATCACTTGTTTCTAATTGGAAAGTATAAACTAGTAGAAGTACAAAAGATGAAAAAGAGGAAGAGGAAAAAAGGAACCGATGCACTTTTAGTTTCCCAAAATATGTTGGAAGAGTTATTAATTATATGTTAGCTTCATTAATCGTCTTTTACTTTGCCTATTACTGGATCAAAGTATAACTCCAATCTCATACACAATAACTTCACATTTTACCATTGTAAAAATTTTTTCTAGGTTAGGTAACTCAGTTTTTGCTTCTTCTGTGAAATTTTGTTTTAAGGACATAATACAATTTGAAGCAATTTCCTATTATCCATATAATTATAAAAATTATTTGCTTATAATTTTATTATTCTAAGTTTAATCAAGTTAACTATAGAAAACTCATCGTTAAGTTAGTTCAAGGTTCATACCACCAAAATTCTATGTTCAGCTTAACTAAAGATCATTTTATGTTGGTTGAACTGAGATTAACTTTTATACCAGAGCAATAAGTTTTCAGGTTAGTGTGAAGGTGTAGCACAAAAGGCGTGACGTTCTCATGATAACAAAGGGTGTACCGGAACCGAATTTCAATGCTTTCTGCAAGCCTAATAAGCTCATAATACCTAGGCTAGTAGGTCATGCATTGAGGTGCGAAGCAAAACCAGTACATAGTATATACAATATTGTTCATTTCGCGGCGCTGTTACGAGCATATAAAAAACATCGGGTGGTAAACTTTGCGATTAATTTCTGCGAAGACTATTAGAAAATTTTAGCTTCTTAGGCAGGTAAAGAAGGTATTGCATTCTACCCAAAATTTTCACATCAAGATATCACTAGAAATACATGTTTTAAAGTCCCTTGAATTCAAACTTTCGTAGAAAATGTAGCCAGTGTGGGAAAACATAACTCAAAAACAAAAAAGCAGTTGAAAACCAAACATGGTATTTCAGATTAACTTCATTCAAGAATGCAACCCGAGGATTTTCAGGAAAATCCGATCACCCATGGAGATAGTTTCGAAAATTTTGATTTTCTGAAAAAAAAACTTTGATGATTTCAGTTAAAATACCAGATGTTTAAGATATTTTCATGACAAATTAAACAGGATATCTTGAATTTTCTCGGAGAGTTCTGAATGTTGAGTATAAATTACTTTTGTTTAGCTAGTAAACCTAACAGTTTTATTGTACAAAAAAATATAGATCTCAATGAAGCAAAAAATTCATGTTAAATTACTTTTTATAGAGCTAATCATCTCCATAATAATAATAATAATAATAATAATAATAATAATAATAATAATAATAATAATAATAATAATAATAATAATAATAATGATGATGATGATGATGATGATGATGATGATGATAGATAAGGGAGTAGTATTGTTGGAGAAGTGTTGATAGGCAGGCAGGCTACAAAGTGACTGTAACAGACGGTGGGGGTTGGGGAGGAATTATAATCTAAAATAGCAATGAGAGGAAGAAGGGTTGGTTCCACAAATAGTCGTGATAAAATACATAGCTTATGTTGGGCTCCCTATCGACTTGTGTAAGAAATAATCCTTAGGAAGGCTTAAGGAAGAAGCTCCTTTTGTTTCAGCTTTAATACCATTGGAATTAAGGAGGAATTATAGAAACTTGGTGCAGTTATGAAAAACTTCAACCTAAAAGTGCCATGCTCCTTTCTGTGTGCACAAAAACACAACCTGCAGAGCAATAGTTTACATTTGCAAGATTCTTAATATAAGCATCACTTAAACATTTCAAGCACAGCTGTAACCGTTTGAAAGGTCGCGACTTCGACTCCCTGGATAGTCTTCCTGGACTATGGGTTTTTTCGTGGTTTGCCCGGGTCGCTATACAAATATTGGGAAGGATAATTATATACGGCGAGGCTCCCCCTGGAAGGACACGAAGACCTCGAAGAATCGTCAAACTTAGTAAACCTTAAGTACATACCTCTGCCAATGTTAGTCTGGATCTGGGCGCCCGGTTTCTCCTCTCATCTCATCCTTCCTCTCGAGGGCACATCTTCAGTCTGGAACTCCCTCCGAATCACTCCCATTCCTAGGTAAATAAAGGTTTTATTGACAGAAACCCTTACAGTATAAAAAGGTCATAAATAAAAACTTAAAAGGTTATATAAAAATATCTAATGTGTTGCACTCACATAACTTTCTCTACTCTTGTACTAAGCATTCTTACAAACTCTTATTCCATTATCTTCTTCGTGTTAGTTGAAATAAAATTTGTACAAATTATCTTATTGTTTATCTTCTTGTAGGTACAATGGGAATATGGGGCTTTGAGCAATACTCAGATGTTTCCATTCTTTTTGCACGGTTAACATATAAATAATTGAATAACAATGTTTCAATTGACAATAGTATGACCTCTCCAAAACTCACACAAATAACAAGGAATACCTCCGAAATGGTTCACTCTACAAAAAAATTATTCAAATATAAATTGCGCGTTTTAGCAAGATCTACATTTTTGTATAGTAAGATTTGGTCTATCTCTTACGGTTTACCAGTTATGCAAATGTCATCCAGAGTGAATACGACTACAGGGGCTGTTGCCAGAAAATTCAAGATATACATTTCTTTTACCATAAAAATACCTCAAACATATGCCATTTTAATCAAAATCGTTAGAGCTATTTTCAATAAAATAAAAATTTTCCATGTAAAGGGTAGTTTAGGGTGGGGCTATTTGCTTCAAAATCTTCATGTCGCATCTTTGAAAGACATTAAAATTAAGTACCAAATTTGGTTATTAAACCACCTTTTGTTTTTGAGTTATGCTGCCCACAGACACACACACAAGCGCCCGTTTCTAAAAATACTTTTTTTGGATTCAGGGGGTCTCAAAACATATATTTGTGGTGAAATCTCGACATGTAATTTTAACTTAAACTTTACTCGATTAACATTAAAGGGCTGTCAGGTTGTGCGCAATCTGCAGAAACCCTGCACCACTTTTAGCATGACGGGCTCTTGAGAATGAAATATGTTTCTTTCTTGTGTATAATCTTGAGGAAAGGGGGTTCCTCTTTGTACGAGTTAGCAAGTCACTTACAGGCCCTTGCCTGCACTTCAACATTATCTGCAGAGATAGCGGTCACGTTTGCTGGCTCACTCTAGCAGATGCTCCACTCTTTGATTTTGTTGCTCAAATTCACAGGAAATGCTCCGTTTAAGAACCAACAATTCGATACGACGTTTCTCTGGTAATGCATGATTTAAGACTCGCTAAATAAAGATTTTAAGTAAGAGCTCTCAGTGTGTGTGTGTGTGTGTGTGTGTGTGTGTGTGTGTGTGTGTGCAAAATACTCCTCTTTCAGTTATGGAAACGTTAACATTGACAAATACATGGAAACCTGGAGAAAGCTAGTTGCAGTGTTTTTTTTTTTTTTTTTTTTTTTTTTTTTTTTTTTTTTTTTTTTGCGTAGCAGTTTATTTTTCTTTTGTTTGCATGTCGGCGACGTTTACAAAGAATGACGTACGTATGTGATATTTATCTTTATATATTACCCGGATGAATATCAGAAGTCCTGCTTTACAATTTGAGGTTGAAGAGTCCTCAGAATGAAATCAACAACTGTTATGCACGTTTCGCTTGCCACACGCGTCTCCTGATCCTTATCTCCTTCAATATATGTTGGTTTTTGTTTGGAGGTCCTCATGTGGGAAAATCAAGTCGATGGGGAATGCTCCCACACCATACATCACCACGTAATGTGAAACTAGGGTAGCATGGGGTTATAGTTACAGTCTCGCAACGTACCTGCAGAGCGTAAGCTAGAAATATACCTGATGGAAGGTCATAACTTAACCTCCAATTCTATATGATCAATTATTGTCAATAAAGAAACCTTTCACGAAACAAAAAAATATATTATCATATATTTGGAGCCATTTAGCTTCTTTACTGAATGCGTATAAATGGTTTATTATTTTACTGTCACGGAATTTAGTCACAAATTAATCTTAAAATGATGTTGATAAATCTCTTTGTATGACAATTTAACATTAAACCGTCACTACTTTATTAGAATTCAATCGGTGATTTGAAAGCGGAAACAATGCCTATAGTTTTTGGAAAGCCAAAAAAATTTATGTTCTATAGATAACTTGAATATGTATACATTACTGATTGTTGGGATATTCAGTGACCTCAATTTTTCATTTCGTTGATTTACAGAACAGCTTAGAAATTGTTTTACATGTTCACAACGAGAACTACAAGGATGAGCAATGGCTTTGGTTGTCTTCTTGAAATATTCTGTCACCAGTTTTGAAATTCATAATATATTCAGTGTCTATTACTGTTGTCATAAAAGCACTTAAATATTTCCTAGCTGATAATACTAGATATGTATACAAATAGTGTATACATTCTATCATGACGAAAAGGGAAAAAATAATGAATCCAGTAATTCTTTAGAATTAACCAACAGTAGTGCCCTCTCTGAGCATAAAAGAGAACTTAGTCCTGGACTTCTCTTTTAAAATCAATGGCATTAAAATCATTGATTCAATTGTATTGTTCATATTTGCTAAACTCATCATGTAGAATCCCTGGGTAACGTATGACATTTCTACGCCATTTTATATCCTTTGTTTTGGTTATTGGTTAAGGCTATTTAGGAAAATGAGTGGCACATTCTTATAGTGTGACCTAAAACAACCCAGTCAGATTTACTTTGGTGCTCTTTGTACAAATGGATTTGTCTTATATGTTTCTCAAAAGCAACTCCTCATTCCTTTTTTTTCCCCTTTCTTTTTCGTCTTCATGCAAAGAGAGCAGAATTTTAAACCTTTCTTTCAAAGTTTTGCTGTTTTGTAAATACTGTAACTATTATGAAAATTTCGAGGGTATTTTAAGATTTCAAAAACATTTGATATGTTGCAACTCACATGACTTTCTCTACTCTTACACTAACCATTCTTACAAACCCTTATTACTACATCTTCTTCGTGTTAGTTGAGATAAACATTTGTACAAATTATCTTATTGTTCATTTACTTGCAATTGCACGAGAATTAGTGAATACAGTAGGTTTTAAGTGATAAAATCTTTTAAAAAGAGAATAACGATGTTCCATTTGTGTAAAGATCAGTTTTGCAAAATTCGCGTAAGTAACTCCGAAATGGTTCACTCCACAAAAAATTCATTTCAACATAAATTGTGTATTTTAGCAAGATCTACATTTTGTGTGTGCTAAGATTTGGTCTATCATTTACGGTTTACCAGTTATTCAAAAGTCATCCAGAATAAACAGGGCTACAGGAAGCAAAGCCAGAAAATACAAAATATACATTTCATTTGCCATAAAAATATCTCAAACATAATAGCATTTTAATCAAAATTGTTAGAGCTATTTTCAAAAACATCAAAAATTTACTTACTATACGCAATAGATAAAGTAAAAAGAATTTGAGATTGAATCCACTTATCGTATGTTTCCTTCTGGTTGAATTTTAGCATTGGGGTTGAATTGCTATTTAAATGTATTCGATAGAATGATTGATGGCAATTGTTGTGATAGGAGATTGTCATCTGGGTAATGTGGAAGTATACAATGGGACAACAGTGCCTGTTTGGATGTGTGCAGATAAGGAAACGAATGCGCACATTTGTAACATTAGCTTGAAAGAAACAAGCATCTCTCTTTTGATGGGCGCAGAGTTCTAATAAGAGAAGTATGGTCGGGCCGGCGTGGTCCGTAGAGGGCTTCCTTCTTTATGCGCCCAGCCGCCCAGCATCAGATACACCTCATTGTTGCGCGTAATCCTGCACTGTCTATGAATGAAGTATGCAAGGGGATGATTGCTTCTGCGAGTATTGTTCTCTGTGGTCAAAAAACCAAGATAGGGAGAAATTGGAATGAAGGGTGAGTGGTAAGAGATAGGGTGAAAAGATGATGGACAAAAGACTTAGAAAATAATGGAGAGGGGTACGTTTCCACCCACCCTTTTAGAAACCCGAGTAAACAAAACTCATCTCCCCCCCTCTCTCCCCCTCCCCCTCCCCCACCTATGCCACAATTCAATTTAGGTCGGCTTTAGTCGATGGTGGAGTTTTCCGGTTTTGAAGGTGCCCCCTACCTTTGCGATGATTAGAGAGAGATGTGGCGCGTGCGTGGAGGGAGGGAGGGGTGACTTATCTGATCCACTTCACTCATAGGCCACAAGTGCAATTATTATTGTAACCAAGGTATTTTTGTATGAGGGTGACCTAAATCCCTAATAATGGGGTGCGGTTTGGCTTTGTGGAAATCTGATTTGCGCTACTTCATTATTCTCCTGGAGCAAATGTCTCAACATCAGTTTAACATTCAGGAAAATAACTTCCTCTAAAATAACTTGGGATATCGGTTAAATATGTTGACTAATTTAGTTATTTAAAATCAATGTTTTGAATCACTGTTTTTTCAAAATTAATTTCTAATTTCTAATGCATGTAATTTTTGTACTGCATTATCGACACGATTTTAAACAAGGTTGCTACTCTGATTAAAATTCACTTATGGCATTCTTTGCTTGCTTTCTACCAGGAAGCTCCATTATTACATAGTTGTATCTCATGTATTTATTTCACTGATAAGGAAGCCGTCTATCAACACACGCTTTCTTGCTTCTTCGCTCTGCAGCGCACGATTTGAACCGATCTTAACCGAGTCGCCACCATATTCGTTGCAAATAACCTCTGCACCTGGATTGCACCGGGTGCGATTTTAAACTTTGAGAGGTCCTGTGTTAGATAATGAAATTAAGGAAAAGGTTATAACTGAAGTTGTTCTTGGAAGACTTGTATTGTTTATTATATTCTTCTTGAGTATAGTAACTATGGATTATGTGATATTTTGAACAATATACTATTAGAGCTATTAAAATATGAAATTAACTTTATATAGTAAGTTTTACTATACCCATAACCGACCGAAATCTTATTACGTGTTTCTTTAAACACCAGGAGAAGATGGTGCAATTCCTTGTCAACACTTCCCTGGTGCTCCACGAACACTTGAAGATGCTGAGAGGAGGCATATAGCTGGGACTGTACCAAGTTCTGTTTTGTTCCCCCCTACACAGCCCAGTAAATAAAAAGTGCACCGCGACAATCCTGGCTTATTGCACTATGAATCTCCACATCCTCCCTTCTGGCAAGTTTTACCTACCTCAGGAACAACCCTCGCACCGCCACGACTCCCTTAATTAGAGAATAATCGTGCATTTCTGGTGCATCTGTCTCCACCTCCTGCTGCTATCATTAAGCCATCCTGCCTTCTTCTTCTTACAGCTACCCAAAAATATCTTCGTTAATTACCACTAGTGATTAGTGACACACAGAATAACAAATTTCATGTTCTAAACCATATTTGGTATCATTATTGGAAGAAGTGCCTTCACGTTTTACTTTCTCAAAAAATTCGATGTCGATATTGCACCGGAAATATGTTTTGAGGCCCGCTAAATTCAAAAAACAAAAAAAGCATTTTTAGAAAAAGGTCCGTGTGTCTGTCTGTCTGTGGACAGCATAACTCAAAAACGAAAAGTCGGTTAAAAACCAAAGTTAGTATTTAAATTTGATGTCTTTCGATAATGCGACACTAAAATTTCGAAAAAAATTGTTCAACCCTAAACCACCCTTTACATGTAAAATTTTTCGAAAATTTTTTATTTCCTTGAAAAATGCTCATACGATTTTGATTAAAATGCCATATGTTTGAGATATTTGCATGATAAGTGAAATGTATATCTTAAATTTTCAGGGATGTCCTCGGAAGTCCTCCGCAGTCCTCTTCAGTTTGCGTGGTCTTTGCATATCTGATATATAGGCCTCGGACACGCTGCACTTTGACTGGAACATGATATATACATTGCTTTTTCAGTGAACAATTTCGGAGATATTCTCTGTTATTTCTCTCAATTTTTTCCTCTCACATTTAACGTTATTCCTCTAATTCCTAAACTACTTGTGACATTCCTTTCGGAGGAACCTGAGCTGAAGCGATTGGAATAGCCGTGATAGTTAGAGCGTTAAACAATGGACTGCCATCCATTCAAAGACAAACGCAGCAACTGCAGTCAAATGTGCCTCTGGTTAAGGAAGGGGAGGACCCAAGTAACATAATCGGTGTGATGCCACGCTCGGAAGCTGATGGGGTCACATTTCACTGTAGTTGCGTGGATTTTGCTTTTTATGCTAAGAAAAGAACACTACGTATATTAAACAGTGCAAGTTAAACGTTAAAAAGTTTACCAAACATCTTTCTATTGCCAGAAAATTGGAGAGTATGAACGTCGCATCCTCAAAATTGGAATGAATGACTCAATTTATTGTTAAAACATAAGTATTAATGTTAATAGTTTTTATGTAAATGTAATTAATTTTGAATTTGAATAAATGTTCCACGTTTTTGTTAAATGTTAGTAATTGATTTACAGGTTAAAATTAATGACCAGCGAAGTGGGCGGGTGACGGCTAGTGTCAGTGTGTGTGTGTGTATGAGTCTGTGTGTGTCTGTGTGTGTGTATGTATGTGTGTGTGCGTGTGTGTCTGTGTCTGTGTGTGTGTCTGTGTGTGTATGAGTGTATGTATGTGTGTATGAGTGTGTGTGTGTGTGTGTGTCTGTGTGTGTCTGTGTGTGTGTGTGAGTGGATGAGTGGTGCATGAGTAATTAGCCCCAGGTCCATAGAGCTTTAAGTTACCCGACATTCGCCTTCTAAGGATAAGGGTAAACCTCAGTAAAATTATTCGGATAACTCATCCTACGCGAGATTCGAACTCGCGACCTCTTGGATGTGAGACAGACAGGCTACCACCACGGAACAGAGGCAGACAATGGGTGACTGAGTGGGTGACTGAGTGAGTGAGAGGGTGAGTGAGTTAGTGAGAGGGTGGGTGAGAGGGTCAGTGAGTTAGTGAGAGGGTGGGTGAGTGGGTAGGTGAGTGAGTGAGTGAGTGGGTAGGTGAGTGAGAGGGTGAGTGAGTGGATGGGTAAGCGGGTGAGTGAGTGGGTGGGTGAGAGGGTGAGTGAGTTAGTGAGAGGGTGGGTGAGTGGGTAGGTGAGAGAGAGGGTGACTGAGTGGATGGGTAAGCGGGTGAGTGAGTGGGTGGGTGAGAGGGTGAGTGAGTTAGTGAGAGGGTGGGTGAGTGGGTAGGTGAGTGAGTGAGTGAGTGAGTGGGTAGGTGAGTGAGAGGGTGAGTGAGTGGATGGGTAAGCGGCTGAGTGAGTGGGTGGGTGAGTGGGTGAGTGAGAGGGTCAGTGAGTGAGTGAGAGGGTGAGTGGGTGGGTGAGTAAGTGAGAGGGTTAGTGAGAGTGTGAGTGAGTGTTTGGGTGAGTGAGTGGGTGGGTGAGTGAGTGGGTGAGAGAGTGACTGAGCGGGTGGGTGAGTCGGTGAGTGAGTGGGTGAGTGACAGGGTGAGTGAGTGTGTGAGTGAGTGTGTGGGTGGGTGAGTGAGTGGGTGAGTGGGTGAGTGAGTGGTGAGTGAGTGACTAAGCGGGTGGGTGAGTGAGTGCGTGAGAGTGAGTGCGTGAGAGTGAGTGAGTTGGTGAGTGAGTGTGTGGGTGAGTGAGAGAGTGGGTGGGTGAGTGAGTGGGTGAGTGAGAGGGTGAGTGAGTGAGTGTGAGTTTGTGAGTGAGATGGTAAGTGAATGAGTGAGTGCTTAGGTGAGTGAGAGGGTGAGTGAGTGAGTGAGTGTGTGGGTGAGTGAGAGTGTGGGTGGGTGAGTGAGTGGGTGAGTGAGTGAGAGGGTGAGTGAGTGGGTGAGTGAGAGGGTGGGTGGGAGAGTGAGTGGGTGGGTGAGTGAGTGAGAGGGTGAGTAAGTGTGAGAGAGCGTCGGTGGGAGAGTGAGTGAGTGGGTGGGTGAGTGAGTGGGTGAGTGAGTGTGTGAGTGAGTGAGAGGGTGAGTGAATGAGTGAGTGTGTGGGTGAGAGAGAGTGGGTGGGTGAGTGAGTGGGTGAGTTGGTGAGTGAGTGTGTGGGTGAGAGAGAGTGAGTGGGTGAGTGAGTTGGTGGGTGGGTGAGTGTGCGTGAGTGAGTTGGTGAGTGTGTTAGTGAGTGAGAGGTTGAGAGGGTGAGTGAGTGGGTGAGAGGGTCAGTGAGTGGGTGAGTGAGTGTGTGTGTGAGTGTGTGAGTGTGTGGGTGAGTGAGTGGGTGAGTGAGTGGATGTGTGAGTGTGTGAGTGGGTGTGTGAGTGAGTGTGTGGTTGAGTGAGTTGGTGAGTGAGTTGGTGGGTGGGTGAGTGTGCGTGAGTGAGTTGGTGAGTGTGTTAGTGAGTGAGAGGTTGAGAGGGTGAGTGAGTGGGTGAGAGGGTCAGTGAGTGGGTGAGTGAGTGTGTGTATTAGTGTGTGAGTGTGTGGGTGAGTGAGTGGGTGAGTGAGTGGGTGTGTGAGTGTGTGAGTGAGTGTGTGAGTGAGTGTGTGGTTGAGTGAGTTGGTGAGTGTGTGGTTGAGTGAGTTGGTGAGTGATTTGGTGAGTGAGTGTGTGAGTGAGTGTGTGTGTGAGTGTGTGAGTGAGTGTGTGAGTGGGTGTGTGAGTGAGTGTGTGGTTGAGTGAGTTGGTGAGTGAGTGGGTGAGTGAGTGTGTGAGTGAGTGTGTGTGTGAGTGAGTGTGTGAGTGGGTGTGTGAGTGAGTGTGTGGTTGAGTGAGTTGGTGAGTGAGTGGGTGAGTGAGTGTGTGAGTGAGTGGGTGTGTGAGTGTGTGAGTGAGTGTGTGAGTGGGTGTGTGAGTGAGTGTGTGGTTGAGTGAGTTGGTGAGTGAGTGGGTGAGTGAGTGGGTGAGTGAGTGTGTGTGTGAGTGTGTGTGTGAGTGAGTGTGTGGTTGAGTGAGTTGGTGAGTGAGTGGGTGAGTGAGTGGGTGAGTGAGTGTGTGAGTGTGTGAGTGGGTGTGTGAGTGAGTGTGTGGTTGAGTGAGTTGGTGAGTGAGTTGGTGGGTGGGTGAGAGGGTCAGTGAGTGGGTGAGAGAGTGGGTGAGAGGGTCAGTGAGTGGGTGAGAGGGTGAGTGAGTGGGTGAGAGGGTCAGTGAGTGGGTGAGAGGGTGAGTGAGTGGGTGAGAGGGTCAGTGAGTGGGTGAGAGGGTGAGTGAGTGGGTGAGAGGGTCAGTGAGTGGGTGAGAGGGTGAGTGAGTGGGTGAGAGGGTCAGTGAGTGGGTGAGAGGGTGAGTGAGTGGGTGAGAGGGTCAGTGAGTGGGTGAGAGGGTGAGTGAGTGGGTGAGAGGGTGAGTGAGTGGGTGAGAGGGTCAGTGAGTGGGTGAGAGGGTGAGTGAGTGGGTGAGAGGGTGAGTGAGTGGGTGAGAGGGTCAGTGAGTGGGTGAGAGGGTGAGTGAGTGGGTGAGAGGGTGAGTGAGTGGGTGAGAGGGTGAGTGAGTGGGTGAGAGGGTGAGTGAGTGGGTGAGAGGGTGAGTGAGTGGGTGAGAGGGTCAGTGAGTGGGTGAGAGGGTGAGTGAGTGGGTGAGAGGGTGAGTGAGTGGGTGAGAGGGTCAGTGAGTGGGTGAGAGGGTGAGTGAGTGGGTGAGAGGGTCAGTGAGTGGGTGAGAGGGTGAGTGAGTGGGTGAGAAGGTCAGTGAGTGGGTGAGTGAATGTGTGAGTGATTGAATGAGCCTGTATAGTCTAAGGACCCGTCGACTTCTTGGTCAGTTGAGCCCGTTTAAGTAAAATGACATTAAAGAGCGAACAGTGTCGACGTGTATGAAAATTGCTGCACTTAGAGAATTACCTCCTCTTGCAGCAGCTGTGTGTAACATGCCCGACTCCGTGACGTAAGCTACATACATACATACGTGCAGCTACAGCTTTCAGGAGGTGAAGAGAAGAGGAGTTAGGTCGCTCGGGTTCCAGGGCAGTTTTACCAATACTCTATTAAAATATTAAAGGAAGCTAACTCTTCCACCTACTTCAAGTTAATCGAGATAAAGACTCGAATTACTTCTTCATGTTTTTTCTTAGTTACAAAGATACAAATTGGGTTTAATATTTCATATTTAAGCATTAGTATTTAATACTACGAACCACCATGTCTAAAAATACAGTAAACACGAAAGGAGTTACTAAAAGCGAATGCCGTGCCATCTATCCACAGACAATAAAATCAGTTAGTCTAATGCCATCTGGCAAGTAGTTTAGAAGCAAGGAGAGGTCCTGTCAACCACTTGTCCATCACAAAAACAGCGAATTATTTTATTACATATTTACTTGGAATAGCATAATTCAGCAGCCTTTAAGCGATAGTCAAATATTTTAAGACCTGTTGACTATATGATGGCTTTAAAACTCCGTTCTCTATGTGTGACTAGCAGAAAATAAATCAATACCGACTTCCCATTTTAAAAAGGTGCAAGTATTGATCAATTCACACCAAGAAGATAAAATGCATTTGACATAAATTGTGTGGTTCAACGATATCATTTCCTGTGCATCTCTTACAGTTTACAAGTTAGGCAAATGTTATCTAGAATAAAGAGGACTTCTAAAGTTATTCTAACAAAGTGGGAACTATCGTTAGAGTCATTTTTCAGAAAATCAAAATCAAAGGGTGGTTTAGGGTGGAGGATTTGTCGTATCTTTGAAATATAGTAAAATTGAATGTTTTGGTTGGAGTGCAGAGGTGTGGGAGCCAGGGTGCATACGGAAGTCAACCTGGTGCAGTGTTTGCAGCAGAGACTGTACCCATCTCTGAGATATATGGCGAAATGATGAGACACTGTTCGCAGCAATAAGTAAAGAAGCAGGCTGCGAGGAATCCGGTTTTTACTGCATAACTTACCACATAAAGTTCCCCTTTGTGCTTTTTTCTTGGTGTCGAGCGGATGGTTAATGAACAGCTAAATTACCGTATCTTTAACTTTTTACTGCTACCCCATTACACAGTGCGATTTTAGGACCAGAGGAAGGGAGGGGTATTCAGTGTATTTGTTTCCTGCGTCCTCGTAACTTAGCTAAAGACATCACTTGCTGAAGTGGAGGTAATTGTCTACATTACCTAAACACAACAATACAGCTGAGAATGTAGGAGGGGTTTCAAAAGTAACTTACAACAATTCACCAACATAAAGTTAAATAGTACTGAGGGGTCCCAGCAACCGCGGCATAGCGCCACACGTAGCCCTTTGCTCTTCTAATGACCTTTGGGAACGAGCGATAAAAGAAAGAAAAAACAAAGGAAGAATTATAATAGAAAGAAACAGACGAGAACGAAAGAAAAAATAAAATAAATCAAAAGATAGAAACGACAAAGAAAGAAAGATATAAGAAGTAAAAAAACTAAATAAATAAGCAAGAAATAAGAAAGAAAGAGATAATATAAGAAGAAAGAAACAATAAATACATAAATTGAATATAAACTCCCACTCGGGCCAAGGCCTACCGCTCGGCCGGTGCGTTCCCCATTTCTGCCCACTGCCGACCTCATGACTGGAGTGCAGTACTAGAGGGTGGAAAATGGTCAGGGTCCCGGTCGCTTCAGACGCTTATGCCCTCTTCTCGACAAGGGCCGCTAGTTTTCAATCAAGTACTTCCTCAGTTGGACTCTCAGGGACTTAACGAGATTGAGTGCACCTCGGACTGGGTGTCCCAGTATGAGAAAATTGTCGAACCGGTACCACCGCGCCTAGGAGACGACCAAAATAAATCTGATGTGTGACACTCACATGACTTTCTCTACTCTTGTACCAACCATTCTTACAAACTCTTATTCCTATATCTTCTTCGGTTAGTTGAGATAAACATTCGTACAAATTATCTTATTGCTTATTTCCTTGTGGGTACAAGGGGAATGTTAGAATATAGTAGGCTTAACATATAAAAAATTAACAACGATGTTCTATTGCACGAAAGTTCTAAGTTTTCCGAAACTCACACACATAACAAGGAATATCTCCGAAATGGTACTCTCTGCAAAAAAAAATTTATTGAGACATAAATTGTGTATTTTAGCAAGATCTACATTGTTTGTACAGTAAGATTTGGTCTATCTCTAACGGTTTACCAGTTATACAAAAGTTGTCCAGAGTAAATGTGACTACAGGTGCTATAGCCGGAAAATTCAAGATATACATTTCATTTGTCATCAAAATATCTCAAACATGTGGCATTTTAATCAAAATCGTTAGAGCCATTTTCAAGAAAATCAAAATGTTCGAAAAACTTTCCATGTAAAGGGTGGTTTAGGGTGGGGCTATTTTCTTCAAAATCTTCGTGTCGCATCCTTGAAAGACATTAAATTTAAATACCAACTTTGGTTTTTAACAGACTTTTCCTCCATTTACTATGCGCATTAGGGAAACTGAAAATACTCATGGGTATGAAACTTCGGGCACAGGAATCGAACCCTGAGCCTATTGAATGCGGGCCACGGACATCGTGCTTGATTTATAGTTTGTAAATCGTAGTAATGTCAAAAGCATGACCAAGAGAAGTAGCAGTAGGACTTCCGGTTTGGTAATGAATTCATCGACTGATTCCTGCATGACTTGCACAGAGTTATATGAACTACAGACAGACAGACAGACAGACAGTCAGACAGACAGACAGACAGACAGACAGGCACACAGACAGACAGGCAGGCAGGCAGGCAGACAGACAGACAGACAGGCAGGCAGGCAGGCAGGCAGGCAGACAGACAGACAGACAGACAGACAGACAGACATCTTGATTGCCAGCTGCATCAAGCTACATTCCTTCCAAACACAACATGCACACACTTTCAGAATCGACAATGGTGGAGTTTATGGCAAAGCGCATCTGCAATGTGTAAAAGCTTTTTTGTCTTTACTTAGAGCATGTTAAAGTTACGCTACATGCATTATTTTACAAAGTTATTTACAATAATACAGGCACTTCCACAATTTCGTTATGTTTTCATTTCTATTCTATGGCTGAATATAAACTTATAATCTACACTTTTAAGTAGAGGAAGTATTGTATTCCACCCAAAAATTCGATGTCGAGATTTCACCGGAAATGTATGTTTTCAGGTCCCCTGAGTCCAAAAAAAGCATTTTTAGAAAAAGGTCCGTGTGTGTCTGTGTGCCTCTGGACAGCATAACTCAAAAACAAAAACTCGCTTAAAAGCCGAAGTTGGTATTTAAGTTTAATGTCTTTCATGGATGCGACATAAAAATTTTGAAGAAAATTGCTCCACTCTAAACTACCCTTTACGTGGAAAACGTTTCGAAAATTTTGAATATCTTGAAAATCGCACTAACGATTTTGATTAAAATGTCATATGTTTGAGATATTTTTATGACAAATGAAATGTATATCTTGAATTTTCTGGCTATAGCCCATGTAGTCGTATTTACTCTGGGCGAATTTTGCATAACTGGTAAACCGTTAGAGATAGACCAAATCATACTATACAAAAAATGTAGATCTTGCTAAAATACACAATTTATGTCTCAATAAATTTTCTTGTAGGGTGAACCATTTCGGAGATATTCCTTGTTATTTGTGTGAGTTTTGGAGAAAAACTTCTGTCAAATGGAACATGGTTGTTCATTTTTACTTTCTCTACTGGTAAGTAGGGGAAGTATTGTATTCCACCCAAAACTTCGATGTCGATATTTCACCGGAAATATATGTTTTGAGACCCCCTGAATCCAAAAAAAGCATTTTTAGAAAAAGGTCCGTGTGTGTGTCTGTGTGGCTGTCAGTCTGTGGACAGCATAGCTCAAAAACGAAAAGTCGGTTAAAAACCAAAGTTGGTATTTAAGTTTAATGTCGTTCAAGGATGCGACACGAACATTTTGAAGAAAATAGCCCCACCCTAAACTACCTTTACATGGAAAATTTTTCGAAAATTTTTATTTTCTTGAAAATGGCTCTAACGATTTTGATTAAAATGTCATATGTTTGAGATATTTTTATGACAAATGAAATGTATATCTTGAATTTTCTGGCTATAGCCCCTGTAGTCGTATTTACTCTGGACGGCTTTTGAATAACTGGTAAACCGTTAGAGATAGACCAAATCATACTATACAAAAAATGTAGATCTTGCTAAAATACACAATTTATGTCCGAATAAATTTTCTTGTTGGGTGAACCATTTCGGAGATATTCCTGTGTGAGTTTTGGAGAACTTATACTTCTATCAAATGGAACATGGTTGTTCATTTTTTTACATAGAGGAATAAGAGTTTTTTAGAATGGTTGGTACAAGAGTAGAGAAAGTCATGTGAGTGCAACACATTAGATTTTTTTGCTTTAACCTCCTGGGTCCTGAGGTCACATTATTAGAGTTATAAATTATTTTGTGCTTAATGAGTTTCTATGGACCAAAATTAAACAAAAATGCAAAAAGACATTTTTATTGGGGGGGGCCTAAAATGACATTTAGACAGCTACAAATACGTTATGTGGATCAAAATGTGTTATTAAGCATCAAAAGAAACAGGAATCTTAAAAATATAAAATCTTTTTGGAGGTTTTGAATTCAGGGGGGGGGGGGGTTAAGGGTAGTACTAAATATGATATAGTTGGGCCGTTCTTTGCGTTTCCAGTTGGGCTTGTTTGATTCTAGCTTTACGGAGCTTGAGACATAGATAAAGCGGTCGCTTTATAAGGAACTGGCAAGCCGACTTTCGGTAGAGCTTTATATCGGAACTATAATAAGTTTTTAAATCCTACCACCTATACAAAGTAGACTAGAGGGGGAAAACAATATGAGTGTAGAGTGCAGAAGGTATGATACCACCGTCACAAGTTTAACACACTGATAGAGCGAGAAAAAATGCAATAAGCGAGGTATACATGATACTTAAGTCTGTTGAGTTAATGTATGGGATTAATTTCTGGGTGCAGTCCTGTTTTTATTTTATTGAATTACAACGCTAATAATAACTATTTATTTGCTGTGCTCTGTTAAGAAAGTGATTATTTTCCCGGTTAAAGGAAAATGTAATTAATTTCAGTCAGGGTAGGTATTAAAGTTTTTTTCACTGCACCTTTTGTGGTAGCCGTTCGCTTTGGTAGGTACTTATTTTCACTCATTGCTAATAGTTCACTTAAAGCGACCCTTAGGTTACCAGATGGTTAAGTAGGTCATTAGCAAAAGGTTGGATTTTGTAGGCCAATTCATAGAATTCACGCGAGTATTTGACAGAGTAAAACCGACCATCAGTGGGTGGTTGAAAGGAATTAAGGAGTAAAAGGAAGGTTGCCTTATTTTAATTACTCGTAACATTCATTAAAAGAGTTTAGAACAAGAATCCCAGTCATTGTTTTTGAAAGCCACACCCGCGCATACCCTGAGATTGGAATCTCAATGTTTGAGCTATAGCCACAAAAGGGAATCAGCTGAGAACTTCAAGATATCGTGAAGGTAGGATGTGCATTGGCGCTCTAAACTGTTCATCATTGATTCATTACATTCATCAACGTACGGTTGAGATAAGCTGCATACAACAGTCCCATCAACGCAGAGCATTTTCTACTTCAAGCTTGTGAAGTAACAACCGGCTTCAGAAACAGAGATATTGCACCCTGTAGGTATATAATCACACAACCCTTGTCCACTACAGAGGGAATCAAGCTTTCGCCGCAGTACATGATTAACACTTCTTTTCGCAAGGAAAAGGCCGTAATGGATTACGATAATTCGAAAGCAAGTCATAAAATCGTGCATAAGCAGCTGAAATAGAATGACAGTGAAGCTACAAGAGTCAATTTGGTATTTATAGCGTCATAAATCACATTTTACAACTCTCAGTGGAGAAGGAAGGGTCTTGTGCTTTGTGAACAAGACTTTGTGGCTAGCGATTTAAAACATGTTTCCCAGCGCATGATGAAGCTACATGTGAAAGTGTTACACTCACATGACTTTCTCTACTCTTGTACTAACCATTCTTACAAACTCTTATTCCTATATCTTCTTCGTGTTAGTTGAGATAAACATTTGTACAAATTATCTTATTGCTTATTTCCTTGTAGGTACAAGGGGAATATGAGAATACAGTAGACTTTGAGCGATAGTCAAATCTATATGAAGGCCTTGGAATTCCATTCTCTTTACAGGGCCAAGAGATAAAAAGTGAATAACGACCTTTCATTTGAGAAAAGTACAAAGATTTTAAAACAATACTATATTTCTTCTGTCCGTGTGTATGTGACTGTAAGGTTCCTAAACGGCTGAACAAATTTTTATGAATTTTTGCGTCTGTGATAAACATGATTCGAGAATGGTTTAGATTCACAATTTGAAGCGATAGAACACGTTCTTTTTAATTAATTAATTAATTTGTGTTGTTCATAGAGCATATGATCTTTGGAAAGGTATAGCTTCACAATGGATCCGCAAGTACCGCTGTGATCGCATTGTAGAATTTCCCTTATTTTGCGCTGTCATGGGATTATAGGAAATTTTTGTCACAGCTCAGCGTTAATATTACATTAATATTAATGCTTATTCAGAACAAGTAATTAAAAGTGTAATTAAAACATATAAATTGTGCAAATGTGTAAGGTGCAGTATAAAGGTAAGTATTTTAGATGATTTTTTATGAATTCCAATTATATATACGGCCATTATATCGCAATCAGCTTAACGTGTGATGGCATTAGGTATTGTAAAAATACTTTTACTTTCTCTACTAGTAAGTAGAGGAAGTATTGTATTCCAGCCAAAAATTGATGTCGAGATTTCACCGAAATATATGTTCTGAGACCCTCTGAATCCAAAAATAAGTATTTTTAGAAAAAGGTCCGTGTGTGTGTCTGTGTGTCTGTGGACAGAATAACTCAAAAACGAAAAGTCCGTTAAAAACCAAAGTTGGTATTTAAGTTTAATATCTTTCAAGAATGCGACACGAAGATTTTGAAGAAAATAGTCCCACCCTGAACTACCCTTTACATGGAAAATTTTTCGAAAATTTTGATTTTCTTGAAAATGGCCGTAAGGATTTTGATTAAAATGACATGTTTGACACATTTTTATGACAAATGAAATGTATATCTTGAATTTTCTGGCTATAGCCCCTGTAGTCGTATTTACTCTGGACGACTTTTGCATAACTCGTAAACCGTAAGAGATAGACAAAATCTTACTTCACAAAAACTGTAGATCTTGCTAAAATACACAATTTATGTTTAAATAAATTTTCTTGTAGGGTGAACCATTTCGGAGATATTCCTTGTAATTTGTGTCAGTTTTGGAAAACCTTGAAGTTGTGGGAAATGAAACATCGTTGTTAATTTTTTTGTATGTTAAGCGTGCAAAGAGAACGGAATCTCAACTAACACGAAGAATCGTATAAAACTTGACTATACTGACAGTTATAGTCTCACCGCATTTATATTATGATATTGTAGGTATTCTTTGTAAAAAGGCGAGAAGTATGTAAAAGTTGAAACAATTTTAATATTTATGGCAAGGAAAGAAAGGAAAAGCAGGAACGTGGAATGGTTATGTCCAAGCGAGGAGCAATTCCTAACAGCTTCCTCACGACTTCTGCACGGTACATACACACACACACACACACACGAGTTAGTCTGTTTACGACCCACCCTACCATTCCACGGCCGTCGCTGCATCTTTACAATCCCAGACCACGACAACTACGGCAACATGGCTTCTTCAACTTTATAGTATACGCCAAATAAAAAATAATAAAACCCTCTAAGAAAAAAAGAACAAGTTCCAGATTTTATTGTGCAGTTCTTTTCCGTCCGAAAGTAATAGCATGCGTTTCGTTTAGTACTGGTGACTTAGAAATTTTCTGGGGGTAAAAAGATTTACGAGTAGAGGCTTTAGTAATAGGAAGAAGAAGAAAAACCAAGGCCTTGTAGGAAATACTTCCCGGGACAAGAAAAACGAGGTGTGGGGCATGGCGAATAACAAGAATAAGAACAAATAAAAAACCACATACAATCACGAAAACTGTACACTAGACCTAAATAGGGCTATTTCATGTATAAAGGCATTAAATTGAGATAGAAAAAAAGAAAATAATAGTAATTATAATAATTTTTAAATGTTTCCTTCACTTCATGAATCAAATCTTACTAATTTTGGGTTGAAAAAACAGGATTTTTCTATTTCTGCATTATATACCGGGTGGAAGGGAAGTCATTGCATTAATTTAAACCAATGACAGACCCCGGTTTATGTCTCTGATCATTTCTTACGTAGATATTTTAGTTTTATCGAAAACAAGCTGGCAACACTGCAGATTGTGTGGGTTTCACTTTCCCTAGCTCAGTACATAAACACCGTAACGGTGCGTCATAAGAACATAAAGACATACCCTACCGTGTCCTTCCGAGTTTACTATGCGAGTTTACGCCAATCACAAGCGTTAGCTCCCAAACCGACCTGTTCACATCCACAAACCAGCTCAATTCCCTGACCAACTTCAACGCAACGTTGTCGAGTTACTTCACGACTGAAAGAGCTGCTCAGTATTCCTTCACGTCTGCTATCTTTCAACTTTACAGCATTCCTATAATAAGCAGCAGATATACCCCAAACGTTGGAGCGATGTATACAACTGGAGTTTGCATATCTTAGGCACGGTACAGATCGATGTATAATTTTCAATGCAATACGTTGTAAATAAGAACCGAAATTCTGAGCAACGACCAAACACAACGAAATAACATTTTCATTATACAAATACATTTTTCACTTATAAACACACGAAATTCTCAGGATATATTTGTGTGTATTCATTTTTGCTTAAATTGGTGTTTATTTTCATCATTTTTCGTGATTATTTGTTTGCTTATTTTACTATTTTATTGTGCGTAGAAATCCGGGCTTTAGTTATATTTCTAAGAACACAGGGATTGGAAATATTTTATGCTCAGGCAAAAGGAAAAGCAAGGGAAAGAAAGAAGAAAGTTGATGATTATAAAATTGAGGCAACTAGAAGTTAGTGCTTTGAACTGAGATCAAAAGAGAGGCAGCGTTCTGCTTTCCCATATAAGGCTCAATTAGGTAGATGGCTCTGGTGTAGCAAGCTAAGCTGAGCCTTATTACAACAAGCACAGGATGTTCCCAAACTCTCTACCGTACTTTCAACTTTCCTCTCAGGGGAAGAGAAAATAGTTTGAGACATGCGATCTGCAACAATGGGCGTGACTGCTTAAAGTCATAGATTAGAAACAATTATATTTCAACTCTGTGTTATGAGAAAATATATAACAATTCTAGTTTATGCTAACAGAACATAAATTCATTTTCTCTGTAAATTAATGAACGATGGATTGGTCGAGGAGGTCCAGTAGCATGGCCTCCGCGTTCACTAAACCTCAATCCATTGGATTTCTGCCTATGGGGACATTTGGTGTATTCCAAACTTATCGAAAATGCGCATAAATTGCATATTTTTCTAAAATGGTTTATATCTGAACAAGTATTTCTTTCCAGGTTTATGTTTATAGAACTATTTATTGTAGTTTTGATCAATCCAAGCTCTTGTTGTAATATCGGTGACTATTTTTTAAATATCCTGCACGTGAATGTTTCTCTCTTTGTCCCGGATGTGTTCATTGTGATGAAACCTTGGTACGTTGTCCACATTCCCGTGAGTTGGTCAAACCGTTTTACAATAAGATAAACTCCATATTTTTCTATAGAAAAAGCTTTCTGCTATGCATTTCACTATGCAACGTATTATATGCACATGATTTTCACATCTCTGTTTTCTTTTACATAATACCTTTGCATGTATTTCCCTACTCACTCTTCTACAAATAATTCATCTAACTTTCTATGTAATTCAAACGGGAATGCAACTATTAAATTCATACGGTTTTCTCTACTCGGTTTACTTCCAGTGGTATTTGTGGTTGTTCGACAGCGCTTTTGCATAATATATCTTATTAAGTAATATTTGTGAAATGTCTTCAAAGAAACACAAGACTATTGGACAAGTGCAACCCAACTCTAAATGTTGTAGTGATAAGTCATCAAACTACGGACAACGTCGGGTATTTCAGCTAGTAACAAAGAAACACAAGACTATTGGACAAGTACAACCTAAGTCTAAATGTTGTAGTGATAAATCATCAAACCACGGACACCGTCGGGTATTTCAGCTAGTAACAAAGAAACATAAGACTATTGGACAAGTACAACCTAAGTCTAAATGTTTTAGTGATAAATCATCAAACCACGGACAACGTCGGGTATTTCACCTAGTAACAAAGAAACACAAGGCTATTGGACAAGTACAACCTAAGTCTAAATGTTGTAGTGATAAATCATCAAACCACGGACAATGTCGTGTATTTCACCTAGTAACAAAGAAACACAAGGCTATTGGACAAGTACAACCTAAGTCTAAACGTTGTAGAGATAAATCATCAAACCACGGACAACGTCGGGTATTTCACCTAGTAACAAAGAAACACAAGGCTATTGGACAAGTACAACCTAAGTCTAAATGTTGTAGTGATAAATCATCAAACCACGGACAACGTCGGGTATTTCAGCTAGTAACAAAGAAACACAAGGCTATTGGACAAGTACAACCTAAGTCTAAATGTTGTAGTGATAAATCATCAAACCACGGACAACGTCGGGTATTTCAGCTAGTAACAAAGAAACACAAGACTATTGGACAAGTACAACCTAAGTCTAAATGTTGTAGTGATAAATCATCAAACCACGGACAACATCGAGTATTTCGGCTAGTAACAAAGAAACACATGACTATTGGACAAGTGCAACCTAAGTCTAAATGTTGTAGTGATAAATCATCAATCCACGGACAACGTCGGGTATTTCGCATAGTGACAAAGAAACACAGGACTATTGGACAAGTGTGCCATATGATTAGTATGCATTAAGCATTTTTTCCAAACAGTTTCGTCAGCTGATGTGCGATATTTTTACTCACCCTATGTAGCCGCTTCCCACCCCCTTGGTGCCTGTTGTTCCGTTCAGTTATGTCAACTAAAAGTCTGTGAAATGAAGATTGGATGTTTCTGCGTCTGCACGTTGCGGTTATTCCTAAGTGGTGAACCTTGCGATGAATACACGCCATGATTAAAATGTAAGCTGCGTTTCGCTGCCTTCCTGCCAGTCACGATCAAAGAAATTGCGTAAAAAGGGCGAAGCAAGGGATTGCACAATCTTTGTGTGTTTGTATTCCGAGCGGAGTGCTTTTATAAACTCTATGTAAATCATATTGGAAACAAGAATTTTTGCGAGCAGTGTATGCTGAGCTGCAGAAGGAACCGGGAAATGATGAGAGATTTTAATCTTCCTTAAGGAGCGTTCGGCTGTAAACTTGTCTTTATCTGCTATCTATATAATTTCATGTTGTCTAATGTTTACCTATATCGAGCGGGATGGCTCATGCTCCGACCACCCTTAGGGTCCATTCATCTCATCCATTCTCCTTGGGGGTACCTCGTCAGAGGCATAGGCACAAAAGATCGCCTTCGTTCTAGGAACTAAGTCCCTCTCCGCAAGTTGTTATTGAATTAATTTACCTATAGTAAGTGAAGCGAAGCAAGGTGACGTTTGTGATACCGTCCTGAGTTCGATCCCAGCGGCCGAGCTCCCTAACCCACGTGATTTTCCCCGGGTCCATTTCACTTCACCTTTATCCTCCTTGGTGACTTCAGGGTATTAAGTGTCAGCGTGGATTCAGATTGAATTGAATCCTTCAATCTTAGAGGTTGATCGGATCGAAAGTTTGTTACATGGAAACACCTACCGATTCAAATCGATTTGTATCCCCCAAGGATGTACTCGATGTAACACATTGTCCGCTTATTTTTTGTTTTCTAGCGAACGTGGTATGACAAAACACAAAAAAGCCACTTTTATTATTTCTATAATCTCGCAATACATTCTTCTAAAAACATCCACTAACCTCAAAACCTACTTAAAATACGCAGAAAACATATTTTTACACATTTGCCAACATGAACAAGTTGCCAAAATAACAGCTTGAATTATTTATAAGCGCGTCTTGCATATCCACATCGTACTCATTCCCCATTGAATTCAATGAGAATGAGATTGGGCTCAGATCCATTTCAATTCCCCATGGAAATGCAGTATATGTTGCTAATCCTACAATTTGGATATTAGTTGCATATGTAAATTTAATGTAAAAATATGATGTGTTGCACTCACACGACTTTCTCTACTCTTGTACTAACAATTCTTACAAACTCTTATTCCTATATCTTCTTCGTGTTAGTTGAGATAAACATTTGTACAAATTATCTTATTGCTTATTTCTTTGTAGGTACAAGGGGAATATGAGAATACAACAGCCTTTGTACGATAGTTAGATGCAAGCTTCCTCGGAAGACTGAAGATTGTCATCACAGACGCCAGATGCCAGAGGGAGTTCGAGTCGAGCGGAGATGAGGTGATTGTTCCCCCGCTCGAGTGTCTTTACCGCAGTACCTAGCCGTCATACGGCTTAACCTGCGCGATGGTTTTGATGGTGTCACTACAGGGACCTTTATCACTGGGAAAAATTTGTTGGAACAGGGGTTTTTATAGGAACGGGAGGGATTGTAGGCAGGGATTGGTCCGCAAGTGGACTGTGCGCGAATTCTACGCGCTAATCCCCACCAGGGTTCTGGCCGTCAGTCACTCGCTGAGAGGTGAACTGAAACAGGTGATTCTCTCTGTTTTGAGTACAGATTCCATTTTCGCATTTCCCATCTTAAGATTAGATCGTAGGACTTAAGATGTCCTTCGGCAATCTTTTGGATGGTAGTCGACGCGGCTGTCTCTGGTCGTATTGGCCCAGAGTATTCACCAGAGGGTTAGGGTGGTTCTGGAGTTTATTGTACATTGTTCGAGCGCGAGTTTTGAACACGTCGACAATGTACGGGATACCGGAGTGTTCGTGTAGGATATGGGCAGGAAATCTTCGGCCAGTATCATAGATCATCGTTAATGCCCGGTTCTGCAACGTCTGGAGTCTGATGAAGGTGGACCTGGCCACCACTCCCCAGATCTCGCATCCGTACAGGACCAGAGGCGGGATGATCGCTCGATACAGCTGAAGCTTCAGGCGTAAGGGCATGGTTTGGGAACTGAGGATGGGGTACAACTGCCGGAGGGCAGCGTGGCCTTGCAGTACTTTGCCCCTGACGTGATGTCTATACGTCAGCCGCCGGTCCAACGTGACCCCGAGATACTTCGCCGTAGTGACCCAGGGGATCCGACGGCGCCGAAGCACGAGGTCCAGCGGGAACCGGTTGGCTATCGTATTAGCCAGGAGAATCGCAGAGCTTTTCTCCGGGTTAATGGACATACGCCAGTTCTCGCACCATCTATTGATGGCACAGAGGTGGGCTTGTACCTGTCGGTAACTGTAGCGCGGGTTCTTGTTGGTAGCGAAGATCATGAGATCGTCCGCATACTGACAGATGTGTGTGTTGGGGTGCGTCGGGAGGTCGGCCATGTAAGCTGCAAAAGGTGCCGGTGACAGTACACTGCCCTCGGGGACTCCTGCGCCAATGGGACTTTCTCCAGAGAATGATCCCTCCACCTTCACCCGGAAGCTACGTTCCTGTAGGAAACCAGCCACCAAGTAAATGTATGGAGGGGGGATCATACAACTTTCTGTATGTTTGAAATAGAGATGTTGCATATTACATTCATAGTGGTTTCTCTACTTACTTTTAGGTAACATATTCACAATGCTTTCTCTACTCATTCTTCTATTAACAATTTTCCATAAAAAACGTGATTTTACACACAAAAAAAAATTTTATCTCCACTTTTAAAATAAGTCATACAATTTTCTGTATGTTTGAAATAGAAATGCTACATATTATATTCATACTGTTTTATCTTCTCACTTTTAGGTAACACATTCACATCTTTCACATCTCTTTCTCTACTCACTTTTCTATAAACAATGAGGGAAAATAACTCCATAATGGAAAAAATGCTCGACGAAAACCTCTAGCTAGGTGGATATCTGGGGTAGGCTTGCGTTCAGCAGTGGAAATGATGGTGTTACAGAGGCGATAATCGCCGAGCGAAGCTCGGTCACCCAGGTACTATCTTCAAAGTATCTAAAGTCACTGGAAAACATCTATAAATCAAGCGACATGTATGAGCCTAGCAGGTTATGGCGTGACATTAGAATAGGTTATAGCAAAACAGAATGCTCAAGTAAAATGGGATGAGATAGATTAGGTTAGGTTTGCTTAGACCATTAGAAGTATAGGACTTAGGTTAGGTTAAATTATGAAAGGGCTGAGTAAAAGAATAGGAGCTAGATTAGGTTGAGCAATGAGGAGGAATAATATCATTAGACGAGGTGTTAGGTTACGTTAGGTTAGGTTAATGAGACAATGTGGGGTGAGGTGTGATTATGCTAGTGTAATATATTCAATCAAGATAGAAAGTTCTTGCGTTAGGCAACATGCATCAGATATAACGAGAAACAAACGAATAACGAACAACACTTACATGCACTGCAATACACTTTAAAAGTTCTGCTTACCCTAGCACCTTAGATCTCGTTTGGCAGCCATCTTGCGACAGTTCCCCGCAATTTCTTAGGAAGTTGCTAAGATACGAATATAATCACCTTATTAACTTAGACGATTATGAGAGATATGACACCAAAGGGCATCTGGAGCAATTTCTTACATAATTATATGAAAGCAATTTAAATTAAATCTCTGATAGATAAGAGAAACAGATTAGATTGGCTATAAATACATCTTCTTTACAGCTTCACCATCTCATTTTCACGTCATGAGGGTGAGAGGGGCCAAGTCCTTCTGCAACCATTTTATTACCATTAGTCGTCGTCGACTGATTTGAGTTTAGGTAGGACAGGCACGGCCATAATTTATGTGCCATAATCACTGTTTTCAGCCCAGGGCCTGGCATTTCTTTTTCTCTAAAGAGCCAGCCGGTAATCTCATAATTCAACAGCCCACGGGTCTGAACATCGGCGAAATTAACAGAGGCAGACGGGAGGCAACACTTTGCCATGATTTGTGGAGAGATGTAAAATGCTTCGAAATCGGCACACCGTTCCCAGCAATAATTGTTTGCCAGTTGGTAGACCTGTCAGTTAATGTTGGAGATAAACAGCGCAAAATATGGACCGTAGTACGTTTACTTACCGCTGACCCTCAATCTCGTCACGTGACCCTTTCATCTCACCTCGATAACACTAATCGTGTTCAAGATGAGGCCTATAAATTCTCAAGACATGTTGCATGAACTCGCGATTGACCAAAAATTTGATATCGTAATTTAACAGGAAGTACATATTTCTAAGGACTCCCAGTACTAAAATAGTAGTAGTAATAATAATAATAATAATAATAATAATAATAATAATAATAATAATAATAATAATAATAATAATAATAATAATTTGATATGTAGCAGTCACATGACTTTCTCTACTCTTGTACTAACCATTCTTACAAACTCTTATTCCTATATCTTCTTCGTGTTAGTTGAGATAAACATTTGTACAAATTATCTTATTGCTTATTTCCTTGTAGGTACAAGGGGAATATTAGAATACAGTAGGCTTTGAGCTATAGTCAAATGTTTGAGATTCTGTTGTCTTTGCACACTTAACATATAAAAAAAATTAACAACGATGATCCATTTCCGAAACTCACACACATAACAAGGAATATCTCCGAAATGGTTCACACTACAAGAAAATTTATTGAGACATAAATTGTGTATTTTAGCAAGATCTACATTTTTTGTATAGTAAGCTTTGGTCTATCTCTAACGGTTTACCAGTTATGCAAAAGTCGTCCAGAGTAAATACGACTACAGGGGCTATAGCCAGAAAATTCAAGATATACATTTCATTTGTCATCAAAATATCTCAAACATATGACATTTTACTCAAAATCGTTACAGCGATTTTCAAGAAAATCAAAATTTTCTAAATATTTTCCATGTAAAGGGTAGTTTAGCGTGGGGCTATTTTCTTCACAATCTTCGTGTCGCATCCTTGAAAGACATTAAACTTAAATACCAACTTTGGTTTTTAACCGACTTTTCTTTTGTGAGTTATGCTGTCCACAGACTGACAGATTGACACACAGACGGACCTTTTTCTAAAAATGTTTTTTTTTTATTCAGGGGGCCTCAAAACATATATTTCCGATGAAATCTCGACATCGAAGTTTTCGGTGGAATACAATACTTCCCCTATTTACCAGTAGAGAAAGTAATAATAATAATAATAATAATAATAATAATAATAATAATAATAATAATAATAATAATAATAATAATAATAATAATAATAATAATAATAATAATAATAATAATAATAATAATAATAATAATAATAATAATAATAATAATAATAATAATAATAATAATAATAATAATACCTTTGCCATTTTAAAAGATGGAATCAGAACTGTTTATCTTTTGAGACTGCGGGTTAATCAGGAGTAGAATATGAATGTGTACGCCTTTGATTTCCTCTACGTAAGAATATGCCCCCACTGGAAGTCAGTAACCACAGATAAATGCGTCATTCTGTCCCAGCGGGAGGAAGGAGGTGATTTCAACCTCCCCTAACTTGCCTCGGTTGATATATTTGTTTATAGATGATTAATCTTGCCAATCAATGATTCCTGTATGAATATGCTTATCGAAAGTGAGGTTAGGATCTGGCTGAAACAGCTGATCTTGTGGTAGAAGACCTAGAGGCCGAGATTTGCGCAAGAGTTGAGCAATCAGGTTGCAGTTTTATGGGACCATGAGGTAGTCGGCTATTACTCATGCTGCCACCCTGATCGACAGCACAATAGAGACCACGTGATAGATGCCTACCTACCTGGGGTGCAAGTTTTTCTCTAGCGGGGCTGCGGCGAACACCGTCATAGTCCTCAGCGACGTTTATACATTTCATTTCTTGTTCCACCTTTGTACTTTGTCTACTACGTATAATAAGTAAAAGAAGTATTGCACTTAACCTAAAAATTCGTGTCGAGATTTCGAAAACGAAAAGTCAAATAAAAACTAAGGTTGGTTGAATTGGTACTGAAAAATTCAATGCTACAGCTGGTGCTCTAACCATTAAGCTACTGTGGCAACCTCCCAGAATGACACTGAATTACCAGCCGATTCGTATTTCTCCCGGTAAACCACAAATGAAGTCTTACAATTGCAAGTACTTTATGTTCCTGGATTAAATAGCCTTCACATGGAAATTATTATTTATCTATGCCAATAAACTTACTTCTGGTGTTTTTAAACACACAAGCCATGCGTGGGCAATGTTTGAGAGGTAGAACTGGAACTTAAAAAAATCAATGCCACAGCTGGGATTTGAACCACAGACCCTCCGCTTACCAGTCGGGTGCTCTAACCATTGCTCGCACACGGCTTGTGTGTTTAAAATTCATGTTTGTTGGCATAAATACGTAATAATTACTATCCTTCAGAAATGCGACACGAAGATTTTGAGGAAAATTCCTCCATTCTAAACTACCCTTTAAATGGACTATTTTTTCGAAAATTTTTACTATCACAAAGCTGGCTCTAAAGACTTTAATTGAAATGAGTTATTCATTTTGTATGTTAAGTGTGCAAAGAGAACGGAATCTCAAAGCTTTAAAACATTTGACTATCGCTCAAAACCTACCGCATTCTAATATTCCCCTTGTACCTACAAGGAAATAAGCAATAAGATAATTTGTACAAATGTTTATTTCAACTAACACGAAGAAGATATAGGAGTAAGAGTTTGTAAGAATGGTTAGTACAAGAGTAGAGAAAGTCATGATGAGAAGCAATACTGGTTTGACGAAGTATTAACGTCGTATTACATTACAGGTAAGGTGTAAAAGGAAAAGCAAGAAGAAGCAGCCAACCACATGCCTTTCAAATAATAATGCGCGTGTGAAGGAAAGCATGACTGATCTGACGGGATCAAGTCTATTAGTTCATCTCTAATGAAGGGGAATTAAAGATTGCTTGCCGGAGAGAAATGGCCGGAAAATCGAGGAGTAGGTGTTTAAAATTCCAGCGCTGCAATTTTACTGGCAATTCCCTTCATAGCGCTCGTGGAATATGGGCATACACTCCAGTCAACAAAAACTGGAACACTACTCCCATATATGCAAGGTTTCAAACAGCCATGTCCAAACGCAAGCTCATAACCTAACTCTGTTCACCTTCACGTGACCTTTACAGCTACTGACACACCCGTTCACTTGCCGCGAGTGTAACAAACAGTGGTGAATTGTAACTATTATAATTAAAATTATAACTATTTTAGCTCAAATAAAGGAGGAGATTGAATATTTTCGTTTGAACTGAATGCACGTGGCACTAATTTTTTTATTCTCTTTCTTCACCTAATGTGTTTAAGAAAATTCATACAGAATGGGCAATATGCTTTATGTTCACCCTGTAATTAGGTAAGAACCTCGCTGCAGATTCTTGACCTTAGAGCACGCTCTTGCTGAGGGGTAACCAAATACCTCCTGGGTGAACTATCATTATATCATCATAACCTGCGAAATTATGCACTTAGTGCTCTAGTAGAGGTCATTAGGATACTTGCAGTATAACATAGCATGGAGTATACATCTTATTAGATCGTTCATCATATCTGTCACTGACATAGACCAATCTTATAGAGGTCGAAACTTTAAGTGAGGTTATGTTAGGCAGCTTTATTCCTTTGATTATTACTTTCCCTAATACGTATAGTAAATAGGTCAAGTATCTTATTTAAACCAAAAATTTTATGTGGAGATTTCACCAGAAATGTATGTTTTGAGGCCCCATTTTATAGATGCTATAACACAAAAAGAAACGATGGTGGGCAGAAAATGTATTGTGAATGTAACATTATCCTTTTTCCTCCCTTCAAGCTGTCATTTGTCTATTTGAGAGCACGAGTTTCGTTCGATAATTTAGATGCTAAAAATAAAATATTTTCACGTGTTAGACGTGCAGAAAAAAGTGGGTGAAAAGGAAAAACAATTATTGGATAAAATATGTGTTGTTATTGTCAGTGTTTTACCAAACTATTAATTAGCATAGTTATTAAAAGTTATGTGAGGTAGAAAGCGCGATGAAATCTTTATACAAGGCCTGCCGTAATTAATTCTGTGGTTTAACTAGGCAGGTCACGTTTTCCACGGAGCCTTGTTATATTATCAAACAGTTCCGCTTCTTCTTCGTCTTCTTTTTCTTCTTTCATTCTCTGAGTCACATGTCCTTCGTCTTGTATTAACATATTGCAGCTCGATTACAATTTCACTGGATGTTTTGAGGTCCCCGTGAATCCAAAAATAGTATTTTTATAAAAAGGTACCCGTTCTCCCACCCCCTCTCTGTCTCACTCTCATTCTCACATTCCCCCTCCCTCTCTCCCTTTCTCCCACTCGGTCACTTTCACATAAACCTTTTCTAATTTTGTTTTTCTATTCCGGGAGTTTCAAAATGTATATTTCCGTTGTAATGTTGGTAGTATCTAATTTTTGAACACAACCCAGTACTTCCCCGACTTACCCTAAGTACGTAATAGAGAAAGTGAAGAATATTCAACTGCTGTGAATCTAAATATCTTCCGGAGCAGAACAAAAGGGGACAAAGAGGGCCAGGTTTTCGTGTTAAACGGTGCATTTAAATTGTCGTACACAGAAAAAGAACTGTGTTGGTTTTCTCTCGCCAGTTCCAAAGTTACATGGACAATAGAAGCGCGGTTTGTCAACTAGTTCTTGTTACATTGCTTGTAGTGACAAAATCGCGTTCTCATCCGTTAAGGTTCATTGGACGGGGAAAACACGATGTTTCTTTGATCTTTCTTCACCATCACGAAAATGTCTTCAAAGTGATTGTTGCTTCTTCTAATCTTCGTATACAGTTTATTAATCCCAATAGTTATGTAAAATAAAAGTCAGATAATCGTGAATTTCACTACATTTTACCTATAAATCAAAAGATCATACGCATTCAAATGCAGGTACTCGAGAAGAGGGCATGTTGGACGTTACTGGCAGGCAGGTGATAATGTGGTGTGTCTGTCAGTCTGTAGACAGCATAACTCAAAACCCAAAAGTCGGTTAGAAACCAAAGTTAGTGTTTAAGTTTAATGTCTTTCAAGAATGTGACACGAAGATTTTGAAGAAAATAGCCCCACCCTAAACTACCCTTTACGTGGACAATTTTTCGAAAATTTTGATTTTCTTGAAAATGGCACTAACGATTTTGATTAAAATGTCATATGTTTGACATATTTTGATGACAAACGAAATGTATATCTTGAATTTTCTGGCTAAAGCCCCTGTAGTCGTATTTACTCTGGAAGAGTTTTGCATAACTGGTAAACCGTTAGAGATAGACCAAATCATACTATACAAAAAATGTAGATGCTGCTGAAATACACAATTTATGTCTGAATCAATTTTCTTGTAGGGCGAACCATTTCGGAGATATTCCTTGTTATGTGTGCGAATTTCGGAAAACTTTCGTGAAATGGAACATCGTTGTTCATTTTTTTTATGTGTTAGTGTGCAAAGAGAACGGAATCTCACAGCTTTAAAACATTTGACTATCGCACAAAGCCTAGTGTATTCTAATATTCCCCTTGTACCTACAAGGAAATAAGCAATAAGATAATTTGTACAAATGTTTATCTCAATTAACATGAAGAAGATAATAGGGATAAGAGTTTTTAATAATTTTTTATATCTGTATATCAAAATGTAGGAGGGATACAGCAACCTTGGGGTCTAAAGGTCATTTCATATTAGTACATCAAAAAGTGAATTATTATTAATAAATATATTAATAATTTTAAAACTGACATACGACATCGACATTTTGTGTATACTATTTATTTTATGTTCTCAGTGTGTGGAAAAAATTCAATGAAAAGTGTGGATTTTTAAATTATCAGAGATAACATTGCCATAAGCTTTTAGTGTCATCCCTGTAACATATCGTCTTGCTTTGTCACGTGTACACAGAGACCTTAGTGTTAGACAACTGTATCTCTACTTCTGTGATGAGCGAATGGTAGCTAAGACACGCCTCTGTTTCTAAATCACCTGGTAGGTGTCATTAGATTACCTGATTCCATGTTCTATGTATAGATGGCAGTGCAGTCGCTATTACCATCTCTTTTTCATTTTTACTGTATCTTTAGACTTAAGGTGGAACTTTGGGTCTTGGTATTAAATATCTAATCGAGTTTTTACCTTCGTAACGGAGAAAACTCTTGAATACATCTGAGATTACTCAGCCCATGGAATTTGAACCCCCAAATGCTCCCAGACATACAGACGTTACTGTATTACCTTATTAATGAGTGTTCGAACTGCCTCTGGATTTGAGGGCCTTTCCCCATATAGTTGCATCTTGAGGGTTGTTTCACACTTAAAGATATTGTTGCAGCAAGAAAGGGATGCAATAATCTAAATGAGGAAGATTACTATGAATACATCTGATACCTTGCATTCATGTGTAATGTTTGGCGTACAGAAAATGACGGGCGGGTCTTCACCCCGTATACTAGGCGCGGCGCGTAATAAAAGCGCTCAAAATCAAGCTCCCCGCACCACTCACGCAAGCAAACACGTGACAAAAATGAGCGCTGCACATCAAAGAGATTTACAAGACTATTCGAGAAGTGTCCGGCAGCTGACGTCAGGGAATTGCCAGAGTTAGTGTTTGAGAGACAGAGAAAGTGAAGAAAGACATTGAAAGGAGTGAGTCAATCTTTTTCAGTGTCAAGGAAGTACTCTTAAATACCTCATTCATACATCATTTTGCAGCTTATTAGACAGAAAATGACGTGAACCAACAACTATGTTCTTGACATAAATCACAAAAATTCTGTAGCTATTTAAATAAAAATTCAGTGCTAAAAAGAGGAATTTTGAATTTAAAAATTCATAACCTTTTAAGCATCCAGTTTACTTGAAATAATTGAGGTCTAAACCACCGTGTGTTCACACAAACTAATTGTTGTGTCAAAATCTGAGATATCTGTATTTTTATAAAAACTACAGGACTTGAAAAAAATACGTGAACTTTTCAGTTTCTAATTTCTTATACTTCCAAAGACATTTTTAAGTGTTGATAGTTTGAACATTTCTAGTTTATTACAACAATCATTAGCAAAAACTGTTTTTAAAAATTCTGACTAAAAATGTAGATGTTTGTTCCGAACATGAATGTGTACCATAGCACCAATATATTGAATTGTGTTTTATTAAGATGAAAATTTTTTGTTGGACTTTTGCCCCCAAATCCGGGAATCCAACTCGGGGCCCCTTAGACTTACGGGGATAGATCATACCTTGCTATTAGTTTCGATTTTCAAATAGAAATACTTTTCTCAAATAAGACGAACTGCACTTAAAAGATTTGACTTTCACTTAAGCCTCCTGTTTTCTCATATTTCCATTGTACTTGCAATGAAATATGTAATAAAATTATCCTGTGTTTCTGTGATGGTAAATATACAATACTGGTTCTAAAACTACTTGGCAGATGGCATTAGGGTGCCCGATTTCACTGACTATGGATAGATGGCAGAGCATTCGCTTTTGCCATCTAGTTTCATTTTTACTGTAATTTTAGACTTAAGGAGGAACTTTGCGTCTTGGTGTTAAAATATCAAATACAGTTTTTATCTTTATAACTGAGAGATATGAAAACATCCTAAGAGGTAGATGCCCAGGGGATTTGAAGTCAGGACTGTCTGAATGAATGGCACAGATGTTACCGAGAGGTGTTTTATAAGGCCGTTTGTTAATGTTGCAAATGTTCTGTGTGCCCACCTCTTCGTATTCATTATCTGGAATTTTTGGAGCAGGTCGACATCTGATGTCGATCTGTCGATATCTACTTGCAAGGAGCTGCCCGAGTGTGCAGTATTGGACTCTGGGGAATCTTGGATGTATTTCTGTTGCTTTCTCACTCACTGACACTGCCGTATCTTTTCCTGTGTAAGGATCTAATTGGTGTAATGCTTGCTAATGTTTCGAACACTGTGCTATGAATTAGTATTGTATGGCAAGAATTGAAACAGAGCTGCTACGCCACTGATCTCCAGTGAAATTTTGGGTGCAATGCAATACTCCAGTGAACGTGGTAGAGAAATAAAGAACCTCCAAATGTGATGTAATGCAAATACAAACCTTGAACCTTTTATCTCGTATGAGTTCCTAAACCCCTGAATAATCTAAGATCAAACATCATATTCAAATTTTACAGCACGAGCTTCTGAATAGTAATATAATACAGTGGACATAAGTTAAAACAATGCGGTTTCTATTGTTTTGCAGCGTGTAATCTGATGATGTGATGTTAAATGACACTCTAACATCATAAACTACTGATAAATTATTGAAATCTTGATAAAGCTGCCTTTTTGGTTGCATGTACTTAGAGAATAGACGGTATCTGTAACAAGGACATCCTATTGTGTGTATTTGCTTCTTGTTTATGCAATTGCGAGTTACGAGATGCTTGGATGAGAGTAAAATAAGAGGAGCATAAAAATTGTAACTCCAAAGAAAGGTGGTAAATTAAAAAGTCTGATGTGTTGCACATGTTTTCCAAAAGAAATATCTCCGAAAAGGTTCACTCTACAAAAAAATTTATTTAGACAAAAATTGTGTGTTATAGCAAGATCTACATTTTTTGTATAGTAAGTTTTAGTCTATCTCTTACGGTTTACCAGTTATGCAAAACTCTTCCAGAGTAAATACGACTACATGGGCTTTAGACAGAAAATTCAAAATATACATTTCATTTGTCGTAAAAATGTCTTAAATATATGTCATTTTAATCAAAATCGTCGGAGCCATTTTCAAGAAAATAAAAATTTTCGAAAAAATTTACATGTAAAGGGTATTTTAGGATCGAGGAGTTTTCTTCAAAATCCTTGTGTTGCATCCTTGAAAGACATTGAGCTTAAATACCAACTTTGGTTTTTAACCAACTTTTCGTTTTTGAGTTATGCTGTCCACAGACAGACACAGTGACACACGGACATTTTTGTAATTTTTTTTTTTTTTTTTTTTTTTTTTTTTTTTTTTTTTTATTTTATTCAGGGGCTTCAAAACATACTATACGTAGCAGAGAAAGTAATAATAAATTGAACGGGGTAATAAGGAGATATTTTGGCAAACAGGCGACCGATACAAAACTAAGACTAGATAATATCAGATCAGAAACTGCTGTCAGACACGGAAGTGAAATTTGGATTTTAAATAACAGAAATTCACATGAACTTGAAGTAGAACAAATGCGAACACTCTCAGGAGTTACTAGATTGGACCACCAAAGGAATACAGATATTAGAAATAACCTTAAAGTACCGAGTTTGAATGAGGAGATAGAAAAATACCAACGAGAATGGAAACCTCATTTGATGAAAATTTAAGACTATGTTCGCTAGGTTTATCATTACAGCCCACATAACCTAAAACCAACCTGTTGAATCATTAAAGGCATGTTTGAACTTAAAAAAATATAGTAGCACATGGTTTGAAAAAAATAGTTATTAAAGATAAATGGACTAGGTGAAATATGGACACCAGGATACATATTAATGAGAGAAGATTGGAAAGTAACAAGACAAAGGCTAGAAGATATGAATGTGCAAACGTTATACTCGCAAATAAGGAATAAAAAGTTAATGAATGGGAGGAAACAATTTAATGGTTAAATAGAAAAAGAGTTGATAGTGAGACTTGAGTCAGAATTGAGAAATTGTTTATGAGAGGCATGTCCGGTAGTTTTATGAACGCTGTCCATCCATTCGTTTACCGTTCAACACACACACACACACACACAAACACCTGATTGAACTACATTTAATTGTATCGTGCTGGTGCTTCTAACGGCCCTTCTCGAGTACCGTACAGCAAGTTCTCCCACTAATCCAGATCAATCAGTAAAACTATGAACCTAGATCCGTTAAACATCAATGAACAGAATCAGAATGAAACATACAATACCATGTCTGGAGTCTGAACCATTAGTACTTGGACTACAGTGCCCTAGCCTTGACTAAGTCAGTTAATCATTTGTAATATGTTAATTTGTTATTTCTTTGGTTGTTTACAGGTTAAGTGACCTCAAAGTCAAGTCAAGGTGCCAGGGGCAACGTTGACCTTAATAAAAGGTACAAAATCAGACTCAATTTGTACGAAAATGTAAGTAGATTTTAAGATTTGGCATAAATGTATCAAACATGTGTTTCTCGGTGTATATAAATATTATACTCTACTCAGCTGTAGGTAAATGCCCCGAAGTGATGACCAGAGACACTAGGTCATGTGATACAGGGGTTCTACATTTAACGGCTTCATACAGTTACTGACCTACAACCTACCTGTAGCCGGCAGGTGCTCAAAACTGGTAACTTTCTTGGGGACAGGCTCCCCTCTATACGTAAACACTGCCAGATGTTCCAGCAGGAACAATCATGATGCTGGACCTGTAGTTCAGTCCGTCCCGGGTTCGATTCTCGACTGGGGAGACGTCTGATCTAAAGAAAGAATGTTTAGAAAAAAGTTTGTATTTCTACCTGCGTCTCTCTCTCTCTCTTTCTCTCTCTCTCTCTTTCTCTCTCTCTCTCTCTCTGTCTCTTTACGACAAATTTCGAAAAAACGTGTATTTTCCAGAGGATTCCCCTAGCTTATTTAAGTCAGTCGGGACGATAAGACAAGATAGTTTTCTACGCAAGTTAGTGAGTGTATCGTCGGAAACAGTTGTTTGTAGAAATGTGAGCTGTGAAAGTTGTGTCTAGCGTACGAGGAGGTTACGACGAATAAGAAATTGTATTTTACGATAAGACTCTTTTTTGTGACTCAGTTTTACAAGACAAATAAAACGACAGAGTACACAGCTAATCCTGACTGTTTCATCGGTGCCCAGGTTTCGCTGCCTGCTCATTACGAACATAATCAGTTGCATTATTGGCCACTTGTTGCGCACGTTAGCATAGCTATTTCTGGTCTCAGAGAACACTTTACCTGCGCCATATTTACAAACAGTCACTCACTCACTCACTCCGCCCTAAGTAATAGATGCTTCAGGAAATGCTTCTTCCCAATTATTCACACACATATTAACATTTCGCCGCGAGTTGGCCACCCATTGTGTCGTCTGATAACTACCTGTAAAAAATATGAATGTTGGATGGATTGTATGCAAATGTGTGAACCATCAGTGAACAAACCATGCGATTGCTGGTTCACATTCATAAATATAGGACGTGAAATGTTTGCCAATTAGGTGTTAAACCTTTACTTGAAAACATATCTCTGTGTTAAATTACATGTTAGAACAACGCGATTAACCTTTCACTTTTTGTATTTTACAGCAGTTATATATTCACGCTGTTTCAATTTAATGATTACGCTCACAAGTAAACGAAAAGTCCCTTAAAAACCAAAGTTGGTATTTAAGTTTCATGTCTTTTAAGGTTGTGACATGAAGATTTTGAAGAAAATAGCCCCAACTTAAACTACCCTTTGCATGGGAACTTTTTCGAAAATTTTGGTTTTCTTGAAAATGGTTCAAACGATTTTGATTAAAATGTCATATGTTTGAGGTATTTTTATGAGAAATGAAATGTATATCTTGAATTTTCTAGCTATAGCCCCTGTAGTCGTATTTACTCTGGACGACTTTTACATAACTGGTAAACCGTTAGAAATAGACCAAATCTCACTATACAAAAGGTGTAGATCTTGCTAAAATACACAATTTACTGTATTCCCATGTTCCCCTTGCACCTACAAGGAAGTAAATGTTTATCTCAACTAACACGAAGAAGATATAGGAATAAGAGTTTGTAAGAATGGCTAGTACAAGAGTAGAGAACCATGCGGTCGGTTTTCTTTTAGAAAATACGAATCAAACTCAAAGTTTCTGGCACTTGAAGAGATGTTTGGCGTGTGACAGTTTTGCCTGTATTAGATTCACATAATGCAAATGCGAAGGAGGCAGTGCTCATCATGAGACGTTTAATGGACCGACCGCATGCTTCTCTGTCTCTCCCTCAGGTTTCGCATTAAAAAGTAAATGAGTGCTGGGGTACCTTGTGACCTCTAGGTTGTAAATATCTGTTGCTGGCCAGGCAGGCAGGCAGGCAGTTCGTGACGTGCCCGAGCACCATGTTTCAGGGCCCTTGTCGCCTCTGTGCATCGCTCAACGCGACGTGATTCATCCACCCTTGCAATGTTAGCAAACACTTGCATCTTGCCTTCATACACAGCTGTCTAGTTCAAATACCCAGCGCTGCCCGTGGTTTGACGATTTATCTGGCAAGGTCAGACCATTGAATGGCACTTATCTGGCCTATTTCACAAATAAAATATGAATTTATATACTACATCGAAAAATTTGACCTGAAAATGTTAAATTCTGTAAAAAAAAATAACCTAAAATACATTCATTTTGATTAGCGCAGTTCGACTTACTGCCAACTAAGGAAAACGGAACTATTTCGATCTTATCTTATCGTTATAACAGAAAACTGGTTTATAATCTCAAGTAAATCTCACTTTACTTTTAACATTAAAAATAAAATTTCTTCTGAAAAATACATTAATTATTAAAACAATTATTAAAATCACAGTTGTCAGATTGAAATGAAATGCTATTTTGATTGTTAAGTGATAGTAATGTGTAATATATTGTTTTTCAGCGATTTATGTGATACAGTTGGTCAGAGTGATCAAACAAATGAATGACAGAGTAATATAAGATGTCTGATCAGTGATGCCATTTTAGTTGTTTTTAAACTAAATCTGGTCTTTCTGGGAAGATCTTTAGTTGTAAAAATTTATAAATTTAACATTGCTAGTATAAGGATTTAGTTATTTGATAAACTGCATTTGGTTGGACAGAAATGTTTTTAACATTGACAACACAGAAATTTAGTGGATTTCTTATTTTTGTCTGGTTATTTTTCTTGATCCTCTATTGGCAACACTGTGTCTGATATAACCTATAAATTCTTGAGCAGAGCGAGAGACAAGTCGTCGAATGATGTTTATCTCAACAATTTCATAACTATATTGCAAAGACTTGTATAAAAACCAACCTAAACTACACTACACACAGCGTTAAACTGTACTTAAACGGTAAGTTAGTTGCAGTAAAGCTAAACTCAAATTTAACGTTTATAAAGCGAAAGAAAACCTTGGAAGTTAGGTTACATTAAATCAGACTGCGTTTACGTGTTCACAAACAGCCATTGAAGCTAATTTTATAGTTTCATCAAATTCACCTTGCTGGAAGCAAGAAAGTGTTGCAATGGGATGAATGGAGTTACCTTTTTATCTTGTGTTTATCTCAAGAGTTTCATTGTTTGTTATAAATTGCATATAAAGAATTTTAGGATCGAGAATATATACACATGCAGGTAAGGTTAATATCGTCAGTCTTATAAAAAGATCGTCGCATGAGCGTCTGGTCCGTTATAATACGGGCCCTTAGGGACGTTTGGATAACCCTGCAGAAGTAGCGTTAGTGCTGCAGCTATATAAAGGTGAAGTAGCTGACACATTCCTGGAAACTTGAGTGGGAAAGCGATCACAAGATTTCTGCAGAATGTTGATCAGCGATGTTTATCTGGCTATCGTAAATATCGCTCGGCGTGTACCCAGCTGCTAACTTCAGTAGTAAACTGCCTTGTTACAGAGTAGGCTGCTTGCTTTGCAGCCTGCAATTTCCGATCCATGACGCAATTTCTCACATGTTTAATTCCAAACATGCACACGTGAATAAAACGTAGAGATATTGCATAAAAGTTTATCATTTGAGTCTGTATTAAATATGTTAAATGTTTAATAATATCTTAATGCACATTAATACTACATCTGCGCGGCTGAAACCGAAACTATCGATGCCCGTATATAAATTAAACCTATTCTTTGTTTATGCTAAAAAATTGTATGTTTTAGGGAGATCTACATTTTTTGTACAGTAAGATTTTGTCTATCTCTTACGGTTTACAAGTTATTCAAAAGTTATCCAGACTAAACAGGACTACATAGGCTATAGCCAAGAACTTCAAAATATACATTTCATTTGGCATAAAAATATCTTAAACATATGCCACCTTAATTAAAATCGTTAGAGCCATTTTCAAGAAAATCAAAATTTTCCATGTGTAGGGTAGTTTAGGGTGGGGCTATTTTGTTCAAAGTCTTCGTATCGCATCCTATGTGTTATTATGAGTTTCCATTCCAGAGTAAATTACCTTTATCATTAAATATATATGAAAACGACTTGTCTTAGATATAAAACATTGAAATTTACGCAGTAGTTAGTCACACAAAATTTGAAACAAATTGAATATATCTGTATTTATCTGTCAACGTAGGAAAAAATACAACTTGCAAGTTAAAACCAGCATAAATTACTCTGTTGGGATAATCGTATTTGCTGAAGATTTCACTTTCTTGCAGTTATCGACTTCAGAAAGAACTGCCCTAAAAGACAAAGGAGATAACACAAAACAAACACAAGAGAGAAAACAAAAACAGTGCTGTCTTAAAACAGTCCATTTGCTCATTATATCGATTTTAAATTAAATACGAAACTTTAACGCTGTATAATCGAAGACTCGTCTGGAAAGCTGTTTCATTATCGCATTCCAAGAAATTTCTAGACGTTAAAATCATCATAGATTTCTTTTTTCTCTAGAATGCTTTTACACCTTACCTGCAGACCATTTCTGTTTATGACGTCATAAAGTCTTTCAATTATTTTAAGAATGCGAACGCCCTGCTGGGAACTAATGCGATAATTGCAGAAACCCCAACAATGGTTCATTGAATTAAGGTTTTAGCTAACTAGCTGAAACTGAATGGTTTTCTTCTTAACGTTCTCTTTTTATTTACCTTTTATCTGCTAGGTTTTTCTCAGAATTTGGTTTCTGAGAAAGGCAGAAACATTAACATCCTAAAATAGGTGCCTAATAGTTTTCGTTGTCAATAACTGAACACCCACACATGAAAAAAAACTCTTGCCGATACCTTAAATAAAAATCTGATGTGTTGCACTCACAAGACTTTCTCTACTCTTGTACTAACCATTCTTACAAACTCTTATTCCTATATCTTCTTCGTGTTAATTGAGATAAACATTTGTACAAATTATCTTATTGCTTATTTCCTTGTAGGTACAAGGGCAATATTAGAATACAGTAGACTTTGAGCGATAGTCAAAACATTTTAGGCTTTCAAATCGATAGAACTATTTTAGAGAAAATCAAGATTTTAGAAAAATTCTCCATTTAATGGGTAGTTTAAGGTGAGGGAATTTTCTTCAAAATCTTCAGGTCGCACATACAGGGAAGTTTGTCTTAAAAGGCTTTTTGTGATTCAGGGGGCTTGAAAACATATCGATATTACCGATGAAATCTCGACATCAAATTTTTGGGTCAAATATAATATTCCCCTACTTACTATACGTAGTAGAGAAAGTAAAACGTTTATACTTCTATGCCATAATTTTAACCTTTGGATAAATAATCAATTTGCTATTAATCGGACGCTTCCGATCCTATTCGGTCATTCTCGTCAGGGCCTTATCATTCTAATTTAAAACTTACAGCGCGACATATTATAGAACGCGGTGAACTTCAGCAATTGGAAAATCTAGTATTACATAACCTCTGTGTGTGTAAATTCTGAGACAACAAATACGGTTAGTGAACTGCTCAATTAACTACTCCACATTCTGTTTATCGAATGGATATAATTACTTGAAGTCAGAATCTCTGGGCTGTTATCTTTCTTTAAACATATTTCTAACCTCAACGTGAAGAAGCGTAGCCATTTTATTTTATTATGGATAGGTATTTGTTAAACAAGTGAAACCTGGGTAAAGCCATACTATGATTTTTTCTTAAGTCTTCTTTTCCTATATTTTATGCATCACAATGACAGTTTATTCTAGCAGCAGAAATATAACCTATGCAGGTTTACTACATCGATAATTTACTAAGCGTAAAGGAATATATTAAGCTTTTAATGCATGCTGATCGTAACATTTCCTTCTAAAGGTGTAGGAAACGAATTTACTTCGATTTTATGCATGCAACTCATTATTTTGTTTTCATTTTACAAATCGACTTTAACTTCCAAGCTATAACTGACCAGTTTTGAAGCAAGTGCTCATCAATAACAGCATTAATTATTGTTTACACTGAGTTTACACTGTTGATTTTACTTATTTTGGTGTTTTTGTTGTGAATTTTGTCTCCACTTTCATTTGTACGCAGGTTATAGTTAGTACAATATGGATTGCATATGAACAATATTGTTACGTCACACAAACAGTAGAAGATTACCGTGGCTCATAGGAGGCCAAGTCACAGCCGTCAGTCACAAGATTGATGGAAGTAGAGATCCCTTCACACCTGCAATACTTCATCTTCTGACCTTGGGGCAAGGGTTATTGGATGTGATCACAGGGTCACAAAATGAGAATTTGTCTGTCGCTGCATACCCCAGAGAAGTAGTAGTGGATACGTCATATGACTTTCTCTACTCAGTCGTACCAACTATTCATAAAAACACATTCTTCTATCTACTTCATGCAAATCAAGATAAACACTTGTAAAAATAGTTTTATTACATTTTTTGTAGGTAGAAGGGAAATTCTGTTCCATTTATATGGCTAGGGGGAAATCAAGCGAATAACGACTTCCCGTTTGAGAAAAGTATAAGTGGTTTAAAATTCAAACAAATATCAAGAATTATCTTAGAAATGTGTTTCATATAATTAAGAAGACCTACAAAAAAAGTTGAAGGCGCAACTATCGATTGGAGTGTGTGCACTCGAATAACAAAATAAAATGTCGGAAACAAGTGACTAACATGCGGCATAGAATATTAAATACAGTGTTTGAGTGTTTCAAACCTGTACACGTGGCCGAGCATAAATAGTTGTTTGAAACTTGAGTCGATATAATGGTAATCAAGATGTTTTTAAGAAAATTATTAAATTCTCGTGTTAATTACTAGCACTATGCTCTCGTCGGGTAATAAACTAATGTGTCAACAGTTGAGATTCATTACGAAACTATGAGGAGTAAACTAGCCCGAGGCGTTATGACGTAGTGACTATATGACGTCATTAAAACGTAGGATGTTTGTATTACATGAAAGTGCAAATTAAGTTTTCCTCCCTTCTCGAGACAGCCCACGGACAATATCACCAGGTACAAACAGTACTGGCCCGTAGCTGGTTGTGAAATTATATGAGAGCTTAGGTTTACGCCCATCTCCAATGATGCATGCTTATTTACATAATTTGTACAAGGAAGTCGAGTGTTTGCTTTACCTAGTGTAGCAGAGCGTTCGTCAGACACCTATATAGACTTGTAAGATTAATATTAATACGTAATCATATGATAAGTTCTGTTACAACTATAAACCTGGGAAGTAAAGCAATGAATGACATTTCCGAAACATTTTCATACCATTTATTAATTGTAATATAGTGTATCAGCATGACAAAATCAGTCCGGTTAGTTTTCTATCACTTTATTGTGTTCTAAAATTGTATCATAGATAGACAGTTATTTTCTCGTCTTTAACACAGTCAACAGACTTTCGTACAATTATAACTTTTACTTCTCGTAACCTTTTTTGGGTTTATCATAAGTTTAAAGTCATTAGAACAGGGGATTCTTCAAATAACTGCACCTATAATGGCTCCACTCTTAGAATCCAACTTCATGTAAACATAATCCGTCAACTAACCCGCGATACGCGCCAAACCAAAGCACACTACAAAATATAGTACCTTAAATATTGGCGATTATCTGTGAGTTTTCAAGGTATACGATAAATATAGTTTAAAACTTTTGATTAATATAAAATAGTAAATATTACTAAGAATACTGTCCACGTGGCGTTTGTTTATTTGTGTTAGTCGCAGCTGATAACAAACACGAGGTTAGCGCGGAGGGATACAAGAAGTAGATGAACATCAGCAAATCAAAATTATTCCTTCTGTATATTAATTTACATGATATCCTTAACCTTATTAGGATAATTCACCCTAATTGAGTTTTGAACTAGTGTGTGAAAATTACTTTAATTATTTGTAGTTAGGTTATTATTAGATTTTATTAGTGTGAAAGAAAGACAAGGCAGAATAATTCTATTACGGCCGTTTCTTGTTCAGTCATGATGAGGAATAAACGAGCAGCACAGATCAATATCCATAATGCAGAGATCGCCTCAAGGTCTCTCGTGCATGTCATCAGTCTTCCTTCACAAGTGACAGTCAATAAAAATAATGTAAGTGTGGTAGGTAGGGAGAGCAAGAAAAGGAATAGAAAGAAACACTTCCCTCTCGTGAAAAAGAAGAATTCCAGGTTCGAGAGCTGAATATTAAGTAGGGAGAGTGTTAAAGTGAATACTTGTTCAGCGTACTGTGGCTGCAGGAGCAAGGACCACTGCAGACAATCCACACATCAGTCCTCGCTGTTTGAAGTGTTCAAGGAAGTCAACCTCATTGTCATTACGCTATGCCAAGTTTTACAAGAGAGATAAAGTGACATTGAAAGTAACTCCACTTTTCATTACTCACAATATTATTACAGTAGTTTCACTTCATTTAAACGAGTTGTAAACAAAACCATGTGACCAGACAACGCACCATTGATTGGTGGACCAATTACTAATTTTCCTCTACATGAAACATCGTATGGAGAACAAGCGCACATCTACGGGCAGATCTGAGCCACACAGCGGGTCGCGGGATGCAGGTTGTCTCCCGAATCGTTCCTATTCGCGAGAAGTGAGTCATTTTCAATTCAATTCCGTTACAGTGCACGCGTGCATGAATACCATTGTAGACTGCCTCCTCTGTGACGTGACAAATAAATAACCACTTATAGATTCCTGTAGCGAACATGGGGTGCGAGGGGCCCCATAAATAGCAAACTTTTTATGTGATCACACATTTTTAAAGTAATGCGTTTGAGAAAGTTGAAAAAAAACACAGTTTACTAAATATCTTATTGAAATTCATTGAATTTATTGCAGTTATATTTCAGAATTGTAGATTGAATACTTACACAAACCAGAAATCCATGTTTTGGGACCCCTTGAACCTAAAAAAAACACATTAGCATTTTTTTTAAATATTTTGATTTTTTCAACAATAGCTATAACGACTTTGATTAAAGTATCAAATGTTTAAGATACTTTCATTACCAATTAAATGTACGCATTTTCTTTAATCGTCTCCTCCTCTGAAGAACTGTAGCATAACTGGTAAACCGTAACAGGTAGAAAAATCTTACTAAACCAAAAATGTAAATCTCGTTCAATTCATGCCACACATCTATTCTATGTATTTTTTATTATATGCCATGAAATACAAGTTCAAATTTTTTCAGTTTCATCATTTGATGCATCACCGAACCGTTTTGAATTACCCTTCATCTCAAGTTTTCCTTCTTAATCGCTTATAGCCTGCAATAAACTGTTTTCCAGCGGCTTAAGGGAATACAGTTGGCGACACTGACTAAACAAAGAATGACCTAGTTATAAACTGTACAAAACAAAAGAAAGACCAGGTATTAAATCATATACATATGATGAATTAAGACCTGCATGCATGTGTCAGACCATCGAATGATGTATTTCAGAAATAAAATATGAATTTAAATACTATATCACATAGATTTCACAAGAAAATATTGAATTCTATAAAAATAACATAAAATATATTCATTTAGATTAAAGTAGTTGACTTATTCAGCACTGCCAACTGAGGAAAACAAAGCCGAAGAAATGAATTTCGATTTTCTGTAGTTATAACAGAAAACCAGCATATGACCTCAAATAAATCTCGCTTTATTCTTAACATAACAAATAACGTTTCTTCTTGAAAAATACATTAATTATTAAGTGAACAATTGTTGAAAACACAGTTTTCAAATTGAAATGTAATACTATTAAGATTGTTATTCGATTATGTGTAAGAAACTGCTTTTCAGCGATTTTTTGGAGGAATACAGTTGGTAACACTGACTGAACAAAGGAATAAGTAGATAGTAAATCATATATGATAAATTATATGAAATAGTCACTGATATAATTATATTTACAACTTCACAACAAGCTGGCCCTAGTAGAGTATCTGCCTGCTGCATAGGGCACCGGGCTTCGATTCTCGGCTGGGAGAGTGCGAAGTTTTCTTCCACTAGAGTGCAGGAATATGAATGAGAGCATGAATTGTTTGTGAATCTAATGTAATAAATTAAGACAAAAACCAAAGTAATATAAACCAAAGCTCAAAACCACTGTTAAGCTTTTGGGTAATTGTTCCAGGAGGCTAAAAACCGTCAATATGACCTTCGATGTTAAAATCAGCATGTGAATGGGACATTAAAAACATAAAAATAAAAAAAATACTTCATTAGTTGAACTGAAATGTCTCATTTTTGGCTAGATTTACATTTCTCGGTTACCTTAAGAAAAGCTCTTGGTCACAGTTGATGAACTGAAGCTACCCATTAGGTTATGGTTAGGTCAACGTTACTAGGGGATGCTATTCTCACCCCCGAGCCCTTAGGCCTAGAGGCAGCTGCCAGAGATGGGCTGATATTCACCCTATAGCTTAAAAACAAGTTTAAGAATGAGCACGTGCTGAAATATTACAATTTCGAGGAATATCTCCACACTATAACACTATACACTTTTTAATAACATTCAGGAAGTTCGAAGGCTAGATGTACTGAAAACAACCCCCATCCCCTTTCGACCTCCCTCCCGATTACTGATTCAATTCAGGTCTTTTTGTTATTCCATTTTCCTCTCCTTTTAGAACTTTTGACCATAAAATGCAAGAGGTTTAGAAAAAATATTGAACTGGCCGTAGGTTACCGAGGGGTGTTTTCTAGTTCGATTGTCTCTTTTGAAAAGAGACATCACAGAGTAGCACCTTTGCTCAGACATCTGCTTCTAGAATCGATTCGATATCTCACACTGTCTTTCCCAATGCGACGCTTTTTATACCCTTTTTGAGTATTGTTGCTCTAACAAGGACACCAATTCCTTGAATTAGTATTAACGGCACATGTTCAGTTTCTGCAAGTGTTCTTGTGGGCTGGTTTTAAACATCACAGTGACACACTGACTTCAAGAACGCTACGTATGTAAGACGCAGACGAGTGTTTTCCCAGAAACAAGTCTTACATCCGTGTTTTGACGCATCAAGATTTAGAACCTATAGTTTACTACTAATAAGCAAAAACTATACAATGGACGTTCCATCATACAACCACTCCAGGTCTTCTAAACAACTTTTTAATGTCCCTTTTTTATTTTATAGGTGATTAAATAACACAGTTACAAGCGTCATCGTTGCGAAGTTATGTTTCTAAACAGGGCCCGGATTTTGATGACCTAAAGAATATTAAAAATGACCTCAAATGATGATTTCATAACCTTAAAATGTATTAAAATTAACCTAAAAGAACAAAGGATAACTTAACCTACCTTCATTTGTTGATCTCCTTGGATATTTCAATTATTATCACTGAATACTGAATTAAATTAGTTAAAAATCCCTTTTGAAGGTTTTCAAATTAGAAGGACTGTTTATTATCAAGTTTAACGGATTTATACATACAGCAGTTTCTTACAACATCAACAGAAAATACTATGACATACTTAAAGGGGACGTAGGCAAAAAATATCTGTAACTCCTTAGAAAACTGAAATTTGATGTGATAATTACTATTGCTTGTTTACATAATGTGTATTTTTTCGTAATCTTTTGATGTCTTTGAATTGCATTATCCTTTTGGCTATCTAAAAACAATATATGTATTAACAGTGTTAGATAAAAAAATATATTACTTCGACATAATTCTTAAAATTCCATTCAAGTAAAATTTCAGCAACGTTTAACTAAAATGTTAATTGAATTTCTGTTACAGAGAATTATGCAGTAGAATCAAATTGCCAAATTTGATAACTACATATACAACAATTTTTTTAGAAAACGTATCTTCAAGTTGAAACTGTGGAAAAGTTGAATTAAAGATTTACTTTGATTTTCATGATATTTCAAAAGTAAACACTTCAAAACAAAGCGATCTCAATGAAGGCATTTTGCCATCTTGTTTACAGCCTTCTAAAAGTGCACAAACAATAGTTAGGAACTGACAAAACACCGAAAAATACAAGGGGGTGTGGCGCAGTAACATTCATTGCTATTTAAATTAGTGTTAATATTTAGAGAAACGTGAAGCTTAAGAAATACACTACCAAGACTATTAACTATTTAATGAAAAGAAAAAAATACAATTATTTAGTAATTTTACAAACATCTACATTTAAAGCTATAAATATAGAATGTTTCTACATCGTCATCTAAGAAATACTTCTTACCCGACAGTGCATCAGTAAATACGAGTGGTGATTCAAGATATTTGTGTGTCCGACAGATGATAAACATGCAACATGCAACTCAGCTGTATGTTGGAAATATCGACTTGTGTAAATAGCGCTGCACACGACGGGGAACTCTCCTAATGCGCTGAATCATATTTTCCATGGTTATACTTATGATGAAATATGTAATACATATAAGCAATATCTACAAATGTTTATCTCGATTAATATGAAATAGAGGAATAAGCGATTGTAAGAATAGTTGTTACGAGAATGAGTAGAGAAAGTCGTAAGAATGCACACAGAATTTTTACTAACTGAACGGAATAACCTAATTATGCAAATAAGTGGTAGCAAAAGTGGTGTGACTGTTACACATATAGTTCTTATGTGGTACCGAAATCTATATATGACGTTCTTTTATTTTTCTTTCTTTGTGGATTGTTATTCTTTAAAATCTACTCTTTTCAATGGTATAATCGTTTAAACAAGACATTGCGTGGGCGTGGCTGTCTGGATTTGTTTATATTCATAGACCTTTCACGACTTTGGAGTTGAATAGCTCACTCATGCAAAGAAAAGTTTGTGTTGTGGCTAACCTGGCAGCCAGTGTGCTTGTAGATGTCACTACTGACTTCATTTCCCGTTCCTGTTTGTTGTTTTGATTGTTGTGAAGCCTGTATTATGAAGATAATTGTGAAAACTCTTTTACTAGATATAGTATTTGTATTATTAGTACTAATTTATTAATTATGGGAAGTGTCAATTACAACCTTCAAAAAGAGAAAAGGTGTAAATAGAAAAAAACCAAAAACTGTAAGTGTTGTAATGTCTGTAGGTTTAACAAATTCACAATGTAACCTAAATAAAAATCAAGGAAGACAATTGTCCCCTTAGCTCAGTCGGTCTGATGTACAAGGGTCTGGGGTTCGATTCCAGATTGAAGGGTGATAATTTTTCTTTAATCAGGATTATTTCCCATCCTCCCTAGAGTTTGGAAGTATAATTGGGAGTGTGAATGTGTGTGTCTGTGTCTGTGTGTGTGTCTGTGTGTGTGTGTCTGTGTGTGTGTGTCTGTGTGTCTGTGTGTGTGTGTGTCTGTGTGTGTGTCTGTGTGCGTGCCTGTGTGTGTGTCTGTGTGTGTGTGTCTGTGTGTGTGTGTGTCTGTGTGTGTGTGTCTGTGTGTGTCTGTGTGTGTGTCTGTGTGTGTGTCTGTGTGTGTGTGCCTGTGTGTGTGTGCCTGTGTGTGTGTCTGTTTGTGTGTCTGTGTGTGTGCCTGTGTGTGTCTGTGTGTGTGTGTGTGCCTGTGTGTGTGTGCCTGTGTGTGTGTGTCTGTGTGTGTGTGTCTGTGTGTGTGCCTGTGTGTGCCTGTGTGTGTGTGTGTCTGTGTGTGTGTCTGTGTGTGTGTGCCTGTGTGTGTGCCTGTGTGTGTGTCTGTGTGTGTGTGTCTGTGTGTGTGCCTGTGTGTGTCTGTGTGTGTCTGTGTGTGTGTGTCTGTGTGTGTGTGTGTCTGTGTGTGTGTGTCTGTGTGTGTGTCTGTGTGTGTGTCTGTGTGTGTGTGCCTGTGTGTGTGTGCCTGTGTGTGTGTCTGTTTGTGTGTCTGTGTGTGTGCCTGTGTGTGTCTGTGTGTGTGTGTGTGCCTGTGTGTGTGCCTGTGTGTGTCTGTGTGTGTGTCTGTGTGTGTGTGAGTGTGTGTGTGTGTGAGTGAGTGTGTGTGTGTGTGTCTGTGTGTGTGTGCCTGTGTGTGTGCCTGTGTGTGTGTCTGTTTGTGTGTGTGTCTGTGTGTGTGCCTGTGTGTGTCTGTGTGTGTGCCTGTGTGTGTGTGCCTGTGTGTGTCTGTTTGTGTGTGTGTCTGTGTGTGTGCCTGTGTGTGTCTATGTGTGTGTCTGTGTGTGTGTGTGAGAGTCTGTGTGTGTGTGTCTGTGTGTGTGAGTGTGTGTGTGCCTGTGTGTGTGTGTCTGTTTGTGTGTGTGTGTCTGTGTGTGCCTGTGTGTGTCTGTGTGTGTGTCTGTGTGTGTCTGTGTGTGTGCCTGTGTGTGTGTGCCTGTGTGTGTGTGTCTGTGTGTGTGTCTGTGTGTGTGTCTGTGTGTGTGCCTGTGTGTGTCTGTGTGTGTGTGTCTGTGTGTGTTTGTGTGTGTGTCTGTGTGTGTGTCTGTGTGTGTGTCTGTGTGTGTGTCTGTGTGTGTGTCTGTGTGTGTGTGAGTGTGTGTGTGTGTGTGTGAGTGAGTGAATTTAACATAATAAGTTAATTCAAATAATACAACCCCGAAGTTCAAAACTGCCATTAAGTGGATGAAGATCATTATTGTTGAGCAATTGTTACAAAGGTTAAATGCTACCGATATGACCTTAGACATTAAATGGCATATAAATGAAACACTAAAAAAATCTGATGTGTTGCACTCACATGACTTTCTCTACTCTTGTACTAAACATTCTTACAAATTGTTATTCCTATATGTTCTTCATGTTAGTTGAGATAAACATTTGCACAAATTATCTTATTGCTTATTTCCTTGTAGGTACAAGGGGAATATGGGAATATTCAGTAGGCTTTGAGCGATAGTCAAATCTTTTAAAGCTTTCAAATTCCATTCTTTTTCCACGGCCAACAAATAAAAAAATGAATAGCGACTTCCATTCGAGAAAAGCTTAAGTATTGGAAAACTCACACAAATAACCAGGAATATCTCCGAAATGGTTCACTGCAAAAAAGTGCATTTGTGCATAGCTTGAAAGCGAAATGTAGGTATTTAAGATGGTATTGCAGGGAAGGCAGTTTGAATTTCTCGGCAGTAGATCGTAGAGTGCGATGTTTCCCTGTGCGAAACTGCGGGGTCCACATATCAATGTCGTTTCCATTCCTGCAGGAAATCTAAAAACGCTACTCTCACACTGTCCACTCGGACAAAGGCGATTATCTGCTGATATCAGGGGAAAGACACATTTCAATGCTGCAAATAAATGCGGAAGACCCTCCGGAGCTTTCACGCCCCTTAGAGAAGGTATTACAAGGCTCTTTGTCCCCCTCACACTACCGGCGCACAAGGAATAAGTTATGTTCACTTACGTATCAGGGAGCTTGAATACAAAACCTGGGACTGTTGGTATGCAATATCTCTAACTGTGAACATTTCCTCTTTCTGGGGGTTTCAGAGCCTGTGAATCAATTCACTTTCCACTACACTTCACTTTGGACTATCGTATTTATTAGTTTCTGTACCGTTTATCTCTTGCCTCTGGCACGGAGGACCCGGGTTCGATCCCCGGTACCAGCATGAGGATTTTATCCGCTCTGGGAGGTCTGGCACGGGGTGCACTCAGCCTCGTTAGGTCCCGGGGGACCAATTGAGGAGCTACTTGATGGAGAAGTAGCGGCCCCAGGTCGAGAAGACCGTGTAACTGGACGGGAGGGCTCGGGGCGCTGACCACGTCCCACCCTCCAGTACTGCACCCCACCAATGACGCCTGTAGCAGTATTGCATTGCACTCAATAATTCTATAACATAATTTGATAGAAAAAAGATCTGATGTGTTGCACTCACATGACTTTCTCTACTCTTGTACTAACCATTCTTACAAACTCTTATTCCTGTATATTCTTTATGTTAGTTGAGATAAACATATCTAGAAATTATCTTATTGCTTATGTCCTTGTAGGTACAAGGGGAATATTACAATACAGTAGGCTTTGAGCGATAGTTAAATCTTTTAAAGCTTTGAGATTCCGCTCTTTGTACACTTAACATATAAAAAAATGAACGATAACCCATTTCACGAAAGTTCCAAGTTTTCCGAAACTCACACACATAACAAGGAATATCTCCGAAATGGTTCACCCTACAAGAAAATCTATTGAGATATAAATTGTGTATTTTAGCAAGATCTACATTTTTTGTATAGTAAGATTTGGTCTATCTCTAACGGTTTACCAGTTATGCAAAAGTCGTCCAGAGTAAATACGATTCCTGGGGCTACAGCCAGAAAATTCAAGATATACATTTTATTTCTCATAAAAATATCTTAAACCTATGCCATTTTAATCAAAATCGTTAGTCATTTTCAAGAAAATCAAAATTTTCCATGTAAAGGGTAGTTTAGGGTGGCACTATTTTCTTCAAAATCGTCGTGTCGCATCCTTGAAAGACATTAAACTTAAATACTAACTTTGGTTTTTAACCGACTTTTCGTTTTTGAGTTATGTTGTCCATAGACTGACAGACACACGCGCGCGCGCGGACCTTGTTCTAAAAATGTTTTTTTTTTTTTTTTTTTTTTTTTTGTTTTGTTTTGTTTTGTTTCTTTAGGGGGCCTCAAAAGAGATATTTCCGGTGAAATCTCGACATCGAAATTTTGGGTGGAATACAGTACTTCCTCCACTTTCTAGTAGAGAAAGCAAAAACAGTTGTCAGTGTAATTTTCGACGCCTAGACTTCTGTTGGAAAACTTGAAGATCTAGTGACAAACGAATAAGAAGAGATTCAGATCGGAAACTAGACGATCAAAATCCGGGCTGTGATTATTGGGATAACAATTCAGCTGTAACCACGGAAGGTCCACACTTGCTTTTCTTGGAGTATTTTCAATTCCTTGTGTCCCCTATCGGACAAAAGCCGTTTGTGGCAGTTGGATCATTTCCCTGATAACTGACCATAAGAGGTTTCTAAACCTGTCGATATTTTATACATTCTCCCGTTTCTAAGCCTCCGATATCCATCCCCTTTTGTGCATCCCTCTTTGAATATGGAAAAGGGACACCCCGGCAAATCTAACAAAACACATCCCTCCGCGCAAGATTTTACCATAACCAGGATATCGCTTGCATATGTAGAAGAGGGCTGTGTGTGTGTCTGTGGACTCAGGTCAGTATGGACCGTCACAAAAATGACATACGAGCCGAGGTCACTCCTTGGGCAAGAGTTCACACGGTCCCCGGAATTTTTGCGATTAGGGAGAACCGACTGGGTAGTATGTTAATATTTCCAAATCAGCAGGCCGTCGCGCATGAATACGCAATTGGCAGAAGGTGCGAAAATGTATTCAGCTTTTCCCTCGCAAGAAATATCACTTACACGGCCTTTGTGACGGAAGCTGGGGGAAAAGAGAAGAACCGAACCACATAAATATTCACGACGTGTAATGCTACGAAAATATGTGTTGTAAAGTTGAATAAATCACGCTGGAGTTTACTCCTTTCCGCATTTTACTCGCGTTCTGCACACCCTTAAAACTTCACTGTGAAAATGCTCTCCAAACTCCGGCGAAAATAAAACTGTGTTTTCTGCTTTTACAATATTTCTAATTTCTTTGCCACCCACCAGAAGAATTACTGCATTGCATCCAAAAATCGAACGAGGAAATTTCATCTGAAATATACGTTTTGAGACACCTTCAATCATAAAGTAGCACTTGCATGAATTTCACTACTCACTTCTTATAAAAGCTTGAGGTGTTGCATTCCACTCAAAAACAGAAATACACGTTTTGAAGCCCCTAAATACAAAAGCGAATTTTTGATTAAAACTCCATGTGCATGTCTGCGTATGTGTGTGTTTATCTCTGATAAACGCTTAACTCGAAGACGAAAAGTCTTTTAAATACCAAATTTAAGTTTTATCTTAAAAGGATGCGACAAGAAGATTTTAAAGAATATCTCCCACCGCAAGCTCCCTATACGTGAAAAAGTTTGGAAAATTTTGATCTTCTCATAAACGACTTTAACGATTTTTTAAATTAAAATACAATATTTTAAATCTATTTTTATGACAATATCTTCAATTTTCTACAGATAGTCTGAAGTTCCCTTCACTCTATTTTGCATAGTTGGTAAACCATACGAGATAAACAGATCTGGTTTAAAAAAACACCACTTATGTGTGAAAATAACCATTATTTTTTTATCGCTTTCAATTTTCAAAAACCTATTTCCAGTTATCTCAAAGACGAAGTTTTTATTAATTTTTTTTATTGCTGGCTATGCAAACAGAATTCAAAGCTATAACATAGTGAAATACTCTTAAAAGAATTGACCGTCACTTATAAATTCCTATGGTCCCATATTTTCATAGTACCTATAAGAAGTTAGTATGATTTTCGTAGTAAAATTAGCGTTATACTTTATATTGCATAAATATAGAAATAGTATCTGCATTGAAATGAATTATTGAAGTTTAACAATTTCTGTTTTTGTTGAAGTTATTCATGTATTGATATATATTTCTTTATTATATTTTTATTTTATAGTTATATATAATACTTTTGTTTATTTTTATTCCATGACCTGTAAATTATAAATGTTGTGAAGTGATTGTTTAAAATTTGTTAATAAATTTAAAGATTTAGTATATCGATTCTTATTTTATTTGTAACTATGAGGAAATATGAGATAAAACAATTTCTTAAACGTCTATCTCGGTTAACATGAACTAGATAACCGTTTGTAAGATTATTTTGAATGAGTAGAGAAATTGATATGAGTTGATATTTTGGTGTAGGGAGGTAGGTATGTGTTAGGTTGGTAAGAAGAGGGGAAGTTGATACAGTTAATGCTCCTGCTACCGGTGTTCCCTGGCGGTACATACGAGCGGCTCTGTGCCGTGTGTAAGCCAGGAAGATTATCTGGCGTTAACCCGCTATATACGTCTGCACCAGATTCCTGTTTTAACGTATCCTACCTATGATTATTATTATTACTGTAAAAATAGTAAAATTAGCCAGCGAGTGGGATACAACAATATCAACAGGTTTGTAATTTCCCTGATCCCGATACTATCGAGCTTTTAGTTGAAATACACGTTTTGTGACCCCCTGGATAAAAAACAAACCATTTTTACTTTCTCTACTACGTATAGTAAGTAAAGAAAGTATTATATTCCACCCAAAAATTCGATGTTGAGATTTCCCCTGAAACATGTTTTGAATAAAAAAAAAATCATTTTTAGGAAAAGGTCTGTGTATATGCAAACAGCATAACTCAAACACGAAAATTCGGTTAAATACCAAACTTGGTATTAAATTAATATTCTATTGTTTGCTCAAAAAATCAATTTTTGGATTTTTAAAGAATATATCTGCGAAGTTTTAATCCCCTATGGAGGGAGGAACACATCTTTTGGATGCCATTTTTAAGTTGGTGCGCCTCTCCTTCTGCGCATGTCCACACCTTCCATTTAAACTTACTCATTTTTCTCGGAAACAATTTTTTGTTACTTTCTGATATTGGACGTCTATCTCCTCCCACAAAAATCAAGCTAGAGATTTAAAACTTTTTTCCAATATAGTTCAGAATATGCGTACTAAAATGTCCATTTGCAATTTTTAATTCGGTTATAGTTAAACAAATAGTTAATATAATAATGCGCTGCTTTTAAGACACTTTTACACTTTGCAGTATCAAACATTTTTTAAGAAAAAATATTCATTATACGATAATTTCATCCCTTAATTTTTTACAAAGGCAATAATAGACGTCATTTTAAAAAATCAACTTTGTATTTCCATATCTGTTAGAAGAGATATATTTTGATTATAACCAATAAAATTTATATAAATTAATATATCAAGAATGTGACTAGATATTGGAATGAAATTTGGTACGCCCATTTCTTTAGTTGGTATAAATTCCTGTACAAAAAATTAAGTCTCTAACTTCCATACATAAAAAAATCACCTTTTTCACTTCGGTGTACATATAAATTCAGCATATTCCAAGAAAAGAAAATAAAGAAGCCAAGTCATACTGCATAAAGAACATGCATCTGTTTAAAGCTCACAATTTATGACAAATACATTTTTTGTGGAGTTAACCATTTTTTAGATAGGTATTCCTTGTTGTTGCTTTTTCAAATAAGAAGTCGCTACTCGGTTTTTATCTCTTAGCAATGCAAAGAAACTGGAATGTAGAAGCCTACAAGAAAATTAGTAATAACTTCTACAAATGTTTATCTCAACTAACAGGAAGAAGATATAGGAAAAAGAGTTTGTAAGGATGGTTAGTGCAAGAGTAGAGAAAGTCATGTGAGTGTAGACTTACATCTGCTTGGATTGAAGAGCACTCTAGCATGTAATTGAGTTTGTGTAAATTAACTCTTGAGGTTATGATATGAGCATTTACTTGAGCCGATTATTGCTCTTATTTATGTTTGTTTTTATTCAGGACATGCTCGCTCGGGAGAACCTGCGGCACCCATTCCAAATAAAACCAATTAGGAAGTTTTGCTTTGCTCTAGGCACATCATTAAAACAGGATAGCACTCCTCTGCAACATTAATTAATTGCTTATTACACGTGGTGCTCTGGCGTTATTTATGGATGAACCAGCAAAGAAATATACAAGTCAGAGATCATAGATAATCAACGAAACCCAAGCGTCTAACCTAACTTCAGACTGATGGAGCTAATCTCCAACAATTTGTTTCATTAATACATTAATACTGTTTTACTTCATTGTCTCTTAGGAACTGCTCTAAAATGTAAGATAAATATGTGAGAAAGGCATAATTACCATTATACTTCACGTATAAAACGTTTATAAACCGTTTTTAATATTCTACTCTATTAGTTAATCGATTGTATATGGAGAATCGATAGTAGCGCCTTCAACTTTTATTGTTAGGTATGTTGCTCTTGCCAATGATGCAGAGACTATATGTGCTATAACGTTTAAAAATGTGATGTGTTGCACTGACATAACTTTCTCTACTCTTAGTTGAGATAAACATTTGCAGAAATTATCTTATTGCTTATTACCTTGTCAAATATCAATAGTCAAATCTTTTAAAGCTTTGAGATCCCGTTCTCTTTGCACGGTTAACATATAAAAAAATGAACAACGATGTTCCATTTGACAGAAGTATAAGTTCTCTAAAACTCACACAAATAAAAGGGAATATCTCCGAAATGGTTCACTCTACAAAAAAAAAAAAAAAAAAAAAAAATGTATTTGAACATAAATTGTGTGTTTTAACAAGATCTACATTTTTTTAATAGTAAGATTTGGTCTATCTCTTATGGTTTACCAGTTATGCAAAATTCATCCAGACTAAACAGTCTACATGGGCTATAACCAGAAAACAACAAAATTTCACAGCAAATACTACTTATATTCATACTGGGAAATTATTTAGTCTAAAATAGTTGTTACAAAAAAACACTATTTTGCGAATTTGTTTAGGAAATATGTTGTCCTGGGTAGTTCTTATATACCAAAGCAAGACCTAAACACTTCTGGATTAAATCACTTCCCAGTGCTAAATATCACTAAACGGCTTTACTCACTGACTTAAAACTAGGAATTCCCACTGTTAAGCTCAAATATTTGTCAAATTCGGTGCTTTATAAGAGTTTTCAAGAGTTGGACAACTTCGCTACTTTTCTTGTCAAAGTGCTTCCATACTTTTAGTGTCTGAAAGCCTTGAAAGCAAATAACATATTCTAAACGGTCAAACATTTGACAATGATTTGATAGCTTTAGCCAATGAAATGCGAGTGTTTACAATGCGTCACAGAATCTACAAGATGGCTGAAAGCCAAAAGTAAACAAAAATGACCCTGTTGTATGCGAGCTGATTAGGTTATACGAAAGCTGGCTGTGTTTGCACATTGCGAGTTCGTGGATTACAACAAAATGAAACAAATTCAATATTATGGTTCGGAGGGCATACGAAGAAATTGTCAGATTTCCGAAGTACACAATAGCACATGAATGCAACGTCAGTCATATAGTGAAGTTAACCTATAAATTTGTATTATTTCCACTGCATTCCTTAATTGCAATCTGACTTCATTGGGCATAATATTTGAAAGAAATGTAATTACGTGAAGAACAACCTTCCACGTGTTATACCTATCATGGTGCGTATAGTTAATCGCTTTGTTGATAAATTATCAAACCAAATTATTGCATACTTTAGGCACTAATTTCAGACATGCCAATTACGTAAATCATTTGTAGTTTAATATTTAACAATAGCAGTTGGTCTGCAAAACCCAGATACTGTAATAACATCTTGTACTGTAGGTATATTTATTTAAATAGTACAAAATTGAAAATCTGTGCATTTTGTAATGTAAACACTGGAACATATTTGTAAATCTGTATTAAAATAGTTGCATGTATGCGCTTAAAGTGACCATCCAGTGACGTACAGGCTATAAAATACAAGTTATTTAATTATACATGAATTATTATTATTTTTTTGTAGATAGCACAATATTTTAGTTTTATACAGCTGCTAATAATAATTATTATGATGTACACAATTATGAAACAATCACCTGATATTTTATCTATTGATGAAATTATATTTTAACAGTAATTTTTGATAATATTGTTTATATGTGCATGCAAATAAGGACATACTTTGCTTTGGGGGGCAAGTGTAATATTGTGCAGTGACGTACAGACTTCAGATGTAATTATATGTTTGTGATGTTATTTTAACCTATACATGTTAGCATTTGAGCTTGATATGGGTTCCTCTCATCATATACACGTACCACTTTCACAAACTCTACGTCCAGTGGTTGTCCTATAAAAATAAACAATACTAATACCAACATAGTTGTTGACCGTAACAATCGCACAATAAAAAGCACGCATTTTCTTGCTTTTAACCCCACGTGCTATTGCTATGCAGAATTCGTGTTCATACGGCACATTTCGGAGACGCTCGTGAGAGTTTGATGACGTACAAGAGGCTTAAAGTTGGCAGTACTTCGGTTTAGTGTAACCTAACCTATTTCGAATTCTTGGGAACTGTCATTAAATTGTTTCCCTAAGGACGTAACTGCCAGTTACGTCACTCAAAGCAACCAGGAAGAGTGTGTTCTAAAAGCCGTCGTATGCCATTGTTGCACTGTATATATCTGTAAGAAATCTAAAGGAACTTATAATTGAGGTAGAACGTGACAAACTTTTGAAAACATTTATTTCAATATGGACTGCAAGATTGAGAAGTTTCGCCGTTGGCATCCTGAGGGAATTTAGTACAAATTAGCTATAAGAGGTGGTTATTGAGTCGCACTGTAAACATCCGGAAGTAAAGAGCTTCCGTCTTGCGGCTGTTGGAATAATGTAGTCTTGTGTGTGTGTGTGTACAGGATGGGACGTTGGCAAGACTTCCGCTCCTGTGTTTACACTGGGGCCTGAGGAAGACGTCACAGCGAAAACAATCACCTGTTTTCACAGGCAGCAGCGAGCTAGTTATCCATACAGACTTGTGCTTTGTTCATATTACCTACCTCTTTATTAGAGATCCTAGTTTTTCGCGAGTACGATATAAATCCCGAAATGTTATTATAGACTTGAAATTCTAGTTTCATTTTCACGACCTCTAAACCGCTGTTTAATGCGTAATTTTTACTTTCTCTACTACGTAGAGTAAGTAGAGGAAATGTTGTATTCCACCCAAACATTTGCTGTCAAGAGTTTACCGGAAATATGTTTTGAGGCGCCTGAATAAAAAAAGCATTTTTAGAAAATCCGCGCGTGTGTGTGTGCGTGTGTGTGTGTGCGTGCGTGCGCGCGTGTGTGTGTGTGTGTGTGTGTGTGTGTGCAAATGTTTATCTCGATTAACACGAAGAAGATATAGGAATAAGAGTTTGTAAGAATGGTTTGTACAAGAGTAGAGAAAGTCATGTGAGTGCAACACATAAGATTTTTATACATTACATCACACACACACACACACACACACACACACACACACATTCGCACTCTCATTCATATTTCCAAACTCTAGGAGCGATGGGGAATGACTTTGGCTAGAGAAAAATCCCCACTCCAGGAGTCGAAGCCTGGACCGGTCGCACAGGTAGGTGCTCTATCGATCTAGGTTACAGGGTCAGTCAATTAATGTGTATTGAAAATGCAATAAAATGTGATATTGACCCAAAGGTAGAACATATATCAAATTCCGTTCGCTTTGTATAACTGTAAGTTCGCAGTTGATAAAGTATAATATATTACATTAGTTGACAATTCAAACCAATAATATGGAATAATTCGGAAATGGTTAATGCCGCAACAAATGTTATTAGTTTGTCTAGTACGCATAGTAAGTAAAGGTATTGTGTTCCATCCAAAAATTCGCTATTGAGATTTCACGAGAAATACATATTTTGGGACCCCCTAAATCTGCAAATAAAGCATTTTTAGAAAAATATAGGTGTGTGGGTATGTATGTGTGCGTGTATGCGTGCGCGCGAGTGTCTTTGAACAGCATAACGCTAAGTACGCCCATCTCTAAGTACCCTTTACATGGAACATTTTTTTTTTTTAATTTTTATTTTCTCAAAAACGAGTTAAACCATTTTGGTATATGTTTTCATGGTAAATTAGAGGTATAACCCGCATTTTGTTAGAATAGCCTCTGAAACCCTCTTCATTCTTGTTGATTTTTGTATAACTTGTAAAAAAGTGGCGGGGGACAGGAGAAACCCGCGCTGATGCCGCTTCGTCCACCACAAATACCACATGCGGGTCCTTGGGATCGAAACCCGGGCCCCCTAAGTGATAGGCGAACGGTCTAAACACTCGCCCACAGCGCCGCCACGTAGTATATATTTGAATTGTGTAATAACAGTTGTCTGTCAACTGTCATGGTGTCTTCTTTCAATGTCTTTCAAATCTTGGGGAAAACGTTCACCTGCTCTTCACTGTAAAATCCAAGACAACAATCTGGATGTGATCATGTAAGAAGTGTAACTTCAAACTCATGCTACAACCTAGTTTTATCAGGTTTTCCAACATTGTGCTCACAATGATTTTGTATTTGGATTCCTTCTATTTTATGTTTGTAGCTATGCAAGGCTTGCTGTACTGTTTGGTTCATTTTTAACCTCAAAATTTGTGCCACACATTAATTTCCTGATCTAACATCCAGTAAAAACACCTACTTTCAGCTCATTTAGGGTAATTGTGTAATAAACACTATATATTTACTTAAAACACTCTCTGTCCTTGTCTAGGGCATATACAAACTGACTTATGATGCCCAAAACACAAGTTTTTGATTTGCTACAAAACCTGACGTGGCAGCTCAGTGCAAAACATCTGTTGGGAAACATCCATTCGTTCGAAGACATTATTATTGGTGTAGAGCAGTCCAATACTTCAATAGTTACAATTTGTAGTACCAAGATTGAGAAGCAGTTTCAATTAATTGGCAACTAGCTTCAAGTAGTTCATTTATTATCTACATTAAATTGATCAGCTAGGTTAACTTGTTCATTCATAACCTCAAAGACAGATCCCATAGTTCATCACGTTACTACTCACAACAGACTTATCGTTCATAGTTATAAATTGTTGTGGTCTGGAACATTTTAATGCTGTATTTTCATACATAAAAAACTATTTACGGGTGGTCAGAGGGTCTTTGTTTTTGGACAAGGTAGGGATGAAGTATTTTCAGTAAACACACAAATGCAAAGGGCAAACGAAAGCTGACCGGAAATGCGGATGGAAGATTAAGTGGCAGTATTGATAGGCTGTGGTTTCCCATGGTAAAATAGACGAACTGACGGCAGGTGACGGAATGTAAACGAAACTCGTGGATTTGGTTTCCCACAGCACAGCGGCAAGGCACGGCACCCTGACCATGGGCAAGGGAGCGTGACCAACGGGAGGGTGGTTCAGAGGGTGACAAGGTCTGGTCCACACTTGGAGACCACAGTAATCATGGGAATGCTGCTTCACAACTTCCTCATTCCTACAAACCTGCCCGTATCCTTTATTTTGCTCCTATCATATCCTATGTTGTATATTCTAATCTACTTGTGTCTACAGAAATTATCTTACTGCTTATTTCCTTGTAGGTGCAAGGGGAATATGGAACTACAGTAGGCTTTGTGCGATAGTCAAATGTTTGAGATTCTGTTGTCTTTGCACACTTAACATATAAAAAAATGAACAACGATGATCCATTTCACGAAAGTTCTAGATTTTCCGAAACTCACACACATAACAAGGAATATCGCCGAAATGGTTCACCCTACAAGAAAATTTATTGAGACATAAATTGTGTATTTTAGCAAGATCTACATTTTTTCTACAGTATAATTTGGTCTATCTCTAACGGTTTACCAGTTATGCAAAAGTCGCCCAGAGTAAATACGACTACAGGGGCTATAGCTAGAAAATTCAAGATATACATTTCAATTGTCATCAAAATATCTCAAACATATGACATTTTAATCAAAATCGTTAGAGCCATTTTCAAGAAAATAAAAATTTTCGAAAAAGTTTTCATATAAAGGGTAGTGTAGGATATAGCAATTTTCTTCAAAATCTTCGTGTCGCATCCTTGAAAGACATTACACTTAAATACCAACTCTGGTTTTTAACCGACTTTTCGTTTTTGAGTTATGCTGTCCACAGACTGACACACAGACACACACACGGACCTTTTTCTAAAAATGCTTTATTTGCTTCAGGGGGCCTCAAAACATATATTTCTGGTGAAATCTCGGCATCGAAGTTTTGGGTGGAATGCAATACGTAGTAGAGAAAATGGGGGGGGGGGGGGAACTCAAATTTTATTTGCTATTCTTTGCAGGTGCTTAGCAATAACGCGTTCCAAAATATTCGTGTCACACCCAAAATGCGTACTAGGGATTTTGTGTTGCGACTGAAGAATACATTATGTAGAAACCATGCATAATGCATCTTAATATTGTATAAACATAACCATTTTTCAGGTCTTCATCTTTCTGAATGGGAAAACGCATAACCACAAAAACGTGTAACAGTTGAATGATAATGGACAAAGTTCGCTGCCTAAAATATTTAGGGATTACTGAAATTCACTTGTGGCTTTGTCTCTTCAACTCATGATATTCCTCTCTTTTGTTTTTCAGCACCCTCTCTTTCGAAATGCATTGAAATTGAAGTCTGACATTCGAGAAAGTACGGCTAGAATCGAAATCGGTTGACTATTATGACGTCACAAGTTTCGAGCTAAATTCAATGGCGAGCTAGGCGTTTGCAATAAATGTTAGAAACAAAACAAAAGAAATATTTCCCGGCGATTTTAAGAAATTATATAAATACAGTTTCTGTGGAATTACTTTTGCTTCGCCGGTTGATATCCATTATTAAAGGGACATATCTGAGAAATTTGGTGCAAAATTGACAAAAATCCCAAATTTGCTTTTGTCTTCAAAAAAATATAGACCTTGTACTTCAATAATATTTGTTTTAGTCAAGCGTCTCTGCAAAAACCATCACATGAGGATTTAAATAACCCTACACTGTTAGATGACTACCACTGGGTAAATGGTAAATCTAGTATTGTAATATTAGCAATACAGTGTTCAAATTGGGTGCTATTTTGATTACAGGGAAGTTTGAGTGTGTTGGACACCCTGTGATAGACAACTGACTATCACGTGATTTATGCGAATACTCGATATCGTACATCATGAGGGATGTTGCGTCAATGGATGTGGGCTGATGTGTTGCATACCCTGCCAGTTTTCCTAAGTTAACTTTTCCTATTATCTATATACTAATCCAATTGGTCAATGTTTGCTGAGGAGCATATTTAGAACAACAATCTGCTATGAATTAGTATTGTAAGTGTATCCAAGCGGCTGGTGGTTGTGCTTGCCTTACGCCAGTGACGTCAAACGATGTGCGCGCGCACTGGATGTGACGCAGAAAAGTGCATCTCGCTTGATAATGTTAACAAGGTATAGAGCTAAATTTTTTTAATATTTTGTTTGGCAGTGAAGGTTAATTTCATATGTTTAACTTCATCTGCACGTATCACAGTACAACAAGCAGCATTTTGAATAGTAACGTGTGACAGAAAAATACGCCAGGAAACGGAAGGCAGGGTATGCACATTGAAGAAGTGCTTCCGCCTGGTTCACCACGTGTTGTAGAGAGAGAGCGCTGTATTTCCTGGAAACCTACTGCTCCGAATATGGAATCCGAGTACTTGTGATCAATAAACTGAGAAGGCAGAAATAAATATATGCGAGGGGGGGGGGTAATTGTTGTGTAACTTTAATATTTATCAGTTGATAAGTTATAAACTTCTATAACAACTATAAAAATTGTAAAAACTTAATCATTTTTATTTAATATACTAAAGCATTATAACATTTTCTGCTCCCAACATTCTTTTGAGAGTACTTATATATAACAGAATAATACTTAAAATTATCAAAATTTTCAAATTTTCATCCTGTACAGCAGTTTAGGTACTCTACCAAAACTATAGCTACAAAATATAATAAATTTAAACGTGTTGAAAATATTACAATGAAAATTTGAATGTACATTGTTATTTTTAGGAAAAATATTATGGGATACGGAACAGAAACTGAAGATTTAACTCTGGAAGAACAACAAAGTTGTTTTAGAGTAAGTGAAGAATTTAAGATAAACAGGAAAACGACATTAAGAATAGGATCAATAAAGGTAAAATTATAAATCAATGCTCAATAGTTTCCTTTGGAAGACACATATAAATAGAAAGAATAAATTGCAAATATATCATACAATAGTGAAAACTAAGAGCATATATGGAGCAGAAACATGGAAATTTAGCAAAAATTTAGATTCAAAACTCATGTATATATTGGAAGTTTGGAGCCTTTTTCATATGCTAATCTTTCTCTCGTATTAAGCTATTTTATTATTTAAACAAAATTAAATCTAACTTTTATGTTATTTCGGCAGTTACCTCCACGGTCTGCCATACAATTCCACACCTCGTTTATCGTTTTAATGTTTTGACTTGCTTATGTTCTTTGTATCCAGAGCTATGTTCTTTTATTTCGCTGCAAATAGTTCATATTCACACAGGAATTACAAATGCGAGGTAAGTTAGCTCGTAGCATTACCGACGTGACGTCATGAGTCTTGTGTCCGGTTTGTAATGTCCCGGAAGGCTACGGTATCGTAAGTTAGTGCTACTAATACACTCATATCAATAAACGAAAGCGTTAAGCCGAGAGCTAGAACTTTAAAACCGATGCAAACATTGTTCTCAAAGCCAGAAAGCCAAGCGTTAGATATACAAGACTAATTCATGCCGTGTTTCTCCAACCTCCCATGTGGTCTAGTGGCTAGGATACCTGGCTTTCACCCAGGAGGCCCGGGTTCGATTCCCGGCATGGGAATGTATTTTTTCCCCCTCTAATTTGTTACTTTTCTATCAGATTTAAAATAGTTTTAATTAAAACTAGACTATGTGTTACCCAAACCCGAAAATTAATAAAATTCTTGAATATTTTGCTCTTACCGCTGCAAGCCAAGCCACTGTAAACGAGTCGACCGGCTTGAAATCCATAATTACAGCATATCACATTACATTCACACGACTTTCTCTACTGTCTATCACTTATTAGTAGTAGGTATACAAAGTTTTCCTACAGTAGCTAATTTCCCTATTTACTTCAACTGAGATAAATATTTGCAGAAATAGTTACATTTCCTTTACAGATACAAAGACAGTAGCTATAGTCAAATGTTAAACAACTGAATACTATATCTACACTAGCGCCATTCCACGACTTAGCGAAAAACAACTGATGCCGTAAAGACCCTAAAACAACTCGAACTTTTAATAACAGATATCGGGAAAATAGTTTACGTCACAAAAGAGAGACTTCAAGTAAAGTGTGTTTTAAAGAGATCCACATTTTTTGTACTGTCCTACTTTTCATTATAATATAAAATTCTACAAGATTCCATCCAAAAAAAGATTATATTCAAACTCCTTAGCCATTTTTAGAAAAACCTAAATTTGGAACAATGTTGTAGCAAAGGGTTGATAATATTTATGTGTTACACTATTCGATTTCTTGAATTTCATAAGGATTTAATTCACTTTAGGGAATCACAAAAGAATCATACCAATTTGAAGCTTTATCTATTCCGGCACATTTTAGCTAATATAACAATTTAAAGACAAACCTTTAGGAAGGGACATATGGCACTCCAGAAAAAGGAACTATTTCATAAATAAAATATGAATTTAAATACTATATATCTCCAAGTTTTGACCATAAAATATTAAGTTCTATAAAAAATAACCAAAAATATATTCATTTCGATCAGTGTAGTTATTCAGCACTGCCAACTGAGGAAAACAAAATCCATGAATTACATTTAATTTGTTTTTCTCTTGTTATGGTAACAGAAAACCGGTTTGTAATCTCAAATAAATCTCACTTTATTACTTATGATACTACGTACAGTGCGGTATCGTATTCCACCCAAAAAATCGATGTCGAGATTTCACCGGGAATATGTTTTGAGGCCCTCTGAATCCAGAAAAAGTATTTCTTGAAAAAGGTTTGTATGTGTGTGAGTATGTGTGTGTGTGTGTGTGTGTGTGTGTGTGTGTGTGTGTGTGTGTGTGTGTGTGTGTGTGTGTGTGTGTGTGTGTGTGTGTGTGTGTGTGTGTCGAGTTTGTAAGAATGGTTAGTACAAGAGTACAGAAAGTCATGTGAGTGCAACACATCTGACTTTTTAAGGTTAATAGATAACCTTTCTTGTGGAAAAATGCATTAATTATTAAAAGAACAATTGTTAGAAAGACAGTTGTACAATTGATAATGGAGTGCTATTTCGATTGTTAATCGATTGTAACATGGAATGAATTGTTTCTCAGCCACTTGTGGGTTATAGTTCGCGACACTGACTAAACAAAAGAATAACCAGGTGATTTCGACAGTCTGATTTTCGCGTTTATAGGTTAGGTCAGATGTCTTATCTTACTTGTGAGAAAGCATTTAGCGTGTTAGGCACGACTGTGATTCTAACTGGATGTAAGGAAACGCTTCCCAGGGACGGACGCTGTAAAGCTATTGGGAAAATTCCAAAAGTAAAACGGTGTTGTGCAGATAGTGGTGACAAATGTGGTTCCATATCACGCCGCCTAATGGCCCAGCAGCACTCGCGCCTACCAGCTAATATTAACGATAAATGGAGTAGGCCATGCATTTTTCCCCCTCGGAACAGAGAAAGTGAATGCTTACACCTGTCCGGAATTGTAAATTCAGCGAAAGGGACGTAGTGGCGAGTTGTAATGGGTTTATACGGATATTAACTCCCTGATTTTTGTTAGCAGTGGAGAGTAGAAGGGTGGGGAGTGGGGGGAGATCCCAGAGTGCTCTTGCTAGCTTATAAAAAGCCCTAAAATGGGGGAGGGGTGCACACATACACGTATAGGAACAAACCGAACATTTTGTGTGGGATTTTATGATAATCCTCTTATGGTCTTGAATGATGTGCTAAATCAGGCAAAAGCTGTACTTAACACACACAAAAATGGATCATTAAATATTTTAATAGTTGCATTACGAACATATGTGTTTGTATGAGAAGCACTGGATATGGGCAGCAGTTAAAGCAAAGTGCTGCAGATAGTCTCTTTCCAGCAGCCTCCAGCTCCAGCATCGTTATGGATGCAATAATGGGTTGAGATAGACCGACAGGTACTGCTCAGAAGAGAAGCCGGGACACATTTCCGGGAGAAACTAAAAAAAAAAAAAAAAAAAAAAAAATAGCGTGTTCTCTGATCTCATATACACCCCCGCGTTCACTGTAACAATACGGGGAAAAGTCGAGGACGGCCTGGAGAATGACCCATCAGCAGTAAAATCTCCCTGCCTTATCGGCAACTTGAATGGCTCTTTCCTATCGGCCACCGTGTGTTGATTGGAACTTTTAGTCGTTTCCAAACCCTAAAGATACCATCCCTTTACTGTTACTTTTAAACACTTGCTGTGTGCAATACCGTCTCAATACTTGTCGGGCGCTATAGTGGTGAATTGGATCTGTTTTTGAGGTTATGTGTGGGCGAGTGTAAGAACATATCATAAATATAACCAATGATTCCTTTAAGAAGCTGGCTTTTATATTCACGATCTGTAGAGACTTAAAAGACACTCAGGTTATGCTAATTCTATACAAAAGTCTTGTAGTAATTTTGAATATGCCTCAAATGTACGATCACCAATGTACAAATGTCACAACAATCAAACAGAGAAGGTCCAATAAAAGTTCCACAGATAGTTATATTTATAATCAGAACTTACGTATAGTCAACTGCTTATCGAATTCAAAATATTCTCACTTTCTGATCGTGGAGTAAGAGCTGAACAATTATTTTTGTACCTATGAACTCATAAATGCCCTGTTAACCAATGAACTGTTTGTGCTTGGCAGAATATATTTTAATGTCAGCCGTCAGCTGTTTACGTTTAGGACTCCGAAAACGTTATTCCATAAAACTTCTTCCGTTCTCAGGTTATGTGCGAAATACAATAAACTTCCAAGTAAAACATAGTTGGATTTTAGCTTACCTTACAAGCAGTTTAAGAAACAATTAAATATGGGAATTATTTGCATGTGATTTTCAGTTGTATCTCTTATTGTTGTCTGCAGAATCAGCATAACATTTGCAATTCTAGACTTATATAGCAGTTTAATAGATGTTTGATTTTGCTTTCTCTACTGGTAAGTAGAGGAAGTATTGTGTTCGATGCCGAAATTTCACTTTTTCTAAAAATGTTGTTTTTTGACCCAGGGGGTCACAAAACATATTTCCACTGCAATCTCGACATAGAAATCTTTGGTGGAATATACTCTACTTACTATACGTAGCAGGAGAAGTAAAAATGTGTGAGAAAGATACTTATGTCTCGTCCGCTGTCGCGTTAAGAGAGGAAATGGCTAATGCTAAAGGAAGGTGAGTCTCCCAACTGCAGTTGAAGCTAAAGCTGGGATGTAATGTGAGCTTTGCAGGATGGATAGTTGATACCTACCCCCTCACGAAAACTCTTACCACCATTACGTCAGTCAGAGGATATTACAAAGGGCCGCCAATCAATCATTGGCTAGCGTTGTTATCCTTGAGAAACATTCATTAATGCCATGAATAATAATTGAGAGTGCACTTTTGCTATTAATTAACCCTGACAAGGAAGGACGTGGCCTGACCATTGTGTATTGCCTCTAATTAACACAGGGAACTAGGCACTTTTTATTTGAATGTTTCTGTGCATTGGTTGATCCGTGTGGGAAGATGACCAGCAACAGTAAACTCTACCATCTTTCGTTTTATTTTCTTATCGAGGATCCTCTACAGCGTTGCCAGTCATCGCACCTTTCGTGGTTTAACCAAGTCTTTCATCTGTCTCTTTATCATATCATAACCTACATTTTCACAAAGAGCGTGCTTCTAAAAACATGTTTTAACTTTCTCTACTACGTATACTAAAGTAGGGGAACTATTGTATTTCACCCAAAAATTGTGGAAATTCCACCGAAAACGTACGTTTCGAGGCCTCAATAAAAAAAAAAAATAAATAAAAAATAAATAAATAAATAAATAAATAAATAAATAAATAAATAAATAAATAAATAAATAAATAAATAAATAAATAAATAAATAAATAAATAAATAAATAAATAAATAAATAAATAAATAAATAAATAAATAAATAAATAAATAAATAAATAAATAAATAAATAAATAAATAAATAAATAAATAAATAAATAAATAAATAAATAAATAAATAAATAAATAAATAAATAAATAAATAAATAAATAAAATAAATAAAAAAAATTTAAAAAAAACTTTAAAAAATTCGTCTGTAATTGTGTGTATCAGTCTGTGGACAGCATAACTCAAAAACGAAAAGTCGATTAAAAGCCAAAGATGGTATTTAACTTTAATGTCTTTCAAAAGTGCAACACAAAGATTTTGAAGAAAATTCCTACACCCTAAACTACCCTTTACATGGAACATTTTTCGAAAATTTTGATTTTCTCCAAAGTGACTAACGATTTTCATTAAAATGTCATAAGTTTGAGATATTTTTATGGCAAATGAAATGTATATTTTGAATTTTAAGTCTATAGCCCATGTAGTCCTGTTTACTCTAGATGACTTTTGAATAATTTGTAAACCGTAAGAGATACACTAAATCTTACTATACAAAAATGTAAATTTTGCCAAAGCACACAATTTGTCTAAATAACTTTTTTTTGGAGTGTACCATTTCGGAGATATTCCTTGTTGTTTGTGTCAGTTTCGAAAAAAAACTTAAAACTTTCGTGAAATGGAACATCGTTGTTTATTTTCTTATATGCTAACCGTGCAAAGAGAAGGCAATCTGAAAGCTTTAAAACATTTGACTATCGCACAAAGCCTACTGTATTCTAATATTCCCCTTGTACCTACAAGGAAATAACCAATAAGATAATTTGTACAAATGTTTATCTCGATTAACATGAAGAAGACACTCAATATTAGTAAATCAACAAATGACCATGTCAAATCTCAAAGATTTAGCTGAAATATTTTCTCCGATAATACAATTAAATGTTTTTATTAAGCGAAAATAATGCAAACTTTTTAACACCGCCTTGAGTATTCACTTTTGATAAAGAACTATGATAACATTTTGTGTTATTTCAGTGTACTAAAAATAAATTTGAGCTAAATTGACTTCATTGGTTGCTGAGAAATAAAGTGTTGTATTTATGAAGTTTTTGGTGTTAAAATTGTGTCTGGCTTTTAGCATACATTAATTTTTATGTAATCATAAATGCACGCTTAAATCTTTAAATAGTACATTTTTAGATTATGTATGCAAACGAACATACAAATCAGAGCGAAAATGAAATGTATGAACAAATTTCATGCGCAAAAATGTAAAACTGAGAACAAAACACATACAGAAACGGTCTAGTGGTGGTAAAAAAGGAACGCACGGATGATTTAAACACGTCACTGGGCTTTTAAAAATGGCTGAACATGAAAAAAGTTTGACCAAAATTATTCGCAGGTATCTGTGGAAGTTTTATATGACACAAGCTGAAATACACGGTGTTTTCACTTGCCCAATGGTTTTATGTTTCTTTGGAGGCGTTTAAAAATATTATACAAGATAGTTAACGAGTTAATAAAATCTCTGTGGACGCTATAGAGATTAAGGTTATATTCACTAGAACTAGCAGTGTTAAACAACCGCAGATATAACATTATAACGATGATTTCTTGTTAATGGATCTAAGTTACCTGGCTTACAGAGGAAATGTCGTTGGAAAGAAATAACAGCGGTTTAAATAACGTCAATATCCTAAGCTTGTTCATTTTCACTAACCAGCATACACAGAAGAAAACATAAGAAAGTCGAAACAAAAGAAAGACAAATTTGATTGTATTCTGATTGGTGTATGAGAAATGACGTATTGCTAAATACAGCAATAATTAAGATTCTAGTAAAGGGGGTTATGTTACTCTTTTCAGATTTCCTTCAGACCCAAAAAATGCATGGAAAGTCCGTCAAATGTATTCTTACGAAGGACTGGAATCCATCTAAAACATTTGTTGTTTGAATGAGATGATGGGATGAAATTTTATGTGTATAAAGATGCTGAAGGTACATTTTCCCATGCTCATCCATACTGCCATGTTTGTACCCCAATTTACCAAAGTAAACCAACTGGCAGCTTCAGTGGCATTGCTCCAGATGATAGAAGACAGACGAGGAACTACAAACAAATAATGGACAGTGGTTGGCTGATGACGTGATAAGTGGGTTTATTCACTTCTTGTATGTTTGAAAATAAAACAAAGAATGTGAACAAGTGATAGAAAGTTGTTTTCTATGATTTTGTATGCTTTTAGCAAATGCTTTTTCAAGGCATACCTAAAGAACCAAAACAAAGTATTAAAAATGAAATCGGAAACATTACAGTGGCCCAATTTAATCAGAATGTGTTCTCCCGATATAATGCTTGTTTAGCCGAGGGTAGACGACATTTCCAGCATCTTGTAGGATAAGGTAAGAGTGTTATACATGCGGAGCTTATGTAGGAGCAAAGTCGGCAGTGGCACACCCAATCACGCACAGGCGAAATGCCGTGCGCCGGTTACGTTTTAAATGAAGAATCCTGTATATGACAAGCTCTGTGTGTGTGTGTGTGTGTGTGTGTGTGTGTGTGTGTGTGTGTGTGTGTGTGTGTGTCTGTGTGCCCGCGCGCTTCTAAATATGTATAATTAGATCGTTTTCAGAAAAAACAAAGGTGTCAACTTTTCCTCTTATTGTTGCGTCATCAAGCCACCACGATCTGCGAAAAGCTAGCCTCAAAGACCCCAGAACACATGCAAAACCCGCTAAGATTTTCTTTGACACTCTGTGTACATTTCTGAATTTGGTGAGCTTCTGCCAAATGCACGAGTGTAAATGTGATTGAGTAAGGGAAATGGGGAATCAAATGAAGAGAGAGGGCACTTTCAGGTCTGAATACAAGGGGTGGTGGATATCATTAGTTCGATCGTGGTCAACACTGACGAACAACAAGTGAAAAAACCAGCTCGCTGTTACAAAGCGGAGAGAGCATAAAGGGATCTTTTGCATCATTCACACGAACGGACGGCCGGACGGAGATGAAGACAAGTAACCCTCCCTGGAGCGCTAGTGTCTGTAATTGGTCATGTGATACTGCGGTTCGGCCGGCTAGTGAAACAGTCACTCTCTGCTCTGCTCTGCTCTGCTCTGGTCACTCCTGAGGGTTAATGAAATCAGATACCGCGTCTATTGTTAATCGCAAAACAGGTAGGTACAGTCTCTTCCCTCCGTAACTGCAAAAATAGCAGTGCGCTCCAGGCAACAGGCGTATCCTGCAAATTAATCTGAGTAGTTATTATTGCCTTAACCCTTAAATGCATATTGTTGCCATTTGGTAACATATATTTAGCCAAAGATTTAGAATATTGCAGCAGCAGATTTTGTTATTTTCATATTATTGTCACAAAAAGGCAATTCGACGAATCCCACCTCTGACACCAAAGTAACAAAATGACTAACACAGTCTACAGCCTTTTGTGCTATCATAAACATTTGCTTCCCATAACCTTCCCTAGTAATTTCAGTGTACTTCTCTGTCTCTCATACACTCACTACGACGTCCTTTAGTAATCCTCTTCACGCGGAGCAACATATCTTTCGCGACGACACACACAGCTGTCTCACACTCTCTTACGCACTCACCGGCTCATGTCTATAACTCTGACTGTTGTTTTTTCCCCTCGTTGTATACAAGGGACATGGACCTTCCTAGACTTCTACACTCACGCCGGCGATCACGTGGCCAGATCTTTCTCGAAAGTTCTTGAGGAAATCCCTTTTGTATAGTCGCTTCCATGTTGTTACTCACGAACACACAAACAGTTCAAACAAAAGTGGAAAGAACACGTTGCACTAAATAAATAATGCAACATCAACCTGAAGGTAGGAGATTGGTGGGGAGACCCAGCAAACGATGTCCCGAAGACTCTGAAGGCGTAACAGACACTTGATTGTCTATGCCATGAAGCGAAGAAGAAGATAAATATGTGTAATTCCCTTAAGACAATGTATCTTTGAAATTTGGTGAAAATTACCAAAATTTTTATTTTTATTTTTTGCATGTTTTAGTATGCTTATACTTTGTACTTTAAGGTACACTTTAGTTTTCTCAGTATCAGTCATTTTTAAAGCTCCAGGCGGGCATTTAAATATCCCAGTCTCCATTCTCCTTTCCCAAAACTCCGAGTCGTAAAGCTACTATTATTATTCTGCAACACTTAATCATAGTTTTGTTTGAAGTATTTCTAACGACTTTATTAATAATGCCGCATACATAACTTAATTTTTTATTTTATTTTGAATATGATTTCTCATATGAAATGAGAGCGGTCAAAGGGCCTGTTGTAACTCGGGCGAGGGTCCCTAACGTGTATTGGAGACTTCAACACCACCTATTTGCCGAGAGCAGCTCGCAAAGTTGCTATACAGCAGCGCCAAACTCGCCCATCGCCCGTACTTCTAACCCTGAAAGAGCGGATTGAAATGAAGAAACAAAACGGGCATACAGGAAATTTGGGGAATGCAATTATGCTTCCCAGCTTTCGCCTAGCGACCCGGGGAAACTCCGAAAAAACCTATGAATCAGGAAGGTCACAGAGCTATTGTTGTACTGAAATATATAACTAACTTTACGTAAGATATGAAGTCTCAGAAACGGGTACCAACCAAAGAAGCTTTCGTTTTTTGTTTTGAGTGTTATTTAAATTTAAATAAATAATGTTGTAATTATATTTTGCGTTGAACTGGCAAGGAAAAGGCGGTATAGCTGTCAAGCAGCTATACGCAAACTCTGGTTCAACCCACTATTGTTTCTCCTAAACGTCCATGAACTGACTGCGACTATAAAATGGTAGAGTTTGTGGATCGTTGATTTTAATTTATTGGCAGCTGGTGGAAGCATTCAGTCTCTGCACTACAATTTATTGCACAAGTTGCAACAGCCTTTGTATCTACCCCGTGAGACTTGCACATAGATACATGGAGATAAACTTTTAATTTCTTTAATATTTATATAGAGAGAAAATATTCACCTCAGTATCCATTTCTGAGTTTTCTACACGTGGAGCAGTTTCTGAGGTCAAAAAGTCGATTTTTACTTTCTCTACTACGTATAGTAAGTAGGGGAGGCATTGTATTCCACCCAAGAAAATTCCTCCACCCTAAACTATGCTTTATATGTAAACTTTCGAAAATTTTGATATTCTCAAAAATGGCTTTAACAATTTTTATTAAAATGCCATATTTTTATGACAAATGAAATGTATGGCTATAGCCTATGTAGGCCTATTTACTCTGCAAGAATTTTGAATAACTGCTAAGCCTTAAGAGATAGACAAAATCTTACTATACGAAAAATGTAGATGTCAAAACACAGAATTTATTTCATATTTATTTTCTTTGTGCAGTTCAGCATTCCTGAGATATTTTTCTGTAATTTTAATCATTATTCTTTTATTCCTTTATTCATTTCTCCCGTCATTCCAAGCGCCTGTTACCACGATGGAAACAACTGAATGCGGTTTTCGTGTCGTAAGTATGATATTTTTGTCTATACTCAAATATGAATGTAGAAATCTGTAGTAAAGCAATTAAATATATATTTTGGGAGCTGTCCATCAGCGCATTGAACTTCTGGGAAGTACCATTCAGCCAAATACGTAAGACTATTTCATTTTAACTTTAATTTGTGTTTATTATTTGTTCTAATGCTGTTTTCAACTATTGTATATGCATTTACTTTACGTTCTAAGACTGCATAATGCCTTGTGAAAAACGAAGTATCTTTAATGTTAGGAAATCGTTTACGATGAAAACTGTCAAAGTAACTGCGGGTTCTCTTAGACAAAATCATTATATTTGGTGATACTAAAAGTTAGCAATGCACAGGTAACTCAGTAATGGCGTTATGTTTATCTCCTGGCCATACAAACATAGTGTAATTTTAAAGTAATCACATATCAAGCAGCTTAAAAACGGCTTACACTTAAACCCTACATATTTCCATACTCGCGTAGCATCTACAAGAAAATTGGTAATAAGTTATCCAAATTTTATGTCGATTAACATGAAGAAAGACGAAGAAGAATAGCTTGTATAAGAGTAGAGAAAGTTATGTGACATGCTGCACGCTCGTCACTCTTTTTTCTTAGTGAAAATGGTATAAGAAAATATAACAACAAAGTCGCTTTTATTGTTTCTATAATTTTGTAATATATTCTTCCCAAAAACATTCACTAACCTCAAAATCTTGTTAAAACACGCAGAAAATATATCTTTTACAGGTTCGCCAACATAAACACAGTGACCAACATAAAACCTGAATTACTTATGCTTGAACATTGCATATCCAAACCCATCTCATTCCGGATTGAATTCAAGATGGAAATGCGGATCGTATTGAGAATGCGATTGGACCTAAATCGATTTCAATTCCCAATGGAAACTTGGTGTTAGTGCAAGTACATAGTGGAGAAAGAGGTAGCAAACAATAATATAAAAATATAATTATCTAATTTTATCTATTGTGCAATCTCGCTGGACAACGTCATTGGAAGACGGGTCATTTACTATTAAATATTTCTCTCTTGCCGCATTCTAACATCATCTACTGAAGTATATAAATAAATACATATATTTTCTTACCTTTGCCAAGCGTCGATTGCATCGCCTGTCGATTTATATGTGCATTAACTGCAGCGTTTATAAAAATTGAAACGTTTCCTATGGCGGTAAAGGCAAAAGGGGAGGAAAAGGAATTAAATCAAAGCATAACGTATTTTTAACGACCATGAAGTATACGCCTACTTTGGTTTATGTGCTTCTGATAGAAACTTGGTCACGAAATACGTCTGGCATATGGTATATACCTACACCAACAAGGAACGCAATATTATTATTACTTTCGCATCGCCACACGTATATAGCGGATGGACCTCGTAATAATGGAAGTACGCAGCGCACCTCGTGGGAGAAAATATCGTATCCGGTTCATCGTATTCACATGCACCACGAGCTGGCGATATAAGGAATACACGTGGTTTTTACCGGACCGAGGAGTTTTTGGCAGATAATTAGTAATTTAATATCTCTCTTGATGATTGAAGTTAATTAGTATATATTAACTATAGCATATTTGGTATCTTCGTTTAGATGAGAGAAGTACAGCCTATTTTCCAATTTCTTCGATTTCACAATCAGGTAATTATTGATTTGAGCACGGCCTACTCTGTTTATCTCGTGGAACATATATTAAGATTCAGTGACTCTGTATAATACGTTCGATCGTCATTATAACGAAAGTTGGGCTAATTCCAGTGCTTTATTCTTTTAAATTACAACGTATGCAATATAAATAAGAGGTCAATTATTGGGGTTGTAAAAATCAACAAGTAGGTTTGATTATATTTTTAATCAGTATTAAAAAAGTACGCAGTATAGGAGGGCGTGTCAAGTTGGTAGACGTGAATACGGGATAATGCATTTATCTGCAATGTCAATATAACCGGAGAGGTAATGGAAACCTAACATCTCACAAAAAATAGCATTTCATTTCAGTTTTACAACTGTGTTTTTAACAACCGTTCATTTGTCTTTTCTACTCATGCTGGATTATCACCTCCCTTTCTCATGTTTCTGAACATCTGAAGTATACGTGCGCAGTTAAAACAATTGGCGGGGCATTCTAAAATGGCAGACAAACGGTTTGAGAAGTATTCTAATGAGGATATTGATATTTGAATTAAGGAAACGAAGTCAAAAAACTATTATTTTAAATACAGCAGACCTACCTTTACTAACACATATTCGTTCATTTGTATTCAACATGTCTAATTCTTCATTTTCCTAGATTAAACGCTAAAATTGTTGTTATTGTTGTTTTCACAGCCTACTGCATTAGTTGTAGGCCAACTGTGAAAATAATTGTAAGTTATTTACTTTTAAATCACTATTAATATTAAATAGTACTAAATAAATTAATCAGTAATTATTTCACGGAATACTCTACAGAAATACCACTCGGGGTTTTCATATTTGGGATAATTCTTGTCACGCTACTCACTCACGAAATTATCCTTATATGAAACACTCCCATGGTAGAGGGCGTTCTTTTATCACTAGGCATTCCTTTGTTTAATCAGTGTCGCCAACTGTAGCCCGTAAATCGCTGAAAAATAGTTTATTATACATTGAAATCAATTAAGAATCAAAATAGTAGTGTATTTCAATTTAATAATTGTGTTTTTAACAATTGTTCTTTTAATAATTAATGTATTTTTCCAAAAGAAGAGTTACTTGTTAATGTTAAAAATTTATTTGAGATTATAAACTAGCTTAAAAGAGGGGGTTTTGTTTTCTTTGGTTGGCAGTGTAAGTCAAAGTGCACTAATCAAAATGAATACATTTTAGGTTAGTTTTTTACAGAGTTTAAGATATTGTGTTCAAATATTTGTGCTATAGTGTTTGATATCAAGTTTTATTTATGAAATAGTTGATGTAAGTATAATTGGACGGTCTGCCTCTCGCTGAACTAGAGATTTTATCGGTTACATCAGACATCTTATGACATTACTTGTGAATATTGTTTTGCTAAGGTAAGTGACTATATTTTCCATTTGTGTTTATCTTCATATTGGACGAGTTCTTCTTGAAGAAAAAGTGCTCCAGCATTAAAATTATTACAGCAACCCTGTCGTGAGATTTATAAAAAAGTAAATAAATTCACAACATCCTTTTTGATAAGGCCTGCCATAAATTTCACTTACTAAATGGAAAATGTTCCTTATATCGGCCGGCCGAGGAAACAAAAAGGGAAAAATGAATGGACTAAGAAAGAGCTTATAACATAAAATTTGCGGTCCTAATACATAAAGTGCTAACTGAAGATAAGACAAGAGAGATGGCGGAAGTGAGGGGTAAGGGGGGGTGGGGGGGGGGGGGTCTGAGACCAAGCCAGGAGGTAGGTAATTAGTGAGTGTCAAGGATGTAAGGAGGCTTTGCATGCACTAATTAACCAGCGGGAAACAGCTCCACTCTGTGACAGTGGCGTGCAGTGCGAACAGTTCCTTACACCCCAACAAGTAGATACCTATGTACTTGGAAAATGTTAATGATCGTCAAATTTGGACAAAAATTAGCTCAAATCTGATGTGTTGCACTACAAAGTATTCTTACAAACTCTTATTCCTATATCTTCTTCGTGTTAGTTGAGATAAACATTTGTACAAATTATCTTATTGCTTATTTCCTTGTAGGTACAAGGGGAATATTAGAATAAAGTAGCCTTTGAGCGATAGTAAAATCTTTAGCTTTCAAATTCGTTCTCTTTGCACGGTTAAGACATAAAGAAATGAATAACAATATTCCATTTCACAGAACTACAGGTTCCGCAAACCACACACAAATAACAAGGAATATCTCCGAAATGGTTCAGTTTACACAAAAAAAAAAAAAAAAAATTATTGAGACATAAATTGTGTATTTTAGCAAGATCTACATTTTTTGTATAGTAAGATCTCTGTCTCTTACGGTTTACCAGTTATGCAAAAGGCATCTAGAGTAAATACGACTACAGGGGCTATAGCCAGAAAATTCAAAATATACATTTTATTTGCCATAAAGGTATCTCATACATATGGCAGTTTAATCAAAATCGTTAGAGCCGTTTTCAAGAAAATCGAAATTTTCGAAAATTTTTCATGTAAGGAGCAGTTTAGGGTGGAGTAATTTTCGTTTTTGAGTTATGCTGCCCACAGACAGGCAGACATCCATCTTTCTAAAAATGCTTTCTTTTTTTGGATTCAGGGTGCCACAAAAAATACATTTCCGGTCAAATATGTATTAATTAGACGTAGTCTAATAATTCGTCCACGTCTGCATTCTATTTGCTTGGTTTGGCTATCAATTCCCTTATCGATGATGATTAATATTATAATTACTTCGTTTATTAATTCCATTGTAACAGGTTTATCTTCTGAACTCATAATTTCGGTATCAAATCTGTGATGGGAATGTTCCTGCCGGGACGAGTCGTGCCTAAACGATCTCGGCTACCCGTATCCGTGTTATGTTACCATTTGGTGCACTTTCTAAGGATACATCAGTTTACAATAATTGCTACTTGATTCATAAGAGCACTCAGGAAGCGAACGCCGCTGCGACGAACGTCTTATGGATTTTGAGAAGCAGGAGCGGGTGCCGTGTTGAAAGAAAATAGAGATAATGGATTAGTTTGATTATTTATTACGGCAACCTTGCTTAGGAGGGGAACCCCCGAGGCAATTTACTCCATGTGTCTGTACTCCACATGTCCCATACAGAGTGATCTACATTCAACTAATGCATTTCTGTACTTTCTCCACTACGTATAGTACGTAGAGGAAGTATTGTATCCTACCCAAAATTTTGGTTCCGAAATTTAACCGTAAATATCTTTTGAGGCCCCCTAAATCAAAAAAAAAAAAAAAAAATCATTTTTAGGGAAAGGTCCGTGTGTGTGTGTGTGTGTGTGTGTGTGTGTGTGTGTGTGTGTGTGTGTGTGTGTGTGAGTATGTGTGTATGTGTCTGTGTGTGTCTGTGTGTGTGTCTGTGTATATGTCTGTGTGTGTGTTTGTGTCTGTGTGTGTATGTGTGTGTGTCTGTGTATGTGTCTGTGTGTGTTTGTGTCTGTGTGTGTATGTGTCTGTGTGTGTCTGTGTGTGTCTGTGTGTGTCTGTGTCTGTGTGTGTGTTTGTGTCTGTGTGTGTATGTGTCTGTGTGTGTATGTGTCTGTGTGTGTGTCTGTGTGTGTCTGTGTGTGTGTGTGTGTGTCTGTGGACAGCATAACCCAAAAACGAAAACTCGGTTAAAAACCAAAGTTGCTATATAAGTTTAAAGTGTGTGTATGTGTCTGTGTCTGTGTGTGTGTTTGTGTCTGTGTGTGTATGTGTCTGTGTGTGTGTCTGTGTGTGTGTTTGTGTCTGTGTGTGTATGTGTCTGTGTGTGTGTCTGTGTGTGTGTGTCTGTGTGTGTGTGTCTGTGTGTGTGTGTCTGTGTGTGTGTGTGTCTCTGTGTGTGTGTCTGTGTGTGTATGTCTGTGTGTGTGGGTCTGTGTGTGTGTGTGTGTCTGTGTGTGTCTGTGTGTGTGTGTGTGTGTGTCTGTGGACAGCATAACCCAAAAACGAAAACTCGGTTAAAAACCAAAGTTGCTATATAAGTTTAATGTTTTTCAAGGATGCGACACGAAGATTTTGAAGAAAATAGCCCCACCCTAAACTACCCTTTGCACGGAAATTTTTTCGAAAATTTTAATTTTCTTGAAAATGGCTCTATCGATTTTGACTAAAATGCCAAATGTTTGAGATATTTTGATGATAAATGGATTTTTTTTATACACTTGCAAAATTACAATCTGTTCAATAGTTGAACAATAAGTAACAATGATAACATTAATTTTTCAAACTATGGCCCATTGGCCATAAATTTGCTTATAATTTGGGTGCAAATCTGTACTGCAGTTCCAAGACTTGGTTTCTCTGTAGTCGGCTTGTTGTACTGCTGCTGTTGTCAAGTAGATTTATTGCCAGTGTATTGGGATGACTGTAGAGACGCTTTTGGTAGGACAGGCTGTATGCTGCGATTTCCTGTTTGATTGTTGGGAGTTTAAAATCATTGTAGATGTACTTATTACTGATGTACCAGGGGATCTTACCAATTGTTCGCAGAGTTTTGGTTTGAAAACGTTCTAGTATTTCGATGTTTGAGTTGCTTGCTGTACCCCATAGTTGAATTCCATATGTCCAAATTGGTTTCAGTATAGTTTTGTAGATGATTAGTTTGCTTGTCACTGAGAGTTGTGATTTAGGTCCAAGAAGCCAGTGCATTTTGGAATATTTTAAATTTAACTGTTTGCGTTTGGTGCATATGTGTTTTTTCCAGGTGAGTCGTCTGTCAATGTACATCCCTAGATATTTCACGTCTTGTGCTTCTGGAATAATCTGATTGTTAAGAGTAACAGGTGGACATGAGCGTTTACGCAGTGTAAATGTTACTTGGTGACTTTTAGATTCATTAACTTTAACTCTCCACTTCTTAAGCCACATTTCTAAGTCAGAAAGATGGTCTTGTACAATTTGGGAAGCAGTAGTAGGATCTTCATGAGCTGACAGAATGGCTGTATCATCTGCAAAAGTTGCTATAGTTGTGTTTTCTTTTGTTGGTAGGTCAGCAGTATACAATATGTATAGAATTGGTCCTAGTACACTACCTTGTGGTATGCCTGACTTAATAGGAGGAAGCTCTGTAAGGCTATCTTGGAATTTTACTTGAAAATATCTGTTTTCTATGTAAGATTTTAATAACACATAAAAAGGATGTGGCAAAGATTTCTTCAGCTTAAACTTTAGTCCAGTATGCCAAACTTTATCAAATGCCTGACTAACATCAAGAAATACTCCTGAGCAGTACTGTCGTCGTTCAAATGCGTGGTTAATCACTTCAGTTATTCGATGTATTTGTTCAATTGTGGAGTGTTGGGGTTGGAATCCAAACTGGAAGCTGGGAATCAGTGAAGACAAGTGAGGTTTCAGTTTAATGAGAAGTAACTTCTCAAATAATTTAGAAAGCACTGGGAGCAAACTAATTGGTCGGTAAGATTTTACTTCATGTGGAGGTTTTCCTGGCTTTAGAATGACTATAATCTGTGCTATTTTCCAAGCTCCAGGGAAGTAACCAGTCCTTAATATAGTATTAAACATACAATTTATGAATATGACTGCTTTAAATGGTAGCTCCTGAAGCATTCGTCCAGTGATGAGATCATATCCTGGTGTCTTTTTTACATTTAACTGGCTTATGACTGTTCTTGTCTCTCTATATAATATAGGCGGAATTGGAAGTGCCATTTGAAATGGAGTATAGAGATATTCCTTAATCTCATCTTCGTCTTTTTTCTGGATGCACGAAGGAAAGGGTTGAAATACTGAAGAAAGATGTTCGGCAAATAGGTCCACCTTTTCTTGACTACTTCTTGCCCAAGTGCCATCATTTTTTTGAAGTGGGGGTATCGGCTCCGTTGGTTGTTTCAACTTTTTTGTGGCCTTCCAGAGCGAATAATCTGTAGCTTCTGTAGGAGTTAAATTTCTCAAGTATTCCTGGATATTCTGATTTTTAAAATCCTGTATCAGTCGTTTAAGCTCTTGTGAAGATCTGTTAAATTAATTTTTATCGCTAGGATACCTTCTATTTTGCCAGTTTCTTCTTAGTTGTCGACGTTCCTTTATTTTTTCACGAATAATCTCTGGATATTTATTAACAGTTAAGGAATTATCATGGTTCAATTCTGGAGTAGCCTTCAACACAGCAGAATGAGTTAGCGTGATAAAGTTGGCTACGTGTTCTTCTATTTCTTCAGACGTTTTAAGGCTAACGTTTAGGTTTATGTTATCCTCTATGATTTGTTTGAAGTGATCCCAGTCAGTGTATCGGTTACTCAGAGTGAATGGTCGTTGTTTCAAAGCTACAGTGGTGCTCAACATCATTACTATAAGAGAATGGTCGGAAGACAGGTCGAAGCATGACTCTATTGTCACATAATCTGGTGAAATTCCCTTTGTTATAAAGAAGTCTAAAAGATCCGGTATTTTGTTTCTATCCGACGGCCAGTATGTTGGTTCTCCAATTGATAAGGTCTGTAAATTATTGTTTGCTATTGCAAAATAGAGCTGTCGGCCTCTGGTGGAGGTTAAACGAGATCCCCAATATGTATTCTTTGCATTCCAGTCACCGCCTGCTATGAATTTATTGCCTAGAGTCTCAAAAAACGCTTCAAATGCCACTTTGTTTATGGAATGTCGAGGAGGACAATAGATGGACGTTATAGTTAAGGGACCTTTTGGTGTGGTTACATTTATGCTTGTAGCCTGTAGGAAGTCTTTATCGTTTTTAGGCATTTCGTGATGAACAATTGAATTTCTTATTATAATGGCAGTTCCGCCATGAGCTCTACCTGAGGGATGGTTTGTGGTGTATATTGCATAACCTGCTATTCTTAAATAATTTTTGTTCGTAAACCTTGTTTCAGAAATAAGCATGATATCTATATCTTCTGTTTTTAAGAATAATTCTAATTCTTGTCTGCGTTGAGACAAGCCATTGGCATTCCATGATGAAATTTTTAATGAGTTAATCATTTTGTTTTCTGCTGGCGATGGTCTTGATGAGATCGAACATTCTATCCATCATTTTGTCCATAATTTTTTCTACAGTTTTTTCAAACCTTGTGAGCATCTGTTCCATAGCAGAAAGTAGTTGTGTGGTTTCATTATTATTTGAATTTATGCTTCCGTTTGTCATGTCTGCGTAAGTCTTGCCTGATACAGTAGGACTTTGTATGGTGATTTGTGCCGCTGCTGATGGCGTGTTAGTTGTTAATGAAACACGTTTCTCTCTAAGTGGTGGAAATACCGTCTCCTTATATTCCTTATATGTTTGACATCCTCTATAACTTGCAGGATGGTTTTGGTTGCAGTTTACGCAAGTAGCTGGAGTGTCAAGCTTTTTCTTACAGACGGCAGTCGGATGATCGCCACCGCACTTAACGCATCTGAAAGGGCGATTACAGTGGTTCTTGGTATGTCCAAACCTTTGACAACGTTTACATTGAACAATTTCTCTTTTTTCTCATTGGAGTAGGTCATGCGAATATTGTTTATTGCTAGATTAGTGCCTACGTGAAATATTTCTTTTTAAAGCAGTGTATCGGCTTTATAACCACCATCTTCTAATTAGATTGCAGCCTTGAGACCAGTCTCATCACGTAAGTGTTAGCAACACTTTTCTTAAATAATATAATAAGTTATTTGGTTTCTAAAAATATCAGATTTCTAACCAAACATAAGTTGCTGCCATATCTGTTGCCAACTTCTTCGAGGAGTAAACAAAAGCAAAACCTGTTTTTGTTTTATAAACGAATAAGGATTTCTTCTTTTATTCCTCTTGGAAATAAATGGGGAGGACCAAGAGCGATTTAGATCCTGGTAAGACCACTAAGAATTACATACGTGCTCCAACCTTAAAATTACACGAATCTGATAATCCAACAACTAGCCTAGCAATGATACCGTCAAATATAGACGATGATATGAATGAAAATGCTTCACTAACGGAGTCAGTAAATCATGATATGGAGCATGATTACCAACATTCTCCTACAACACCAAACAGAAAGCGAATGCGCCCGTTAAATCCCTCAAAGGAGTGGCAGCAAGATGAGGTGCCATCTATTAAGCTTAACGCAGGAGTGTTACATGCATCCACATCGCGTAGCACTTATAGTTTACCAACTTCAAATAGATTTGCAGCACTGGGCGACCTGGAGAATCAGGAGACAAATGAAACGCTTGATGCATATACACCTAAAGCTCAACCTATTTTTGTAACAGGTGTAAGGAATATCCAAGAATTTAAAAAAGTGATGGACTGTGTAATTTCTAAAGAGAAATACACATTAACTACAATGAGATCTGGACATCTTGTGAAATTGATGCCAGTGGACATAGATAGCTACAAATTCATTAGAGAATATTTCTTAAAAGAAAACATCAGTCACTACACTTATCAGCTGAAACACGAACGAGCGTATAGGGTAGTACTTAGAGGAATGCACTACACGGAGGACGTAAGCATGATTAAAGAAGAACTAGGCACACTAGGGCACACAGTAAGAAATATAGTAAATGTGTTGCATCGAGTTACAAAAGAGCCTCTACCACTTTTCTTTATCGATTTAGAACCAGCTTCTAACAACAAAACAATATTTGAGGTGAAACTCTTAAACAATATGATAGTAACTTTTGAGCCACCACACACACAAAAAGATAAATGGAATGTATATCTTGAATTTTCTGGCTATAGCCCCTGTAGTCCTGTTTGCTCTGGATGACTTTTCAATAACTCGTAAACCGTAAGAGATAGACAAAATCTTATCATACAAAAATGTAGATCTCCCTAAAACACACAATTTATGTCCCAATAAATTTTTTTGTAGAATGAACCATTTCGGAGATATTCCTTGTTATTTGTCAGAAATTTGCAATATTCATACTTTTCTCAAATGGAATGTCGTTATTCATTTTTTAATCCCTTGGCCATGTAAAGAAAAGTTTCAAAGGTATCGCATAGGGACCAGCTTTGAAGGCCTATTGTATTCCCCATATTTCCCTTGTACCTATAAGAAAATTAGTATCCCTATTAACATTATAGAGGAATAAGAAATTTTAATTTTTTTTTTTTCGGTGCCGTAGCCGAGCGGTTAGACCGTTCGTCTACAACCTAGGTGGTCCGAGTTCGATCCCAGGGACCCGAATGTGGTATTCGTGGTGGACGAACAGGCGTCAGGATTCGCCACTCATTCCACCAAGGTAGTTTAAGTTTTACATAAGGGGAGGATAATCAGATAAACAAAGAAAAAAATTTGATGTATTGCACTCACATAACTTTCTCTACTCTTCTGCTAAGCTTTCGTACAAACTCTTATTCCTCTATCTTCTTCGTGCTAGTTAAGATAATTCTACAATTTCCTTGTAGATGCAAGGGGAAGGTTTGAGATTCTGTTGTCTTTACACACTTAACATATAAAAAAATGAACAACGATGATCCATTTCACGAAAGTTCTGTTTTCCGAAACTCACACACATAACAAGGAATATCTCCGAAATGGTTCACCCTACAAGAAAATTTATTGAGACATAAATTGTGTATTTTAGCAAGATCTACATTTTTTGTATAGTATAATTTGGTCTATCTCTAACGGTTTACCAGTTATGCGAAAGTCGTCCAGAGTAAATACGACTACAGGGGCTATAGCCAGAAAATTCAAAATATACAATTCATTTGGCACAAAAATATCTTAAATATGGTACTTTAATCAAAGTCGTTAGAGTCAAAAATCTTCGTGTCGCGTTCTTAAAAGACACTAAACTTACATACCAACTTTGGTTTTTAAGCGACTTTGCGTTTATGGGCTATGCTGTCCACAGACTAAGAGGCACACACACACACGGACTTTTTTCTAAAAATGCTTTTTTTGGATTCAGGGGGCCTCAAAGCATACATTTCTGGTGAAATCTCGAAGTCGAATTTTTGGGTGGAATATAATACTTCCTCTACTTACTTCACGTGGTAGACAAAGTAATAAATAAGGTCCAGGCATCCACGGGGTTCAAACCCCAGCCTCCCAGACGTTACAGCTGACACCGCCAGATGGCAGATCTATAGATGATCAGCGAATTCCAAGGTCGGTCCGTGTTGATAACGGTTGGGAATGCGAATATTATAAATTTGAGTTGGAGCGGGCGAGCAGGCGGGGAGATGAGGCAACAGGTGTTCCTGCGAGCGCCATTAAAAGCCCGTGTTAAGAGTCACACACCTCAATAACACTACGTCATGCAGTTTTATCTGCACGGACAGAACAATCGGACATGGGTCGTTCGTGCAACAAAGACTTAGAAATCCGGCGGGCGCCTCCCCTCGAACATCACTAACTTATGGAAAATGTTCAACATTACAAACCAACAGTATTTATATATATATATATATATATATATATATATATATATATATATATATATATATATATATAATAAGGTATATTATAAGGTGAATAAGTGGTATATATATAGTTGGTATTTAATTTTAATATCCTTCAAGGATGCGACACAAATGTTTTGAAGTCATTTTCTCCACCTAAACTATGGTTACATAAAGAAAACGTGTCATGGTTTTATGGGCAGCAACAATATAGGATGTCCCAAAAGTAGGCCGACAAATTTTGGGAGCTGATAGATAACATTATTTTAAACACTTTTTATTAAGGAAAGACGTTCGTTTAAGCGCTAGACGAATTAATGCCTCCCACTCAGTTTAAGTATTTGCGGTAAAATCAACAATGCAAATTAGTATCTTATATATTTAAACGAGCAATTCTTGTATATACATATATTTATTCCGCGTAACTTGGAAACGGCTCTAACGATTTCGATGAAATTTTGTATTCAGATAGAATTTTGCTTTTTAAGTTCATCTATATAGGTGTGATTCCCGAAAAAAACGCGATTTTACATAAAAAATAACATTTTTTATTCCCGCTTCTACAGTACAATTCTTGTATATATACTCACGGTATTTCAGAAACGGCTCTAAAGATTTGATTAAATTTTTTGTATACATGCATATTACATACACAGCGTTTTCTCTACTCACTTTTAGGTAACACATTCACATCTCTGTCTCTACACACTCTTCTATAAACAATTTTCCATAAAAAACGTGATTTTACACAATTTTTTTTATCCACAGTTTTAAAATAAGTCATACCATTTTCTGTATGTTTGAAACAGAAGTACTATTACATTCACACTGTTTTCTCCTCGCACTTTTAGGTAACACATTCACATCTCTTTCTCTACTCACTCTTCTACAAATAAGTCATACAATTTTCTGTATGTTTAAAATAGAGATGTTGCATTTTACATTCACAGTGGTTTCTCTACTTAAGTACTTTTAGGTAACACATTCACATCTCCTTCTCTACTCACTCTTCTATAAACAATTTTCCATAAAAAACATGATTTTACACCAAAAACAACTTTTGTCCCCACTTTTAAAATAAGTCAAACCATGTTCTGTATGTTTGAAATAGAAATGCTATTACATTCACACTGCTTTCTCCTCTCACTTTAAGGTTAATACATTCACAACTCTTTCTCTACTCACTCTTCTACAAAAAGTCATACAATCTTCCGTATGTCTGAAATAGAAATGCTACATATTATATTCATACTGTTTTCTCTACTCACTTTTAGATAACACATTCACATCCGTTTCTACTCACTCTTCTACAAATAAGTCATACAATTTCTTGCATGTTTGAAATAGAAATGCTACGTATTACATTCACATTGCCTTCTCTACTTACTTTTGGGAAACATATTCATAACTGTTTCTCTACTTACTGTTCTAGAAATAAGTCATACTATTTTCTGTCTGTTTGAAATAGAAATGCTGCATATTGCATTCACAGTGGTTTCTCTACTTAAGTACTTTTTGACTCTTAACAATTGCGACAAAAATGACTATTTAGTTAACGTTTTTCCTTTCAGGTTTATCTAAAAAAAAAAGATGAAAAAAATTAAAAGATTTCTCAAAAACAGAGGTGGAAAACGCCGAGCGAAGCTCGGTCACCCAGGTACTTGCATTTATCTTAGTAAAACTGATTAACTGTAATGGCGGAAAATTTTACAGCGTTTTGTAAATACTATTACTTGTGTATATTTTTTTTCTTTCTATGTCGAACTATTTGTAGCGGTTTATCGTTTGAACTTACTTTTGATATAGCCCGTATATTAAGATACACAGGAAGTTGAATTATTATGCCTCATTACTTTAATATAGTGTGGTTATTACATAGGTTTAATAAACGCTAAGTAGTTAACAATTTAGTTAATGTAATTGAAAGTAAAATTATCGTAATTGCTGTTGAAGCGACAAAGAGGTGATAGCAGAAAGCCTGTTCGTGAGCAGGTTACTCGTACCATAATTTACCGACGAAAGATAATGCGAAAATTGTAGCAAAAAACTGCCTGCTTGAGACATTCATTTGTTGCCAGAATCCATCATGTAGGTAGGTAACATGTGTTTGCCCTCGGAGCCGGTTAGGTTGGTATCTCGCACGATCAACAGGTGCAAACATGACAATAATGTCGTGATTGGTTGAAGCCCCTATTTGCCTGTCGGGGCAAGTGCCTTCTTCCTTCACACCTTTCTTAAAGGCAACGTCCTATTAAGTTGGTAATGAATGCCAATCAGACACCCTGTTTGCTGTTGGTATACGTGACGAGCGATGTTTCCACAAGATAGGAGAGGTAGCGTTTGCAAACTGGCGAGAAAATGTGCCAAGTTTATAACAAAATAACACGTTCAAGTGTGGGTGGGTGTCAGGTGTTTCATCTTTCACAATGGAAATGACATGGCGGGCGGAATGAAATAACAGGCCTGCCAACACATGCTTCTCACTCTCTGGTACCACAGCTTGGCATTCTTACTTTGTCTACTACGTTTAGTAAAGTATTGTATTCCACCCAAAAATTCGATGTCGAGATTTCACCGGAAATACATGTTTTGACGTCCCTTGAATCCAAATAAAGCATTTTCAGAAAAACCTCCCTGTGTGTGTGATTCTGGACAGCATAACTCAAAAACAAAAAGTCGCTTAAAAACCAAAGTTGGTATTTAAGTTTAATGGCTTTCAAGGATGCGACACGAAGAGTTAAGAGTCCCACCCTAAACTACCCTTTACATGAAACATTTTTCGAAAATTTTTATTTTCTTGAAAATGGCTCTAACGATTTTGATTAAAATGTCATATGTTTGAGATATTTTTATGACAAATGAAATGTATATCTTCAATTTTCTGGCTATATCCCCTGTAGTCGTATTTACTCTGGACCACTTTTGCATAACTGGTAAACCGCTAGAGATAGACAAAATCTTACTATACAAAAAATGTAGATCTTGCTAAAATACACAATTTAAGTCTGAATAAATTTTCTTGTAGGTTGAACCATTTCGGAGATATTCCTTGTTATTTGTGAGGGTTTCGGAAAACTTAAAACTTTCGTGAAATGGAACGTCGTTGTTCATTTTTACTTTCTCTACTGGTAAGTAGGGGAAGTATTGTATTCCACCCAAAAATTCGATGTCGAGATTTCACCGGAAATATATGTTTTGAGACCCCCTGAATCCAAAAAAATAAAGCATTTTTAGAAAAAGGAGCGTGTGTATGTCTGTGGACAGACTAGCTCAAAAACGGAAAGTTGGTTAAAAACCAAAGTTGGTATTTAAGTTTAGTGTCTTTCAAGGATGCGACACGAAGATTTTAAAGAAAATAACCCCACCCTAAACTACCCTTTACATGGAAACTTCTTCGAAAATTTTGATTTTCATCAAAATGGCGCAAACGATTTTGATTAAAATGTGATATGTTTGAGATATTTTTATGGCAAATGAAATGTATATCTTGAATTTTCTGGCTATAGCCCCTGTAGTTGTATTTACTCTGGACGACTTTTGCATAACTGGTAAACCGTTAGAGATAGACCAAATTATACTATACAAAAAATGTAGATCTTGCTAAAATACACAATTTATGTCTCAATAAATTTTCTTGTAGGTTGAACCATTTCGGAGATATTCCTTTTTATTTGTGTGAGTTTTGGAGAACTTAAGCTTCTGTCAAATTGGACATCGTTATTCATGTTTTTGTATGTTAACCGTGAAAAGAAAAGAGCTTTAAAACATTTGACTATCGCACAATAAGACAATTTCTGTAAATGTTTATCTCAATTAACACGAAGAGGATAGAGTTTGTAAGAATGGTTACTACAAGAGTAGAGAAAGTCATGTGAGTGCAAGACAGATATTTTTGAGTATTTTTAAAGGTTGTTTATATGGGTCTTCAAGTTCCAGCCCTAGACATTAGTTTGTAAATGAGATGAAGACTAAACGGTTTCTTTGAGATGCAGGGGTGGCGGACGGGCGGGCGGGTGCACTTAACAAAAGAGTGCAGATTCTTGCTGGAAGTGAAAACCTCGACCGCCAGCCCGACCGCCTGCCTCGTGGCAAGGCAAGCGGCGGCCAGGGCACAAAGGTCATTGCTCCCCGGAATGCCCCAAGAAATCACGTTCTTCTTCTTCCTCCTCCTGGTGGTGAGCTTTATATTCACTTCCAGTTCCTCTTTGCATTGTTGCGGCAGAGGCTTCTTCATTGCTATGCGGCCTTCGCACACATTTTAATTTGGGAACAATCTGCGACCATCAGAACGCACCGCGACGCTGCTGACGTCACCGCCGTCAATAGTAACGGCGCTTGCATCCGGACACACTCAGAGAAAAACATCTCTTGTGTTACATTCATATGACCCTCTCTTCCTACTTCACGTTAATCACGATAAAGGTTTGCAAAAATCACTTAATTCTTCATTTTCTCAATGCGAATACGAAGAAAAAGCTAATAACGACGTCCCATTTGAGACAACGATATACTGCAAAATGTAAATAAATATCTCGGAAACAGTTACTTCTATGCCAAAAAAAAAAAAAAAAAATCTGATGTGTTGCACTCACATGACTTTCTCCACTCTTGTACTAACCATTCTTACAAACTCTTATGCCTATATCTTCTTCGTGTTAGTTGAGATAAACATTTGTACAAATTATCTTATTGCTTATTTGCTTGTAGGTACAAGGGGAATATGGGAATACAGTAGACTTAGAGCAATGGTCAAATGTTTTAAAGCTTTCAAATTCTGTTCTCTTTGCACGGTTAACATATAAAAACATGAATAACGATGTTCAATTTGACAGAAGCTTAAGTTCTCCAAAACTCACACAAACAAAGAATATCGCCGAAATGGCTCACTGTACCAAAAAAAAAAAAGTTATTTAAGCATAAATTTGAGAGGTGGAACTGGAATTTAAAAATTCAATGCCACAACTGGGATTTGAACCACAGACCTTCCGAACCAGTTCAAATCCCAGTTGTGGATTTGAATTTTTAAGTTCCAGTTCTACCTCTGAAACTTTGCCCACACAGGGCTTGTGTGTTTAAAAACACCAACAGTAAGTTTGTTGGCATAAATAAATAACAAGTATAAATTGTTTTAACAAGATCTACATTTTTTGTACAGTAAGATTTGGTTTATCTCTTACGGTTTGCCAGTTATGCAAAAACCATCCAGAGTAAATAGGACTACATGGGCCAGAAAATTCCATATGCATTTGATTTTCCATAAAAACATCTGAAACATATGTAATTTTAATCAAAAACGTTGGAGCTATTTTCATGAAAATAAAAAAATTTGAAAATTTTTTCATTTAAAGTGTAGTTTAAGATGGAGCAATTTTTTTCAAAATCTTCGTGTCGCATCCTTAAAAGACATTAAATTTAAGTGCCAACTTTGATTTTTAACTGACTTTTCGATTTTGAGTTATGCTGTCCACAGACAGACACACACACACGCACGCGCGCACGCACGCACACCCACACACGCACGCACACGCACACACACACGCGCGCGCGCTTTAACGATCCCCAATCCTTGGGCCCCAAATGACCAGAAAACTCAAGCTATACGTTTAATTTATCAAATTACCTTAAACACATAGTAATTAAAAAGCATTAGATCCATTTCTGAGAAAATCGAACATTTTGATAGATTTTTTTCGGTTTTGTAGAAAGCTTCGTCTCGCAGTCTTGAAGGATATTGAAGTTTAATACTAAGTTTGGTATTTAACCTACTTTGCATTTGTCAATTGCTGTTTAGAGTCACACAGATCTTTTTCTAAAAATAATTCGTTTTTAGATTCACACAGTTTTAAAGCATGTACATATGTCAGTATCAAATTTTTGTATGGAGTACAATATTTACCGCAAAACGTGTCGCCTGTTGGCATCATTTTGTATTCAGAAACAGTGAGTGCGTTAGATTTGTGTCAATATATTATGTAAAGGATCTGTAATTATATCAGAGTAAACATACAATTCAGCAACATAAACATAACATGTAAGAAAGATTTGTCATCTGGTTACTTCAACTGTAAGATTCCATCCATTGCATGTAAGTGTCTTATGGAAAACGAAAGTGTAAAAGAATTGTGACATAGAGATCCATCTATCGGTGACGAAGTTTACTAGAGGAAATATCTCGAGGCTGTCTGTCTTCTGAGTTCTGGTGTTGAAAATGAGACTTGAATCTCACAATCTATATGGAGAATCTTCAGGAGTCAATCCCAAATAATGAGAACAAAACAACATAAGGTTAGACCATATCCTCGAGAAGTGTTGAACAACTAAGTCCTCCATCAATAACTTCCCTGGATATTAAGGGAGCACTGAAGTGATATTTTAGACTTTTTGGTCAAAAAAAAAATCGATTTTGGGATTTTTATTGCAAAAAATGCACCATATCTTAAAGAATATACCTGTGAGGTTTTTATCCCCAAGGAAGGGGGGAACACATATTTTGTACGTCATCAAATGGAACATCGTTATTCATTTTTTATATATTAACCGTGCAAAGAGGCCGGAATATAGGTAATGAAATATGTATACAAATATAAAATATGCCATTGTTCAATTAGCATTTGTTAATTATTTTCAACATGGCAGTTAACCTTGAGGCATGGACAAGAAACAAAACAATGTTCACACTGCAGTGTGCAGGAATGTAGCTAGTGCCGGAACTTGCAACATGATTTGTGACTGCACTTCTCTGTTCCATATGGCACCACTGGGCTGCACGTCCCAGGGAAAAAAGTTACTTTATTTCGGGAAGTATTGTGAGTATGTTAAAAAGATGGAGGAGGTAGATAGAGTGGAGTTACTGCCACGACAGACTCTGTAGCATGCGTGAGGTGCATGCCTGAACAGCCACAACAGTGCTGCCCTCAGCGGAGCAATGGCATAACTCTCACACTACCACTTTTCAACACCTAACAATGTTTGGAGAACGTTTCGTATTTACCAAAAGCACTTCAAATGTATTATCGTGCACTTTTAACACTATATTCTATTGTTTTATTGCACAAGTATTAGAATACACCTTTAAACTAGATATCCACGGTTCAACTTTTTGTATCCAATGGAATTGCACACAAAAGAAACAGAGTCTGTCACACTATGATTCATTTTGGTGCAATACAAATGACAGTTCACGTAGCAAGCGTGAGAAATAAACATGGCGGTCACAAATATTAATTTAGCGATTGCTATATTAAGTATAGGTTTGTGATATATTTCCACGAGTCTGTCTCAGTAGGAAGAAAAGATGTATTAGAAGTAAAAGACGTTGTCATGGTTACAGGACACGGGCCGAGGTATATTGGATCTACTACAAAACGAATTGAGGTTAGAGGACCCGGAAAACTATCGCAGTTTTCTACCAATTGATCAAGATTTATTTCTCCACCTTTTACATCATGTAAAAGACAAAATTACACACCAGGACACAAATATGAGACAAACGTGACAGAGATAAGGAGCAATTGTATGACTTTAATCTTAGTATGGATGGACAGGAGATTTGAACTAGTTTTATAACATAAAATGTGCAAGGAAAATATGGGAATACAGTAGGCTTTGAGCGATAGTCAAATCTTTTAAAGCTTTCAATTCCCGTTTTCTTTGCAAGGCTAACATGAAGAAAATCAATAACGATGTTCCATTTGACGAAAGTTTGTTTTCCAAAACTTACATTAATAACAGGGAATATCTCCGAAATGGTTCACTATACAAAAAAGGACATAAATTGTGTGTTTTAGCAAGATCTAAATTTTTTCTTACGGTTTACCAGTTATGCGAATGTCATCCAGGGTAAACAGGACTACATAGGCTATAGCCAGAAAATTAAAAATATACATTTCATTTGCCATGAAAATATCTCAAACACATGGCATTTTATTCAAAATCATTAGAGCCATTTTCGAGAAAATAAAAATTTTCTAAAAGTGTTCTATGTAAAGGGTAGTTTAGGGTTGAGATGTGTTCTTTAAAATCTTCTTGTCGTGTCCTTGAAAGTCATTAAACCTAAATACCAACTTTGGTTTTTAACTGACTATTCGTTTTTGAGTTATGCTGTCCACAGGCTGACAGACACATGGACCTTTTTTTTAAAATGCTTTTTCTGGATTGAGGGGGCCTCAAAACATATATTTCCGTTAAAATCTGGTCATAAAATTTTTGGGTGGAATATAATCGTCTACGTACTATACGAAGTAGAAAAAGTAAAAATAACTAAAAAATGCCAAACTATGACTTTATATAACCAATGAGAACTGCATAAGTTTAATCACTAGTGATAAAATCATACTTTGCTTATATCTTCCGTGGGAAAAAAACCGCAGACAAAAACTATGGCATATCATACAGATCCGGGCCCTCTTTATAACTGTGTTCTGCAACCGTAGAAATTTGTTCTCTGGTTAAAATAATTGTATTCTTTGTATTCAAAGCTGTTTCTTTTTCTTTTTTTTTATATATATATAACTGGTTACCAGTTATATTTTACTGGATACCAGTAAATTTTTGTTTATTTAAAATTTTTAATAAATATGTAAATTTAAATTAAAAAATATATATTTATAAAAAGTATTAGTTATAGGTATAATATTAAATTAATTAAATTTTAAATAATAATGATAGGTAATGATGATAATGATATTAATAGTAATAATATAATTTATAATTTTTTGTAATAATTGTAATTAATAATTTAATTTTATATATTTGTTTATTGTTTAGTAATAGTTGTAGTTGTGAGTGATGTGTATGAAATTTATATTTTGTTGTATTGAGGAGATTAATTTGTTTTAATTTTAAAATTTTATTTATTTTTTTTTAACATATATATTAATTTATTTAGAAATTTTATTGTATTTTGATTGTTTGAAATGATTTGTTATTGTTTTAGAGAATTTATTTCTTAGAGTGATTATGTGTGAAATGTTATAATTTGTGTTTTTGTTCTTATTTTCTTGTGTTTTGTTTTATGATATATTATTTAATTTATCTATCTTTATAATTTGTTATATATTATATTATTTTGTAATTTTATTTTAAAAATTTTCTGTAAAGTATGTTGTATGTATGAATGTGTAAAATAAATAAATTTTAAAGATCTGGCATATTAGCCCTGGTGTAAGTAATTAGGTGCCAGGGTTATTATACAGATTTTTATTATTATTATATTCAAAGTATTTTAGTAAAATTAATTTTGTTTCAAGCACCATACATGAAAATATATGAGTATGGAAGCAATGACCCATAGATTATTATTCTATGGCATGAGAGGTTAACTCTATTGTTTATACTGCAGATGTGAATTCACAATCGTGTCTTCACTGAACATGTTGAGTAGAAGCTTCAGTTTAACTAGTTATTCATACACAGTGATAAGTACGTGAGTATAAGCATAAACAACCGTAAATAATGGCAGAATCCGCGATTATGGCCAACATTATTGAAAGCACAGAAGATCTAACATTGAAAGTGTCGTTAACCTTGCTGGAACTTCATCACACTGCGAAACTGATACAAGGGAATCGGATTCAGATATGGTAGGGATGGCTGCATTGGCAGATACTCCATAAATGTGAGTTAAATATTGTTTATACATTTGTTGCCTGTTTGCAACACTTAATTTGCACGAGTCATGCATGTTTTCTTTAGGCTTACATTTAGGTTATGTCGTCTCTGTGCTATATAAACATATTTACGGGGAACTACTTCAACCAATCAGCGAGAAGGGACCGCGGATGGATGTATTAAGGGTGTTTACATGCCGGGGAACCTCATAAAAGGCAAATATTAGACAAAGAACCTATTATGTGTGTCAATTTTGATACCTAAAGCTGTATCCTTAATACTTGTACAACAAAAGATTACAATAAAGTGTTAAAAATGCACTTACTGATATAGTTCCTTGTTTTTCATACGCTGGCAATACCATTGTGCCATTGTCTGCTATCTAACGAGGTTCAAGAAAGGTTATTTGTGTGTTATTAAAAGCTTCAGGAGACAATATCATGATCTTAAAACAATAACAAGTACTGACCTTATTTATTAAGGTACCCTACATAAACACATTCCCCGAAAATTTACCAAAATGAATATATTTTTTTAAAGTACGTTCACACGACTTTCTGTACTCGCTCTTGCACTAGCAATTCTTATAAAAGCTTATTATTCTATCTAGTTCATGTTAACCCGGGCCACCTAAGTGCTAGGCGAACGGTCTAACCACCTTAGAAGTTATATACTCGTATCAATAAATAATAAATGATTTTATAGAGAAAATCTTGTGAAAGTAACACAGCTGATTTTGAATTTGCTGTTCGTGTGAGATAAAGTCATTAAGAGTGCCACGTTTTGTGACAAATGAAATAATGAGTTGTTTAAAGCAGTAGGTACCGCTATAACTCGGTACAGAAGTACGATTTTGCATGACTAAGCTTCTGCAAGAGTGTGACGAAGCGTGGGACGGCCCCCTGTGGCTCAAGAAGGATCATCTCACATTTCCACCTGACCACGTCTATAGTGCAACAACGACCTTAGTACTGGTCCACGTCGGAGAAGAAGACCTCGCCAGGCAAAGCTCCAAAATACTACATACGTCACTCACTGGCAAAGGGTGCTCTGCATACGTTAAGGACTAATTCATGTATAGTTAAAATAGCACCATATACATGGCAGAGGAATCAATAATAACCCAGGAACTAAAAGACAAAGAAGTGTTTACCAGATTGAATAGAAGATGGCGTGCTAGTGCATATTAGTTCTCCGGACGGCCTAGGCGAGGTGCTGAAGTACTGGCGCTACATAGTCCGCTATCATGACGTCATAACAAACCTATGAGATACGGAGAAATGCATGCACCACGTGTGAGTGTATCCAAGGTGTGTTTGAGTGCAGTGAATTTTCATGCTGAACATTCAAATTACGAGTGTTTCTGAAAATAATGTTATATTATAATCTCGCATATTATGCGACGAGAACATAATGTTAGCAAGCTATTTATTCTCCACCACGTGTCTAAGTTTAAAACATTTATAAAAATTGTTTTAATATTCTACACTGCATCTTATTTTCACTGGTGTCCAACATTTTAATCATGTATTTGTTATTCGATTGTACATTCAAGAATCGATAGTTGTGAATTCAACTGCGAAATTATTTATTTTATTGCCATGTTGGGCTTGACACAATGATATAGACTGCGTATATATGTAATAACTTTTAAAAAAAACAGACTTTCAAAAAATAAAAGACAAAAATTGCATATCACTTTCACTGGTGTGGGACATTTTTGGTTTTTCTAAACTCGAACTAGTTGTTACTGGATTGAACATAACAGAATTGATAGTTTCGCCTTCAGCTGTGCGCATGGCCAGCTCTAAAACATTTGACTATCATTAAAGTCTACAATATTCTCCTATTCCCATTGTACCTACAAAGAAATATGTAAATAAAACCGCTTCTACAGGTTTCTATCTCGATTAACGTGTAGTAGAGAGAAGGATAAGCTTTTGTAATAATACATTAATGAAGAATAGGTCAAGAATGTCGTGTGAGTGTTTCTCGCAATGTTTTATTTATTTATTTTATTTTATTTATTTATTTTTCATTTTTGGAGTACATTGATCACAGACAAACACAGAAATATTTTTAAAAAAATCGTTAACTTTGAATCGGTGGGCCTTGAAGTATATAATTATGTGAAATCTGGTATTGAATTTTTAGAGATCTACCTGGTATGTTGTTAGGAAAGCAAAATATCCATGCTTTAAATTTTTCTGAATGTCGGTATCTACCGGAGCGCTCTCGAGTAAGAAGAAATGTCCTGCGCCGTACTTTGCTGCAGCCCGCAATACTCTTCCAGGGTCTAGCTTTAAGTCTCTTGCCTGCGCAGGTCTGAGATGGTACGTGAGAAGGAGCGCCTGTGATAAGACTTCGGTCAACTCTTCCAAAGATGCGACACAAAGGTTTTCAATTAAATTCTTCCAACCTAAACTATATTGCTTGGAAGTTTTTCAAAAATTTTGTTTTCGAAAAAAATATTCTATAAGTATCTGATTAAATTTTCGTATGTTCGACATTTTCATGAAAAAGAAAAATATATCTTCAAATTTGTCGGAATAGCATCTGAAAACCTCTTCATTCTGAACGATTTTTTGCATAACTGGTAAACCGTAACACAGAGACAAAGTCCTACTCATAAACAATGTAGATCACATTTAAGCACACAATTTATGTTAGTTTCTTTGTAGAATTAGCCTCGTCCGAGATATTCCTTGTTATTGTTTTCAATTTCCCAATATACCTTTTTCTCTGAAGTTACATGCAATACAGAATCTAAATTTTGCATGTTTATTCTTGCTACAGTCAGCCATCTTCTGAACTTCAATTATTTAGTTATGTGTATCAGTTTACTAGAAATTTAAAAAATAATGTTTGTAAACTCAAAAAGTAAAAATCTGGAAAATTGGCGATGTTGTTGCTTTCTTAATATCACTAATATATTGTGATGTCGGGCGCGGCACAAAACAAAGGACTGTCGGAGCCGGGCTGCTTCACGCCACATGCTGGGTCGGACAAAGGCGTTCAAGGGCAGGTTGAGACAATTGAAGCGGCTACACAAAAGGGGCTTTCTCTAGAACTTTCGGGAAAGGTCTGGTCACATGATCGCCGGCAAGTGTGTAGAACCGAGGAAGGTCCGTGTGACGTGCTTGCGCGAAACTGAGGCGTCATCTTTGGAACAGCTAATCGAGGCGAACCGAGGTCAACGTGAATATGACTCCTTTAAGCATAGGGGCATGTGGTTTTACGTGTTTAATTCTGTTCTCCAAATATGAGCTGCCTTCTAGTGACAATTCATAAGATGAAATACGTGGGTGTGGCAAAATCAATAAATCACATTTTTTCAAAGCATTATATGCAAATGGAGAGCGAACATAAAGTGTGGAAGCTAGCACATTGCCTGTTATTTTTTTGGAGTTTGTGACAGATTCAATTGTTCTTCAAGAAATCTAATGTGCCCGTTAGTCCAAGTTATCTTTTGTTGAAGACATTGTTACATAACTGTTTTCAATTTCTGACATGATTTTGTCCAAAGCATTTAAAGAATTTAATTGCATTTTTTTAGTTAAAGCACTAGGCAAACGAATATTATCCACATTAATTTTAATAGACAAGTCATCTTTCACTGTTAGAAAGGATTCTTTATTTGACTCAATAATTTCAGGAATAGCCTGGGCCAGATTTTCATCTTCCATGTTTAACTTTTGGAAGTGTCTTAGAACAGTAAGTTGGTATATTTGGAAAAATACTACGGAGTGCATTTTCTCTAAGTTTTGGCATTTTCCTTTGATATTCCAACAGTCTCCCTTTATGTATTCTTATTATACAAGATTCTTCAAAATGTTTTACACTTTACAATGGATTTTTCAATTTTCAAAAATCAGTTGGAATATTTCTTAGTCAAGCCTTACGAAGATTTTCATCTTTTAGCAGTGAGAACGTTGAATAACTTTCTGCTTCACTGTCGTAATCAGTTTTACATCGATATACACTACAACGTCGACCCATATTGTTCAATTTTACACCTAATAATTTTAAAATAATAATTTTAATCTAATAGTTGAACTATAACACGTAAAACTTACGAAAACCTGGTGAAAAACTGTTCAATTACTCAAAAGAAACCGTTAAAAAGTGCAGCAAAAGACATCTTATATAATTCTCGTACTACAACAAGAAAACTACTGAGAAATGAATTTTGATTAATTTAAAATATTTACAAATAAACACAATCACTGAAACAGCATATACCGCCACTAATTTACTTTAAATTAAACACAACTAACACGTGTTTCCCCATAACATCCCACACTGGTAGAAATGTTTGTTAGAATTCCTGCTTCACCGCGATCAGCTGATCGATCTGCCTCAAGTCCTTGATAACGTCGGCCTCGCAGGCCAGGAACTGCAGTAGAAGTGAGTGAATTTACGGTTACAGGCATGAGTCGGTCAGTGAGTGCGCGATAGCTGTGCGTGTGTGTGGTACGTCGCGTGCCTCGTAAGAAGGTTCTAACAGACGTCGACTGATCGCATCGTCGTAGCTAGTGTATATGACAGACTGAGAAGTGAAGAAAGACACTGAAATGACTGAGGCAAGGTTACAAGAATTAAAAATTGTGAGTTGTGATAGCCCGAAAGACTGTAGACTGTGTTAACGAAGAGAAGAAACCTACATATTTGTGATAACTTTTTTTAGAAGACAGTGATAGAAAACTAGCCGGGCTGAATTTGGTGACTTTGTTACAATACATGTTTTACTTTCTCTACTGGTATGTAGGGGAAGTATTGTATTCCACCCAAAAATTTGATGTCGAGATTTCACCGGAAATATATGTTTTGAGGCCCCCTGAATAAAAAAAAGCATTTTCAGAAAAAGTTTGGTGTGTGTGTGTGTGTGTGTGTGTGTGTGTGTGTGTGTGTGTCAGTCTGTGGACAGCATAACTCAAAAACGAAAAGTCGGTTAAAAACCAAAGTTGGTATTTAAGTTTAATGTCTTTCAAGGATGTGACACGAAGATTTTGAAGAAAATAGCCCCACCCTAAACTACCCTTTACATGGAAAATTTTTCGAAAATTTTGATTTTCTTGAAAATGGCTCTAACGATTTTGATTAAAATGTCATATGTTTGAGATATTTTTATGACAAATGAAATGTATATCTTGAATTTTCTGGCTATAGCCCCTGTAGTTGTATTTACTCTGGACGACTTTTGCATAACTGGTAAACCGTTAGAGATAGGCCAAATTATACTATACAAAAAAGTAGCTCTTGCTAAAACACACAATTTATGTCTCATTACATTTTCTTGTAGGGTGAACCATTTCGGAGATATTCCTTGTTATGTATGTGAGTTTCGGAAAACAAAACTTTCGTGAAATGGATCATGGTTATTCATTTTTTTATATGTTATGTGTGCAAAGAGAACGGAATCTCAAAGCTTTAAAAGATTTGACTATCGCACAAAGCCTACTGTATTTCCATATTCCCCTTGTACCTACAAGAAAATAAGCAATAAGATGATTTGTACAAATGTTTATTTTAACTAACACGAAGAAGATATACGAATAAGAGCTTGTAAGAATGGTTAGTGCAAGAGTAGAGAAAGTCATGTGAGTACAACACATCAGATTTAAAAAAAATAAATACAATATTTAATTTTTTGAACTAATGCTTATTTGAAGCTGAAATTTGGAATAGTGCGGATGTGAGTCATTCCAGTTCTCTTATATGGACGCCAGACCTGGATACAAGAGTGTCAACGAAAACTGCTTGGCATAACTTGCAGAGACAAGCTCCAGAATGAGGTGTTGAAGACGCAGCCACAACAGCCAGGAGCTGGGGGGACACGTAGTCAGGATGAACCAGTCAAGAGACGAGTGTGAGATTCAGGACAGGGGAAGCAGTGGACATGAAAAGTGAGTTTTATCATGAAGACAGAAGAGCTTGGCTACCTAGCTCGCCATGAGAGAGTCTGGGCTAATCCGAATGGTAAGATACCCTTGCCTTAGAGAGATTTAATGGATTTATTTAGATATTTAGACTGCTTATTAGCTTTTTAGAAATGTTTAAAGTTACCCTAGCATTTCATCATCAAAAGTTTACCAGGCATAAGCTACTTGCAGGTTTGTGTGATGAAAGGAGTCGAAACATGGCAGAATTGAGTGTATTTGAGTACGCCACTTTGCAGAAAACGCTGGAAGGGGGAATGGAGAATAAGGCAGGAAGACGGAGAAGCAAGGGAAGGAGATCAATGTGAAATATGAACTCCTCGCTACAGATCTAGGGAGGTTCTAACTAAGCCTTACAAAACTGTACAAACAAGGCGACAGGCTGAAGAAAATTAAGTTAGCTCATAATTAAGAAGATAACGAGCACAAGATATCCTATATGAAAGACCGACCGACCGTCGCCAACAGCAAGAAGAAGAAGAAGAGTTTCCGAGAAAAGGGTTGATGAAGGGTGGGTATTATTAATGCTGCCAACAAACGGATAAGAAATTGTCTTTAGGGTTGCGAAGAGGAAGAGATTTATAATTTTAATTTCTGGTATCATACAAGTATTATTCATAGCCTTGCAGTTGGAAAAAGGTTCGCTAATGAAGCTCAGTTTACAGATAATTATGTCATCCTCTCTGTCTGCAGCGGTTAATTACGCGATACAAGACACAATCTTGTAAACTCCTATTTGCTGCACTAATTGCAAGTAGCAACGCTGCTTATTTCCTTTGTGATCCTATTTTCGTGAGCTGCTTTATGTAACTTTGAGTTACGTAATCAAGGTAAGGTCTAACATCGTGAACAAGACTCCTTCTCTGTTACCAAGGCGGCCTGAGGTTCGATTTCAGGACACGTTATGACAAAATGTCAATTCGAGAAATCCCACTCCTGACACCAGTGTAACAAAATCCAGTCTAGTTACCTTTTTCTGATTACACTTCTCTTCTGCTGACATTAATACAGTCTTTCGTGATATGCAACTCACAACTGTTTTTTTCTCGTAACCTTGACTCAGCCCTTTCACTGTCTTTCTTCACTTTCTCTTTCTCTCCAACACTAACTCTGACTATACAATCACTCACACTCGTTAAAACGTCTTCACTTCGACGCGATGTACCTTTCAGATCTGTCTCCCACACACTGACCAATCAAAAACCTGCCTCGCGACGACGTCGCCACATCTTTGTCGTACTTCTTCATACAAGCCGGTCCGGACACTTCTCGAATCATGTGAAGAAAAAAACTTCGCTCGCGTGAGGGGTGCAAAAACCATCAAGTAGTGAACTGTATGATTGGTTTGTGGGAAAATTGTTAGACGAAGAATGAAAACAACTATGCTCCTAACAGTAAGTATATATTTATGGTTACCAATTATCCGGGAATTCGCGAATATGCCCTACATTTTAACCAGTTGTCCGGCGTCCAGGGGGAATTTTTGAAAAGTCTCCAATGTCCTACACTTTTAGAAACAAGCAGTCATCGTTAGAAAATGAATATTATTTTGCACGTAGTGCATTCCAAAAGGACATAAATGGTATTCAGAGTAGCTTGTGCCTAGCCACTTTCTTGATGTACGTATCCAACATCGAGGTTGTTTTTTTCTGAATTCAGGATCTATTGTGCAATTCTCTTTTTAGAGGGGGGGGGCTTAGAAGAGTAATGTGTGTGATGGCCAAACTGATTGTTAAGGACAAATCCAGCTTGTTCATTAAATGGTGGGCTCCTTTGTGAGCGAAAGATTTGGCAAGTTTGGTTTTGTGTTGACAAGGTTCAAAAAGCTTAGGAAGGTATTTTAGATACTTAATGAGAGCAATTCATGTCGTGTAAAAGTGCTGCAAGCAATGGAAATCTCCTTCTTCTTTGTGTATAGGATAGTCCCCTATTCACTTGCTGTCAATCCATCCCCTGGCGAGTCTTTCTCGTCTCCTTTTCCCATCTACAGGTCTGCTTACTTTGGCTCTGTTTGCTACGTAGTTGTTTTCCATCTGTTTATGTATTCCGTCGCTCATTAATGAAGTTGGCTATATCTTGAATTTGGCAATTTTCTCTGGTTTCTGTATTGTGAATTTTATTTAATAAAACTGTTTCTTGAGTAGCTTTAAGTACTTTCAATTTGCATGTACTTAATATTTGTTTTGTTTTAACTGTATCTGTTGTGGTGTCTGCTGCATGTTCTAACTTTTGTTTTATAAATTGTTATTGTTATATAAATAACCTCAAACGGTAGAGTCGGTGAAGAGCAAAAACTTACTTTGGAAACAGACTAGCAACCCACTTCAAGGTGGAATTTCCTAATGTTCACAGTCCCCAGGATGGCAATAAGCCCTGGATATAACACGAATAATGAGAGTAGCAAAGGCAAAAGTGAAGAATAAAACTAAACTCCAAGGACAGAAGGAAACAGTAGAGGAACCTTAAAACTTTATCAGCCTGAACCAGAACATGATTGTAAATAAAGGAACTGTTTCACATTTTATTATAGTCTAGGTTGGTAGTTCAGACACATTGGTTTCTATTTCTCAGGAACTATTAATCCTAGCACTACCAAGGGGTTGTGTACCTTATGCCCTCCCTTCTGCAATTTTTGTGTAATTCTGTCTTTTAATTATTTCAGCATGATGTTAATAATTATTGCCACTCACTTGTTGTACTAATGAATTGTGCAATTGTTGCGAAGTTTACATTGTTGAGAAACAATGAAATACCACGGTGGTCATAAAGTACTACTCCGTCGGTATAATGTGACTCATGTAAAAAAATAAAAAGTAATGGTTAAACAGGTTTAAATATTACCTTTATATACAGTTTGGCAGCGTAACTTTTATAATAAGGATTAGTATTGGTTAGGTTAAACTTAGAATAATGGAACTTTTACCAATATTTAGTTATTTACTGAATTTTCATATCCTGTAAGTAGTTACGATATTTTCTCGATCAAGAATTGTAGGAAAAATCTGAAGTGTTCCACTCACATGACTTTCTCTACTCTTGTACTAACCATTCTTACAAACTCTTATTCCTGTATCTTCTTCGTGTTAGTTGACATAAACATTTGTACAAATTATCTTATTGTTTATTTTCATGTAGGTACAAGGGGAATGTGGAAATACAGTAGACATTGAGCGATAGTCAAATCTTTTAAAGCTTTGATTCCGTTCCCTTTGCTCTGCTAATAAAAATGAATAACGATGTTCCATTTCACGAAAGTTTAAGTATTCCAAAAGTCACATAAATAACAAGGAATATCTCCGAAATGGTTCAGTCTACAAAAAAATGTATTCGCACATAAATTGTGTGTTTAGCAAGATGTACAGTTTTGTATAGTAAGATTTGGCTTATTAGTTATGCAAAAGTAATCCAGAGTAAACAAGACTGCATGGGCTCTAGCCAGAAAATTCAAAATATACAGATCATTTGTCATAAAAATATCTTAAACATATGGCATTTTAAAGAAAATCGTTAGAGCCATTTTCGAAAAGGTTGGAGGAATTTTCTTCAACATCTTCCTTAAAAGACGTTAAATACGACACACATACGGACGGATCTTTGTCTAAAAATGCTTTTCCTGGATTCAGGGGTCTGAAAAGATACATTTCCGGTGATATCTGGACATCGAATTTTCTCTACGTAGTTTGCAAGAGAATGGTATTGAAGTTTGGTAAAATTAAACTATCAGGGGACAGGCTCACAAGGTCCCCTAAGTGAGAGCAAGGAGAGAAGCTGGTGTTGCAGTAATATGGAACATCTCATTTAGGAGAAGCTGGTCTATGCCACGCCACGCTATGTACCGTCACTCGAGAGAGCGCGTGCGGTAGGCTGCGGTGTGGACCGTGTCCATAAATTTGCGACCTAATCGTAATGATAGCTGTGGGGGCCGTCGCTACTGGGTAATGAAAATACCCATTTGCAAGGCAATAACGGTAATTAGAAGCGGGCGTTATCCTTCCCCTGCCGCCGTTTTGCTGGGGTTCGTTGTACAACACTGTCCATTGATGTCCTGTCAGCGGAGAACACGACCACAAATCTTCCTCTCATTCACCTCATTCCTAAGTGGCTCTATTAGCACTCAAAATGTTTGTTTCTCATGTCTTTATCTAAACTACTGCATCTGACTAAAATATTCCATACCACAAGCACAAGTAATATCTCAAGACAGAGTGACATAACCTATAAATCCTCTAACGGAGCGCCAGGGACAGTAAGACCGTCGAATTATATTAATATGGACTTTTTCATAAACAAAATATGAATTTAAGGCAATGTATCTGTGAAAATTAGAAATCCACAGTTTTCTTCTGATTGCTCTGAATATTTTTTCACACATTCAGAACATAAAATATATAGCGTATACAAAAATTCAATGTTCTAAGTCAAACTGTATTTAAATTATTAATAATTGACTTTTTGACATACTAATATGAAATGATCCTTAGATCCTATTTTATTGTATCTCCCCTAAATTTTTAATTTGAGTTCAGTATAGAGATATAAAGAAATTCTCATATCGCCTATTTAATTAGTTTAAGAGGAAAAAAATGTTTTGTATACAGTTTATTGATATTTTCAATTTTTTCAGTATGAGCTATGAAAAATAATTTGAGCTCAATTATTTAATATTTTTTTAACTAAGGTCCAAGAAACATTTTGAATAGGGAAAAGTGCTAAAAAAAAAGAATTGAGGAAAATGGATTTTAAGTTTAACAATATATTTTTGTACTTTAAATCCAATCGATTTAAAATTTTCCAGCACCATTGTGGGACTCTGCTGTTTTCTTCTATGCCTCGGTAGCTGTTTTTGAGAATTTTAAGTTTACTTGGTTGTTTCTTAATATGAAAACTTTCTTTTCACCTTCGCATTGTTCACAAAATTTAGAAATGTAATGTTCTTAGCTAAGCTCTACACTGTGCACTTTCGTTAATTTATACACAAAAACCTATTAATTACTTAAAAATGCCTAATGTATAACTGGAACACTGAAATATCCTGGCAAGATTAGAAAATTACAGAACACTGACTGCAGTTCTCCGTTTACAAGCAAAACATGTGTCATATTCGCGTCATTTGAACTCGATATATCAAACTCATCTCAGCGCAGCCAACCCACAACCTTTCTGAAGCAAAATTCCCTTCAAGAGACTAAAATCAAAGTCAATGAAAACGAAAAAACGTTTCAAAGCTGTAGCGATGAACTTAAGCGAGGAACACTCATTCACACTAGGACATTTAAATGCTTTAAAACTGACTGGTATTGAGAAAACTAAAGTGTGCTGTTAAAGTATAATCATCGGAAAAATGCAAAAAGTAAAAGACAAAATTTAAATACTATATCTGATCATAAACTGCTCAAAATACTATAAAAACAATATAAAATGCAAGGGCTCCTCAATAAATAATGCCCCATATTTTTTGCTCCATTCCACAAGATTAAAGTTTACATATATGAAAGGATAATGTTTTCTCTGGTCACTGTATTTTTCTATATAATCGCCTTCAGGTTCCACGGCTTTTCTCCAGTATGTATTTCCTATCGGTAAAAATCTTTAACTCTGTCGGCGGAGCCAGGATTTCACTGCGTCAATCACATCTTCGTCGTCTTTTTGGAAATGTCTTCCACGAGTGGCATTCTTCAGTGGCCCAAACAAGTGAACATCTGAGGGAGCCAGGTCGGGACTGTAGGGAGGATGGGTAACAGTGTCCAAGCTGTTGGCTCAAAGTGCGTGCAAGACGTCACAATCTGGGACAAGAAGACCTCCCCGAGAGAAGGTTGGACATCGCAAGAAGAGGAAATGTTGGACTGCCACAGTGAACATGGGCAGAAAAATTTTAGCTTTCATAAGATCGCAATGAGCTTTTAAAAGCTAAATTCTTGATTGATGATGATGATGATGATGATGAACTCTAATGAGGAAATCTTTGTATTCCTTGCGTGTAAGAGGCAGTAAAGGGGAAAGTGTTGAAGTGACAAAACGTGAATAGTTTGGGTACAACTATTGACAAATGTAGCAATCATGGAACATCAATCACGTGTCTGCAGATAAGTCAGAAACGTGTCTACGTGATTCCGGCGGCTGTTAAGTAAGTGTATGGGGGTCAAATTAATTTCCATGACTACTTCAATCTGCATACATTACTGGTCGCCCAGATATTCCGTATTTATTACCACTGACATCCCACAATAAGAGTCAAGTAATGTGGCTGGCTTCTGATTGGTCTGCTGTACCCTCTCTCCCGGTCATATATATTCTTTTGTTGTGGTATTAATTGGTAGGAATCTGGTGGTGGTCCAAGCAAGAAGGGAGAAGTAGGCCATGACCTCTTCGACAAGGTCCCCTACGGTCTTAACATGCCATGGTACAATCTGGAATTGTTACTGTTGGCAATCTCTGCACTCAACGAGATGAAATGTAACAAAACGTGGTCACGGTGACCTCCTTGTCCATTACAACTGAACAACACTTGAGTTATTTATATCAATCATCACCACAAACTGCTAACACAAACTCTTATTCCTCTATCTTCTTGAAACATTTGTAGAAATTATCTTCCTGTTAATTTTCTTGTAGGTGCAAGGGGAATGTGGGAATACAGTAGGCTCTAACACTCTATTACATGAATTATTTGCAACCAAATGTGGCTCTAGAAAAGGATGGGGAGGGCCCACTTAAAATAACCAGTGACATAACTTCAAAAGGGAAAGGAACCTACAATACTATTGAAATACATTGATACATTTATGATCCAAATAGCTACCCACACATTTATTTTATTGTTGAATGTAAATATAATATGAAAAGGACAAAAACACAATATTCTAACACATTTACCTGAGCATCGTTGATGCCATATTGCCACACTCACATGACCCTCTTCACTCACTCTATTCTTAAAAGCACTTTTATTATATCTGCTGAATATTAATCGAGCTAGATATTTATAAAAATTGCTTTAATAATTTTTCCTCGTAGAGCAATGCGAAGGGGAGAATACAATAGGCTTATAAGATCTAATATTTTAAGAGTTGGTCCTATGTGATAGCTTGAAATTCCGTTCTCTTTTCATGGCTAGGATACTGAAAAATAAATAACGACCTTATATTTGAGATAAGTATAAATATTTGGAAATGCAAGCAATATCTTGAAAATGGTTATCTCCACAAAAGAACTATTTGACATAAAGTGTATGCGTTAGCAAGGTCTACATTTTTATAGTAAGATTTTGTTTATCTCTTACGGTAGGAGCCGGCAAATTGGTCATCATGACTACAGGAATGATGACGTCACTGAACGCAACCCGGCATACACATACGTAATGCATGATTCGAACAAGGGGTTTCGGTAGCCACAGTAACCCAGGATGACCTTCTATAACGCACTTTTGGTTTCATATCCATTAATTTTTCATTTTATTATTCAGTTTATATAGTGCTTAGCAATTTCCCATATGTTTAATGTTAATTCACAAGTCAATAGAGCATGTAAGGTTTTATCTACCAATCGCGGTCTGCTTTTAGATTTTGTGATCTTCATTTTAGACAAAAAATTGCTCACACACATATATGTTGGACTAAATACAACACTAATATGCACAGCATATCACTGAAGACGGAAATGTTGCAGTATGCTGTTCTCTAAATAAATCTAAACCAGCCTTATTTTGTAATTGTGATTTCAAAACTGCCTCACACACTCACATACACACACACTCCTTCCAGCTGTCGCGTTCAACACTTACAATTCCCTTTTGTCTCGTATCTCTCAAGCGTTCATATCAGGAATGACGTAGCATGGATTTTTCTCGAAGTTGATCTTTTTCAAGAAGGTGTCACAAATAAGTCGACAGTCGAGGCTTCGCGAACACTGGTGAATCATTTGTTCTGTCGCTGTGATTATTGCCGTATATACATAAACAGTGATGCCTTGAACGTGTTCAATGTACGGACCGCCAGTGGTGTGAGGTAGTTTGACCCAAATCTTTGATATGTTGCCGCAGCCACCGCGGCGCTATAGGCAGGCGTCACAGTAGTAGTAACAATGATAATGAAGTAATAATAATAATTAATAATAATAATAATAATAATAATAATAATAATAATAATAATAATAATAATAATAATAATAATTAATAATAATAATAATAATAATAATAATAATAATAATAATAATAATAATAATAATAATAATAATAATAATAATAATAATAATAATAATAATAATAATAATAATAATAATAATAATAATAATAATAATAATAAACCTAATGGTGCACCAAATATCGCTGCTTGTGAGTGAAGTAAGGGTGGGTGTGTGAGTGTATGGGTATGCATGTGACAGAAGAACCATCACAATCTGCTTTCTTATGGGAGAGCAGTAAATCAAGCCATCAAGAACTTTTATATGCTAGCTATATTTTTTTACGGATGACCGTCTACTGCAGGTCCTTTCCCTCTCTTTCTTCTCACATATTTTCTTGTCCCAAGGATCATCCCTTCCCTGATTTAATGCTTCTTTCAGGAGGTACTTCGGGGTGTCGCTTTCGAACCAAAGTGAAAATTCCGTCTTCAAATTATCTTTGAATTACTCCCAGCTCATATATTGGCATTTATAAAGGTATTGGCAGTAAATATTTTTGTAGAGTGAACCATTTCGGATATATTCCTTGTTATTTATCTCACTTTCGGAAAACTTAAATTTTCTTGAAATGGAACATCGTTGCTCATTTTTTACGTCTTAAGCGTGCAAAGGGAATGGGATCTCAAAGTTTTAAAAGATTTGACTATCGCTCAAAGCCTACTGTATTCCCATACTCTCCTTCCACCTATTTGAATTTAACATGAAGAAGATAGAGGAATAAGAGTTTGTAAGAATGGTTAGTACAAGAGTAGAGAAAGTCATGTGAGTGCAACACATCAGATTTTTTATTTATGTTTTTCAAAGACATACAGTTTTTCTAAAATTGGTTTTTACTTTATCTACTACGCGGAGAAAGTATTGTATTTCACCCAAAAGATATATACCAGATTTCATAGGAAGTATGCGTTTTAAGACTCCCTTAATCCAAAAAGGAAGAAACATTTTCAGAAAAATGTTTGTGTGCATCTGCCCTTGAACAGCGTAACTCGAAAACAAAAAGTTAGACAATTATAAAAATTGCCATTTAAGTTCACCATCTTCCAAGGATGCGACACGAAAATATTAAAAAAAAAATATCCTTCAAACCAAGATCGTCCTTACATGAATATTTTTTGCCGCTATTTATTTTCTTAAAAATGGGTTTATTATGGTTAAAATAACACAGTTGTCTCTCTCTCTCTCTCTCTCTCTCTCTCTCTCTCTCTCTCTCTCTCTCTCTCTCTCTCTCTCCTGTCTATGTCGGTCTGGGTGGCTCAGTTGGTTTGACGCTGGCCTACGGATCCCAAGGTCGCGGGTTCAAACCCGGCCCAGGCCGATGGTTTTTAAGTGTGCTTAAAAACAACAGCTCCATGTCAGTAGATTTACTGGCATGTAAAAGAAATCCTGCGGGACAGAATTCCGGCACACCGGCGACGCTGATGTGATCCTGGCAATTGACAGGCGTCGTTAAACAAGAAAATAATTTTTTTTTCTCCTATCTATGCAAATAAAACGGATTAAGTCATCACTTACCGACCAGCTCTTAAAATAATTGACTATTACTTAAGCCCACAGGCTTATCCTAATTCTGTTGTACTAACGAGGAAATATGGCATAAGAATTCTTTTTCTCTATTTATTTTACGTCTCTTTAACACGATAGCAGATACCTCGTAGATCAGTGTGTGGAGGACAGTCTTCAAGGCCTCGTCTCTGTGGCGGCAGATGGCATTAGGGTGCTATCCAGTCTATCTGCTTTCACTATCTGTGGATAGATGGCACGGCATTCGCTATTACCATCTATTTTTCATTTTTACTAATGCTTTAGCCTCACGGGGCAACTTTGGGTCGTGGTTTAAATATTCCATTGGGTAAATTACCTTGGCGACTGAGGTGCACCACAAAAAACACCACTCATATTGATTGACTCAGGGCATTTGAACCCAGGACCAGCTGCATGTGGGCCACAAACGTTACCGCCTGAACCATTTCATTTGGTTAAAAAAAAAAAAGAATAACAAAGGGAACTACATCAAATTTTTCATGAATGGTAATCATTGTTGATTACCAATTATATCTGGTCCTCGTTTATCCAGATCTCCGAATTATCCATAGCAGGTCTGTATGTTTATTAAACAATCTAATGTTCCCATTAGATAATAAATGTGACTAAGATAAGAAGAAGGTAGCTACAAATATTAGCTGTTTCGTTTGATGCAATGTATGGTTCCTGCATAAATCGTACACTAAATTATGTCAATACGTACTGTACTATAAAATGCTACCTGTTGAGTTTAAGAAAGATTTCGTAGTGTGTCACACGGTACTGACGCGGTATGCCTCACCAGCTATAAACGGCGCCGGAAGAAAGCGTTGACCTTGATGACTACCTCCCTCATTCTCTTCAGTTTTCAAACGGCAAGTGTCATTAAGTTTATCGTGTGTGATTAAGCCGGATTATTTTGTGTCTTATCAAAATGTTTGGGAGTGTAATTCAGTGTACAAGTTTCAAATAACATCAAAGTGAAAGAAGACCGTGGTTTCAATGGAATTGATAAAGGAGAAACATTGAAGAAAATAGCTGCTGAGTTGGGAGTTACTGACAAACATTATGGCGTACTCAGTCCGACACCAGTCCAGCTGCACTATTAATGATAGTTCAAGCGCCACACGTGTTTAAAACAGGAGACTGTCGATCAATTCTTTGTTAAGAAACGATGTGATTGAGATTTCTATTTTTTTTTTCCTTGTAAACAATACTATGTACTGTACGTAATTTTGTTACTAGAGCTTTTTATCGTCACAAATGGGAAGCTTGCTTATTTGAGGATTTAAGAGTTTTGTTTTGCGTATTATCCAGATAATCCGAATTTTCAATTTTCCAGATTGCCTTTGTCCCAGTTAGTCTGAAAAAATGAGGTTTCTGTAGAAAAAAATTCTGTGTCACACTCACATGACTTTCTCTACTCTTGTACTAACCATTCTTACAAACTCTTATTCCTACATCTTCTTCGTGTTAAATTCAAATAAACATTTGCAGAAATTATCTTATTTGCTTATTTCCTTGTAGGTGGAAGGAGAGTATGGGAGTACATAAAGGCTTTGAGCGATAGTCAAATCTTTCAAAGTTTTGAGATTCCTTTCTCTTTGCACGCTTAACATACTACAAAAAATTAGCAACGATGTTGCATTTCACGAAAATTGACTTTTCCGAAACTGACACATATAACAAGGAATATCTCCGAAATGGTTCACTCTACAAAAAAATTAATTCGGACATAAATTGCGTGTTTTGGCGAGATCTACATGTTTTGCATAGTAAGATTTGGTCTATCTCTTACGGTTTACCAGTTATGCAAAAGTCGTCCAGAGTAAATATGACTACAGGGAGTATAGCCAGAAAATTCAAGATATACATTTTATTTGCCATAAAAATATCTGAAGGTTATGACATTTTAATAAAAATCATTGGAGCCATTTTCAAGAAAATAAAAATTTTCGAAAACTTTTCCATGTAAAGGGTAGTTTAGGGTGGGGATATTTTCTTCAAAATCTTCGTGTCGCATCGCTGAAAGACATGAAAGTTAAATATCAACTTTGGTTTTTAATCGACTTTTCGTTTTTGAGTCAGCTTGTTTGGATTCAGGGGGCCTCAAAACATATATATCCGGTGAAATCTTGACAAGTAGAGAAATTAAAAAGTCAAGGGCATATTTAGAAGAGATGTATGGATTTGTGAGGAACACAGCTAGCAATAAATCTTACTTATATTATGTCAGGACAGACGAGTGAGGCGGTGTTAAACAGGCCCTGTGAAAAGATGATTTTAATATATCATTGCTTTCCTCTGAGAATCCAGCTCCTTTTACAGATGAACAATACGAGTGCCCAAGCTTGATGACCATGAAAATGCACTGGAACATCGCTGTAAAGATGTTGACTTGAAGCATGGGTATAAATCACTCCGGCAATTTCACACCAACAACAACCAAGGAAATTTTCAAAAAGATATTCACGTGACAGTATAACATTCCGCTCATAGCTGTTTTAATTCCACATCACAGGCCTCAGTAAGTCTTAATGACATTTCTTCCATTCCTTTATTGTATATTACACGTCGAGAATATAACTGCCTTCATACTCAAGGTTCATACTATTTATGTTTGGCCATGTGTCTGAGTTTAAAACATTTATAAAATGTTTTAATATTCTCTGCTGCATGTTATTACTTTCTCTACTACGTATAGCAAGTAGAGGAAGTATTGCATTCCACCCAAAAATTCGATATCGAGATTTCACCGGAAATATATGCTTTGAGGCCCCCTGAATCCAAAAAAAGCATTTTTAGAAAAAGGTCCGTGTGTGTGTCTGTGTGTCTGTCAGTCTGTGGACAGCATAACTCAAAAACAAAAAGTCGGTTAAAAACCAAAGTTGGTATTTAAGTTTAATGTCTTTCAAGAATGTGACACGAAGATTTTGAAGAAAATAGCCCCACCCTAAACTACCCTTTACATGAAAAATTTTTCGAAAATTTTGATTTTCTTGAAAATGGCTCTAACGATTTTGATTAAAATGTCATATATTTGAGATATTTTGATGACAAATGAAATGCATATCTTGAATTTTCTGGCTATAGCCCATGGAGTCGTATTTACTTTGGACGACTTTTGCATAACTGGTAAACCGTTAAAGATAGACCAAATCATACTATACAAAAAATGTAGAGCTTGCTAAAATACAAAATTTATGTCTCAATAAATGTTCTTGTAGGGTGAAGCATTTCGGAGATATTTCTTGTTATGAGTGTGAGTTTCCGAAAACTTAGAACTTTCGTGAAATGGAACATCGTTGTTCATTTTGTTATATGTTAAGTGTGCAAAGAGAACAGAATCTCAAAGCTTTAAAAGATTTGACTGTCGCACAAAGCCTGCTGTTGAACAACTGTTTATCTCAACTAACAGGAAGAATATATAACAATAAGAGTTTGTAACAATGTTAGTACAAGAGTAGAGAAAGTCATGTGACTGCAACACATCAGATTTTTAGAAAACCCTCCTTGTGTGTCTGTCAGTCTGTGGACAGCATAACTCAAAAACGAAAAGTCGTTAAAAAGCCAAAGTTGGTATTTAAGTTTAATGCCTTTGTATGTCTTAATGTTTGTACGTTTGTCCTCTATTGGCTCCTACCACTTGCCCAATCACCTCGATATTCGCCACTTACTGTATTTTTTCATTGCGAAGGTTGCTATGCAACACAAAATTCAAATGGTTATCTCTACTCGTTCTTCTTTTACGTAATATATACATCGTATTCGCATGTCCTTCCCCACTGGGCATTCAACATACAATTCGTATAATTTTCCATGACTGAAATAGAAATGCCTCATATTAAATCCACATGGTTTTCCCTACTCGCTTTTCTTTTGTGTAACACATGCACATGTCCTTCCCTACTCACTTTTCTTCCTGTGGTATTTATCGTTGTTCAACAGTGCTTTTGTACAATCTTCCCGGTGTTATTTATTTTGTTTAATTTGTTTTTGTTTATAGTATTGTAAAGGTTTTTTCTCGTATTATCTCTTCGCTATAAGTATATTAAGTAATGTGTTTTAAATAACTCCAAAGATACATGAGGCTATTGGGCAAGTGAAACCTAAGGATAAAAGTTGTACAATATTTCAGCTATAGTCGTTTTACGCTATAAAGGCACAAGGGCTGTTATGGACAGTTCGCGCAGTGTTGCCACGTATGTCCCGCCGCCGCGATTGCCGCGCTTTCGTTCCCAACCAGGTTCATTATAGTCATTGTGTCCGGTGTTCTCTTCCTTCAAATAATCAAACACTAAGAATTGTTTTTCGCTTTCCACTTTTAATAATTTCGCGCTTTTTTCTGCGACCCACAGCGCTCTGATCACTTAACTCCAATGCATATGATTACCAGAGAATTTTTAAAATTCATACACGCCTGAGATTCCCGAAATCTAATGAAAACCTTCACTGAAGTTCGACCCTTCAACTGTCATACATCTGAATTAGCCAGTGATATTTTCCACTGTATAAACGAAGAATACACACATTTTGTTTTAAGTTTTTTTTTAAAGAAATATGTGTAGATATATTATATATTGTAAATATCAACGTGGCCTTTGAAAGCGAGCAAATAATTCAGATTTTTTTCTTAGCAATCATATTTCCGTTTTAAACCACGTTTTAACGTTTGCAGCGAGAAAGATGTTAAAAAAATCGGCTTTCAATAAAATTTTAAATTTTATTAATTTAAAAAATATACAATTTTATAAAAGATTTTTCGTGCATATCATGGTATTCTTGGATATATTTCATGCGGAAATGCACGTTCTTATTTTATCTTAGTTGCATCTGAAAAAACACACACATTTGGCAACAGTGCACTTGATTCTTCCATTACAAACGCATGGTCCATAAGTGCGTTCATGACGAGAAAATTCCTATAGTTTTATATGAGAGTTGTGATATCCCAGAGCAAGTTTTCTTGTGGTATACGTACGTACTATACGTCTAGTATAAATTGGGGAACCCCCTCCACCCCGCTCTCCCCAGATAGAGTGTAATTGTACTAGGGAGAGTTGCTGCTGTTGTGTTGGTGTGTCCGATATAAACGGCTGTGACACATGTATTTAGAACATTACCAGTAGCTAGGTATTTCAATGTGAGTGGCATGTTGGTAATCGCTCCACCACGTGATTTATATACAGCAGTTTGTTATGTACGTGAGACAGAGTTTAGCCTTCCTGCTAGGGGTGGAAAAGGGAAGGGATGACAAATGTACCCTAAATATTCTAATAAACCATAACCAAGCATGTCCGCCGCGCTCAGTCCGTGATAACTCCAGTCTGTATTAACAATACTAATCGCCATCAAACTCCACAATAAGTAACCTCCACAAAACATGCAAAGTAATTATAGTAACAAAATAGCGATCCCACTCCTGACACCAGTGTAACAAAATGACAACGGTTACTTTTGTATCAGTTTACTGTCTTCTAAAATTATATCACAAATGCACAGCTTGGTTCACGTCATAAGCACAGTTCACAGTCTTTCGTGCTATCACAACTCACCAATTTTACTTCTCGTAACATTGCCTCAGTCTTTTACGATGCAACTCTTCTTCACACACACAGCTGTCTCACACTCACTGCCACTCCGACAGTAACTATAACGCACTATTTTGCTGTTTTCTCCCCTCCTGACACAGAGGGGATGATGTCACACGGACCTTTCTCAACCTCTACAAACACGCCGGCAACGGCGTGGTCAGATCTTTCTCGAAACTTCCGCTATATAAGGGGGCGAGCAAACATCAGAGCAGTAAAGAAATTGTGATGAGTGTTAAATTAAAATTAAATTTTTTGCTGTTTAACGATGCTGTCAATTTGCCAAGATCGCACCAGCGTCACCGGTGTGCTGGAATTTCGTCCTGTAAGAGTTCTTTTACATACCAGTAAATCTGCAGGCATGGAAGTGACTAAAAACCATCGGTCTGAAGTGGATTTGAACCCGCGACCTTGGGATCAGTAGGCCAGCGTGTAACCAACTGAGCCACCCAGACCGACGTAATGAGTATTGAGTGATTGTATGGTAGGAGTTAGTGCTTGAGAGACATTGAAAGGAGTGAGTCAAGGTTATGAGAAGTAAGCAGTTATAATATCACTCTAGACTGTTAACGTCAGTAAAAGCAAAACACTAGGAAATAAAGTGATAGAAAAGTAACTGGAGTGGACGTTTGTCGTTTTTGTCACTCTGGTGTCAGGAGTGGGATCCTTTTCATCCGGTATAAATAGTCAGATTTTTCTACAAAGCTATGATTTAGATTTAGGCTTCTAACGCTTATATCGGTTCACGAAACTGTAGTTTATGTTATGGTTAAATAAAACTTCTCAGTAACCTTTATCTGTCAGGTCGAGCATCAAGATAGTTGCAACCTATTCCTCTTATACTAGCACAATATTAATTGCCTGTCGTGCACGGCCATATTTAGTCTCCTCCCTTCATTCAGCAAGTGAGTCATACTTCCGCGAGGGTTTCTCTTCACATTTTCGGAAGAAGCAAGATCGCTTGCAAAAAGTGCAGATGCGGTTACAGCATTAGATGCCAGAGCAATCAAGGATACGACCGTCTATCTCAAACTTTCAGGCTCCGTCTGGTTTATTATCCTCGTACTGCTATGACTGAGGAAGTTCCAATACAGTTAGTGTTATTTACAGGTGATACTGCTATTATTGACGGATGATATAAATAATAAGTCATTTTTAGTTATAATAAAGAATTGATAGGAAAACCAGCAATACGCAGGTTCTATCAATAGTTTAAGGACACCCAATGATAATTTGAAATTTTCTCTGCGAAGAACACATAAATATTGGTTCAAACATACATTAAAAATGATTTTATACTTTATTGGATAATCTTTCTCGAAGTTCTCGGCGGGTTTTTCGCCTAAGGGAAGCTATTCCTCTACCTTCCGATTTCATATCGATATAACTGCTATAGTTCTATCCTGTCAGAGCGATGGAACCCTTGGCCTACTACTTCGCTCCAGGTCTGACAAATTGCCACTTTTCCTATATTTTTTGTATATGCCACACATTTGTTAGTTATCCCCAGTTGAATTGCAATATCTCTGTATAACTTGCAGCACTTATGGAAACAAATAACTACCCATTTAATACACTTCTTCACGTTTTTTACCCATGTTTAATCTCTTTTCACGCCAGAACAAAATGGAAGCCACAAGGCAATAATGTCATGGCATCGTAACAATATAAACATAGCGGCATTCAGTGGTGCGATTTACAGTATATGACTGAATCCATTCCAAATAGTGCTAATTTAAACTCTTTTTCTCCAATTTTTTTAAAGTTATAAAGATTACGATAATTATTAATAAACAGTGTATGATAAGAGTGTCATATTTATAAATATTACTCTTCAGAGAAAAGAAAAGTGATATCCTTTGTATTTTCATGGTCACATCTCCAAAACGATTTAAAAATGATATATTTTTCGGTTTTTCTAAAAGTTAAAAAATAACTCCTTAGAAATAATGACGTCCATATAATTATTTTATTATTTAGGAGCGCACACACACACACACACACGAACCTTTTTCTAATATATTTTCGGTGCAATACAATACTATACGTAGCACAGAAAGTGAAAAGTATAGGTTATGTAAGATGTGTATGTAAAGAGATTAGCGATAGATACCGTTGTGTGACAGGGTGGTATTGATTGAGTTACCTGCCGCTCTGTAATGGAGGAGGGGGTTCGGGGTGGGGGGGGGGGGCCCTTCTCATTAAACCCTGATGAAGAATCTGACCACAAAGTTACAAATGTATAGGGAACACGAGCGTCAGCAAGCGATCACCTTACTCCCTCTTTGGTCCATCTCACCAGGGGGCAGCACCGCATGGGATGAACCAGCCGCTAACGAACACCGTGTCGATCATCTCTGGTCGCTGCTGCAGCCTGCAACAGTGGCACACGACCAACCCGCCCATCCACCCAGCCACTCACATAACCACACTTCATTCCACACACCTACAAGTATGTCACTGTCTAACTATTTCATGATAACCAAATAATTATACAGAAGACGAAAACTAATTGCTCTACATTGTTTCGACTTAAAAAGCAAAGTATATAAATTTAAAATATCAGAAAATAAAACCAAAGATGTGGCCAAAAGCAACAATTTTTGTTTTTAACAAAAAATACACAGTTGTTCATTTACACAACAAATTGCTTGGCGTAAATTTTACATAGTTTACAAGTGATATAAGGGACTACTTTTTTCCGTGAATTTTCGAAAATATTTTTAGCGATAAATTAGAAAATTGCTTCATTCTAAACTACCCTTTATACATGGAAAATTTTTCGACAAATTTTTATTTTCTTCAAAATGGCTCTAGAATCACATATATTTAAGATACTTTACCACAAATTAAACGTATATTTTGAATTTTCTGGCTATAGTCTGTATACTCTGGATGACTCGAATAACTCGTAAACCGTCAGAGATAGACCAAATCTTGCTATACAAGAAATGTCGATCTCGCTAAAACAGTCCATTTAAACCCAAATCAATTTTTTGTACAGTGAGCCATTTCAGAGATATTCCTTGTTATTTGTGTCAGTTTCGGAAAACAAAGTTTCGAAAATGCAACATCGTTGTTCATTTTTTTATATGTTAACCGTGCAAAGAGAACTGAATTTCAAAGTTTCGCATAACAACCATCTCTTAAAACATTTCACTAACGCTTAAAGCCTACCATATTCCCATATTCTCCGTGGACCTGCAAGAAAATTAGCAGTAAGGTAATTTCTGAAAATGCTTATGTCGATTAAAATGTAGTAGATAGAGAAATAAACGTTTATAAGATTAGTGTATATAAGAGCGAGTATAGCTCTACATCTATTTGTGAACAGTTTCTCCAAATTGAACTATATTAGAAGTCTGTATCGTAATATGTTACGCACGATCACTTGGTGTATCTTCTAAGACTATGTCAAATATTGATAGACTTCTTAAATGTAAGCAGTACCAAAGAAAAATGGAATGTTTATAGTATAAGATTTGAAAGTGCTGTCGTAAATCAAGTGTAACGTGCTTGTAACCAATCCGCCACTGCAACAGAAGGCACGGCTGGGGGTTAAAGAGGAGTAAAATCCGCGTATGTTGGAAGGAGGTAAGCCCAAACTCTCCTCTTTCACAAAGACTGGATATCGCTGCTATAGATCTAAAGGAAGGAGAGAGATAGGAAAGCCAAGATGGGCTTTGTGGAGTTCGAACAGGCTACAAGCCTATTCCTTCAAGTGAAGAACAAGAAGAAGAAGAAGTTTAAAATTATTATAACTAAGAATGGGACCTGGATATCTGGATAACTGTGTTATCGAAGTAGGCGTTGTCCATGGTTTGACGACTTATCCCTTCAACACTTTGACTTAGGTTGTACTTCCAGAATAGCCTTTGGAGACGTTTAAAATATTACTTAAACAGTTAATTAAAACTGTTAGAATACTATAAATAACAATAAATAAATAAGCAAAAACACCGGCCAGACACTATGCAAAGCACTGTTGAACAACTACAAATTCCCAGGAAGAAAAGCGAGTAGAGAATGGCTATGAATTTAATACGTTACATTTCTATTTCAATCACAGAAAATTGTACAACTCTTTGTAGAAGAGCGAGTAGAAACGAACGAGTGGTTGTGCTACGTAAAAGAAAAGTGAGTAGGGAAAGCAACGTGAAAGTAATAGTTGCACAGTAAAATGAATAGCTTAAAAAGTTTCTCCTAAAGAAACACTTAGATATGCCATGTTCATGGTTTGGAAAAGCTGAAAAGTTTAGTTTTCTACAAAGAAATATTTGTATCGAAAAAATTAATCGATAGTATTGCCGTTTGACGAAAGCTGTTTAGCCAAAGTTTTAGAATATTTGTGTATTCTTATTTTCATATGTTCACTTAACTAAGAACCAAAATTGTTTCTAGCTATTTTATATGAAAATGTACTAGTTTATTTCAGTGTTTTATAGTGTTAAGAAAAAGCAAAATCCATGCAACTGCAACCCCATTACCATGCACGCATGACACCACACGAGTTGTTGTACGTGGGCTCTCCCCATCCTTTATTACAGACACATTTGGCTGCCGTCACAGGGATTCAAACTCATGACTTTATGTTTTGAAATGTTGGCTAGTCCATTTCGTCTAGCCCTAACGATCGTAGCTATTCGAACGACGGCCCAGTGCCTGTGACAAGGACATATAAACCTGTTTAGGAATTAGAGAAAGAGTGGCATATGTAGTAAATAATTCCGGTATTGAAGGGTTAGCGTTGACATTTATAATGCAACGAAAATGTCCAATTTAAATGTAGGATGAGCCTGCATTAAGTATTGGGAATATGAAATATGACTTTTTGACAAATTTCAAGCAAAAACATAACGTAATATTAATGCTAAGGGACGATTTACTTGAAAATCTCAAAACATGACTAGTATTGACCAAATTTTACTACAGCAAAATCCACACAACTAGCACTTATATACCAGGTGGCCCATTTCATTCGGCATTGACGTGATATTTCAGCAACGACGTCACTAAGAATAGACACAACATGCACTACTGTGCCCCTCACAATCCTCTCTGGGTACGAAAATGTTTCGTGTAGCATCCTTGGGGTCAATGTTATCGGGTTTGCCTTACTACTAGAAAAGCTTAGAGGACCACGTTACCTGGAACTCCTGCAAGGTGAGCTTCCGGATTTTCTTGATGAGTTTCCAGTACGTCTGTTTCCAACAAGATGGTGCACCCCTTATTGTTATGAACCTGTAAAGGACAATTTCAATTAGTTGTACTCTGGACAAATTAGTTGTGCACAAAAACCATTCATCTATTGAAATACCCCAAAGGAAAAAGTTGTTTATTCAATTTTCTATGAATATAGCCATAAATCAAGAACCTTCAGTCAATAATAATTCAGCCAGGTAATGATAATTTTATTTGATAAAAATATTTTTTTTCTAAAAAACTACAAACTTTTCAGCATTTTGGGATTAGACTTTCTTGTTATTAACAACAGGAGGAATTCGCTGTTAAAGTCTGGCGGATCATTTCACTTCCACCCTATATCTTATTCGTATTAGTTCAGATAAAAAACTGTAGAAATTATCTTATTGTTTATTTTCCTGTAGGCTTTGTGCGATAGTCAAATCTTTTAAAGCTTTCAAATTCAATTCTCTTCGCACGGTTAACATATAAAAATGAGCAACGATGCTGCATTGGACGAAAGTTTGTTTTCTGAAACTGACACACATAACAAGGAATATCTCCGAAATGGTTCACTCTACAACAAAATTATTTGGACATAAATTGTGTGTTTTAGCGAGATCTACATTTCTGTATAGCAAGATTAGATGTATCTCTTACGATTTACGAGTATTAAAAAGTCATCTAGAGTAAACAGGACTACAGGGGCTATAGCCAAAACATTCAAAATATACATTTCATTTGTCATGCAAATGTCTTAAATATGTCATTTTAATCAAAATCGTTAGGGTCATTTTCAAGAAAATAAAAATTTTCGAAAAATGTTCCATGTAAAGGGTAGTTTAGGGTGGGGCTATTTTCTTCCAAATCTTCGTGCCGCATCCTTGAAAGACATTAAACTTAAATTCCAACTTTGGTTTTTAACCAACCTTTTTCTAAAAAATGCTTTTTTTATTGAAGGGGCCTCAAAACATATATTTCCGGTGAAATCTCGAAATTCAATTTTTAGGTGGAATACAATACTTCCTCTACTTACCAGTAGAGAAAGTAAAAGTGACAGACCGCATTAGGAGAGTGGAGTATGTCTAAGTGACACGTCGTGTTGCAGTGCGGTTTACATAAGTCGATATTTCCAAAGCGCAGCCAGACACACAGATATTAGATTGCATGTTGAACACCTGGTATATAATATTCTGGTTCCTGTTCCTTCCTTATTGAATTGACGATGAACCGACTTGGCCCAGTGTTGCACGCACAAGCGCACAATACCCCCTCAAGTTTTTTCTCCCTCAACTTTAATGAGGTGGCTCGGATGTGATTGCCGAACACCCTCATAACACAGGTGAAGGAGATTAATACCCGGTCATTTTTATTATTTTCTCATTTGGCAGCACCAGCAGTAGGGTGAGAGACGCAGGCTAATCTGGCGAGCCATGGCATAGCAGGTGGCGTGACGTCATATACCTACACGACACTGTTTTATGGTGCACTTTACAGGTAATGGTTTCAAGAAATCCTCTCGCCTTAAGTGATATCGTCACGAGCCTTTAAATTAGCCCAAGAGAAAAGTTTAATGCTTAAATGTGCTATTTTCTGGTTCTTCTTCAGGTTCTTCTCTGATGTGTTGCACTCACATGAGTTTCTCTACTCTTGTACTAACCATTCTTACAAACTCTTATTCCTATATCTTCTTCGTGTTAGTTGAGATAAACATTTGTACAAATTATGTTATTGCTTATTTCCTTGTAGGTACAAGGGGAATATGGCAGTAGACTTTGAGCGATAGTCAAATGTTTTAAAGCTTTGAGATCCCGTTCTCTTTGCACGCTCAACATAAAAAAATGAACAACGATGTTGCATTTCACCAAAGTTTATATTTTCCGAAACTGACACAAATGACAAGGAATATCTCCGAAATGGTTCATCCTACAAGAAAATTTATTCAGATATAAATTGTGTATTTTAGCAAGATCTACATTTTTTGTATAGTATGATTTGGTCTATCTCTAACGGTTTACCAGTTATGCAAAAGTCGTCCAGACTAAATACGACTACAGGGGCTATAGCCAGAAAATTCAAAATATACATTTCATTTGTCATACATATATCTTACACATATGGCATTTTAATCAAAATCATTAGAGCCATTTTCCAGAAAATCAAACTTTTCGAAAAATTTTCCATGTAAAGGGTAGTTTAGTGTGGGGGTATTTTCTTCAAAATCTTCGTGTCGCATCCTTGAAAGACGTTAAACTTAAATACCAACTTTGGTTTTTAACCGACTTTTAGTTTTTGAGTTATGCGTCCAGTCTGATATAGATAGGCAGACGTATACACGAACCTTTCTCTAAAAATGTTCCGGTGAAATCTTGACATGGGATATTTGGATGGAACACAATACTTCCCCTACTTATATTGTCGGTCAATGAAAAAATAATGTAAATTTATACCCGTAGGCATATATATTTATATTTTCTCAAAGTCCTGAAAGATAAGTGTTATATCTGATCATCAATATCTAGTTTTTTCTGAAATATAATCAAGAAATTCCACACAACTGGAGTTTTTAAACTTATACTTCACTAAAACAATACATCAAACTGAGTCAATAGATAATCTGTTCGTTTCATCTGTCCACTGTGGTGTTTTTAGTGAAAATACTCTTTCAACATTAGTATTGTGTTGCTTTACCTCCACAAAGTACCAACTTGCTGGCTCGGAATGCAAATGCTGCGTTGACAATCTCTCTTTCAAGGTACTAATGCATGAGTATATTCCAGAACGGTACGAATAGCGCATGGTAAGGTCCCTAAGGGATACAGAGGCAACCCCCCCCCCCCAGTTCTCCTACAACCGGCTCACCTCCCCCTTGCGGATTAGAGATCTCCCCCGATCCGGAGGATGAGCAAGTACCTGCCATCTGAACTACAAACTCTCGCTGACTTTTGCAATTCTGAAATAGACAATTAGGATGAAAGGTGAAGTGATATAAGATGGAGGGAGTTATAATTATCCCTTTCCGCACTCACTCTCGATTACTTTAAAATAACTGCCACATTCGCAGCACACAATGAGAAGCAGTTAATGTTTGAACTGTCTGCATAAGAAAAGAAGTTGAAAACGTTAAATAAATACCCATTTTGTGAGATGGTTGTTGCTTCGATAAGAAAGATTTCATGAAACTAACCCAAACAAGAGAGAGGAGCTTTCGCCGGGAAGTCTACCAGGCCAGCCAACCAACCAGCCATCCAGGGGAACGGCTCTATAAGCCTGAATTTAATTTCCTCTCCGCTCCCTACCTCATTTTCTTTTGTTCTTGATTAATTGGAACGATGGTAAATACAGTTAGCGTAATTTCTTTCTAGTTTATAAAAAAAATGTAAAAGATGGGACGAAGGTATATGAAAGGGAGATTTTGGAAGGAGGCTGGAGAGAAAATTAAGGGGAAAAAAGTGGAAAAGTCAGGAAAAGATAATGGACTGACTTAATGCATCACGGAGTTTGAGTGCATGTTTTATCTCTTAGAAGCAGCACACTGTTGAACCGAGGAGCAAATTAATATGCTAATTGCCGCCTCTTTCTCTCTTTCTCTCTCTCTCTCACTCCGTTTTCTATCTGCAGCTTCCACATGCAGCCAGGTGCCTTACACCCTCCGCTAATCCCTCCTCCCATTCAAACTCATTCCTTTACAAATTTCTTTTCAAAGATTTGTCACAAATCTCTCGTTATTAAGTCTTAAATTACTTATTCGTATCAATCAATATTTAATTCAGGACACGTTTTCACAATATTTAGTTCTTCTTCCTTCCAAGTATTAGGCCTTAAACCCATAAACTAGAACTAAAACTGAAAAGTTACACTTTTCGAGAAAATTTAACTGAAAACTTAAAAATCTAATGTGTTGCACTCACATGACTTTCTCTACTCTTGTACTAACCATTCTTACAAACTCTTATTCCTATATCTTCTTCGTGTTAGTTGAGATAAACATTGGTACAAATTATCTTATTGCTTATTCCCTTGTAGGTACAAGGGGAATGTTAGAATACAGTAGGCTTTGTGCGATAGTCAAATGTTTTAAAGTTTTGAGATTCTGTTCTCTTTGCAGACTTAACATAAAAAAATGAACGATGATCCATTTCACGAAAGTTCTAAGTTTTCCGAAACTCACACACATAACAAGGAATATCTCCGAAATGGTTCACCCTACAAGAAAATTTATTGGGACGTAAATTGTGTATTTTACCAAGATCTACATTTTTTGTAGTGCAAGATTTTGTCTATCTGTAACGGTTTACCAGTTATGCAAACTTCGTCCAGAGTAAATACGACTACAGGGGCTATAGCCAGAAAATTCAAGATATACATTTCATTTGTCATCAAAATATCTTAAACATATGACATTTTAATAAAAATCGTTAGAGCCATTTTCAAGAAAATCAACCAACTTTGGTTTTTAACCGACTTTTCGTTTTTGAGCTATGCTGTCCACAGACTGACAGATTGACACACAGACTGACACACAGACTGACAGACACACACATGGACCTTTTTCTAAAAATGCTTTTTTTGGATTCAGGGGGCCTCAAAACATATATTTCCGGTGAAATCTTGACATCGAATATTTGGGTGGAATACAATACTTCCCCTACTTACCAGTAAAAGTAAAAATCTGATGTGTTGCACTCACATGACTTTCTCTGCTCTTGTACTAACCATTCTTAAAAACTCTACCTTCTTCGTGTTAGTTGAGATAAACATTTGCAGAAATTACTTTCTATACTGGTAAGTAGAGGAAGTATTGTATTCCACCCAAAATTTTGATGTCGAGATTTCACCGGAAATATGTTCTGAGGTCCCCTGAATTTAAAAAAAAAAAAAAACATTTTTGGAATAAGGTTCGTGTGTGTATGTGTATAGTGTGTGTTTGAATGAAAACCAAAAACCAAGGTTGGTATTTAAGTTTTATGTCTTTCAAGGATGAGACGAAGATTTTGAAAAAATTGCTTCACCCTAAAGTACGCTTTACGTGGAACATTTTTGGAAAATTTTGATTTTTTGAAAATGGCTCTCATGATTTTGATTAAAATGAGATGTTTAAGAAGTTTTTATGAAAAATTAAATTTATATTTTGAATTTTCTGGCTATAGCCCCTGTAGTGCTGTTCACTTTTGAATAACTCATAAACCGCAAGAGACAGACAAAATATTAGTGTACAAAAAACCTAGATCTTGTTAAAATACACTTTTTTTGGTAGGGGGAACTATTTCGGAGATATTCCTTGTTATTTGTGTGACTTTTGGAATACTTAAACTTTTGTCAAATCGTTCACTCCACAAAAAATGAATTTGGAGATAAATTGTTTGTTTTAACAAGATCTATATTTTTTGTATAGTGGGATTTGGTCTATCTCCTCGGCTTGACTGAAAATCATTTTTAGGTGGTTAAATTCAGATTAAAGTTTATGCAACCGGACCTTAGGAACAGTTTAGAAATAGAATAAAGTGACACTTTTGTGGAATAGTGAGTTGAGATTATAATGTGAGTGTAACACAAATTGAACGTTTGACACTGAGAAGGGAATTGCTGGAATATTTGCCAGGCTGTGAGCAACATGCAGCATATCCATCTTACGTGTAGAGAGAGCAAGAGGGGGTATGGGGAGCCAGCTAGCACCAGAGGTGTTGTGCTTCTCTTGAACCCTAGCATTTCCAGTATGTGAGTGAGTGTATGTAAACACGACCGACCACCTCATTTGCATTGAATAGAAGTGCACGTTGTTGTGAGATGGTTTTTATTTCCCATCTCCATGTGAAATGTTGCCCAGCCTGAGATACCTAACTTGTTAACTCTCCTTGTACGCTTCAAAGCTAAAACGGTAAATAAAGCGTAATCTGTGCGGAGCATTAGTCCCGCAGATATTTTAAACCCTAAAAGGAATAACTTTACCAGGCAGTGATTTACCTCGCGAGAGCTAAAAATATTCCTTCTTACTTTCTCCACAAGTATTTCTGAGTAAAAATATATAACCACTATAAACGATACAAAAACATTTCAAACCGCAAACCACATATAAATGGCTGAAATTTCACGAAAATTGAGAAAAAAATGTTTTATTATAATTCTATAACATAATTGAAACATTCGGGAATGTGAAAAACGCATAATTTACCTTGAATGCATTTTTAGAATCCTTTTGCATGTTTAAATGTCGCGTAAACTTTAATATACATTCAAATCGGTCGCTATTCATATTTCCAGCGTTGTTCTCTTTGTCAAATGTTGCTTGTGGAGCAGTTTTTGTATTGCACTAGAGTAGCCGTAAGGAACGATGGCGGTAAATGACATGTAATGTGCATGTAGGGGAAAGAGGGGAAGTGCTGTGTTGCAACTGTTCGATATTTGTCTACTGCGCAACCACCGTTTCGTTCCTGAAGGCGACATGACATTTGCAATTGCCCAAGTTTTGTTGTCAAATGATCTAAGCATAGGTATATTTTTAATTTTCAAACAAAAATTACAACTTTAAGGCAAAAATAAATATATTTGTAAGTTTGAACATTTTCCAGCCTAAATTGGACGATCACACAGAAATGTAGATGCTAAAATATTTGACCAAAATTTAAAATCTTTTGTTGTTTAGTAACTTTAAAAAATAATTTTGATCATAGTTTCTAAACTGTTAGGGTATCATGGATGAAATTTAGGCTGTAACATCTTTGTATTACATAACCCCTATAGCACACATTTTAAAAACTAGTTAAACATTTCAAATTTTCAATTATGTAGGCCCTAAAGGGAGGTCTAATGGCTTCAAAAACAGATTAGTTGCTTTTAATGTTAAAATATACAGGGTGGAAGGGAAGTCGTTACATTACTTCTAAAATGTCTTTCATAGAAGCATTACAAACTGAAAAGTCTAATGGCATTTTGTTCTTTGTACAGCCGATTTCGAAAAAGTAAATGGTTTTTGATCCAGATTGGATACGTAATTCCACAAGAATGTACGAAGATAACAGTTTGTTACTTGTAAGATGCATAGAGTAACTTATTTCTGACATAGCTTCATGGGAAATCACATAGGGTTACGAAATAATCACTTAAAAGACGTGAAGGAATACTCCAAGCAGCTTTTTCAGACGTGAACTAAGTCGACAACGTAGTTGGTTCAGGGAATTGACCTGGTTTCTGGATGTAAACAGGTCGGGCGCTTGAGGGGTCGTGTAATGTTTCGGGAGCTAACACTTCTGATTGGCCCACTCGCACAGTAAACACGGAAGGACAGCGCAGGGTATGAGTTTGTTTTGAAGACGCATCATTATGCTTTTTGATCATGAACTGAGCTAGGGAAAGTGACACCCCCACCATCTGCAGTGTTGCCAGGTTTTTTCGACTAAACTAAAATATCTCGTTGGAAATTGTTAGAACAAAACTTAAGATACAAAATGTGTTGCAAACACCAAGATCTACCACTGGTTTAAATGTAATTACTTCCCTTCCACCCTGTATAATTCCTCAGCTTTAAAATTTTACATACATAGATATCAGTGGCATTAAAGCCCTTTAATACAACTTGCACTGCAAACACATTTCGTTTTGCATACTTCCAAAGCTTCAAATTTCTGAACAAAGCTACCTAGAAACAGGCAGTGAATTTTTATCTACTTATGGTCAATCTGCTTCTCTCTGCTTCACTCGTTTTTGTTTCTCTATGGCCAACTTCCGGCTTCTTTGTTTGGCTGTTTATGGTAACAAATGACTTGCATGGTCGGATTTTATCCAAAGTTTCTGTGTATATTTTGTGGATTTTTGCGTGAGTTAAAGTATGCGGAACGAGTAAGTTTTTTCGTAATAGATAATTAAAAGTGTAAAGATCAAGTATTTACAAATAGACATACAAACCCAACCTCTTTAAATGTCTCTGTGAGCTGCTCTAAAAATAAGTTGAAATCTCTGCCCATGAAAACAGATGAATTTACTGTGGATGATGAATATAGAGTTGGTTATGTTATTGTTAAGTTACATTTACTGTCTGTGCTATTCAGGAAAAGTGCTAAACGAAAATACCATTAGGGTTAGTGAGCAAACAAACAGTACAAGAGATTTAGCATCTAAATTATGTGTTGCACGTGACTGTTGTAGTAATAGCTTACTGTTTTGAAGTCAATGCAAGGTTAGTTTATGCTGTAAAACGCATTGGTAAGGGAATCAGTGTTCCCAGACTTTATTTAGAGTAAAGTATGTTTACTTTGCCTTCACTTTATATGTTTACCCTCTCCCCACGTACACGGTAGGTACATAACCTATTGCATTTCGTTCAAAAATTCAATACAGAGATTTCACCGGAAATACATGTTTCTCTTTTTGCTAAGCTTTGTTTATACCGCCCTCTAAGAGGGCTTTTAACAACTGAAATATCTCATGCTAATTCTTTCATATGAGATAAATAACAATATAGCAAGAGTTTAACGGGATAATAAGACCAAATTAAAAAGTTTTACAGTATATAACGTTGTTGTTAGCTAATGCTGGATTTCTCACAATGAAGTCATTAATCCTCTTGCTCTCCAATATTTTTCACTGATGGATGGGGCACTAGAAGTGGCTGGGCATATTTGAAGGTGGTCTCGATCCATTTCCTCTTGCAGATCACATAGAGGACAGAGTGGTGAAGAATATATCCCAATTCTGTTTAAATGTTTTGCCAGACAATCATGTCCTGTAATCAACCTGAAGGTTGCAACTGCCGTTTTTCGAGGATACTCAGGAATTACTGTTTGAATGTTTGGTAGTTCCCATCTTTTATTCTTTGATTTTTCATAGTAATATTTTGCAATAATTTTTTTGAATTCAGAGTTGACTAATCTTTTAGCTGCATAAAATGGTAGATTAACTATAGATTTTTGTACACTGCTGGTACCCTTTTTTGCAAGAAAATCAGGTTTGTCATTGAAAATGATGAAAATGTGAAATTCTATACAAAAGATTTTGTAGGGCCATTCGAATTGCTTCAATTTCTTCATCGAAGTTTGTAATTCTTTAACATAAAGATTTGTAATAGGAAAAGAGGTGACACGTGACTCCAGCCCCTGCTCCATCTCGGTTTGATATCAATGATCCATCAGTATAAATATGGAGCCATTCGTGTTCTGGAAATCTAGTATGGATTGTCTCTAATGCCAATAATTTTAGAACACTAGTTGGAGTATCACAATATACAATGTAAACATTGGGTAGTGGTTTACAAGCTTACAAGATAATGACAAGATAACCTGACCCTTGGGGTTTTTCAGGAGTTTTCCAGGAGTTTTCCAGGGTTGTCAGGCGAATGCTGGGTAGGATTTACATATCCCCCGAATTTCCTCTCCCTCCATTTAACTTCACTAATCAAGTCGTTCATCTGTTTGGTCTATTTCAGGTACAGCATGCTTGTGGACCTTGAGCCACGGAGGGACCCCTGCAGGTGGCACTCTGCGTGACCTGGCGGGGGGTCAGTGTCGGGGAGTTTACACCTGAGAAAATGTAGCGATTCGTACCCTCTGCTGCGTCTGCGCTCCTGTGGTCTGGTCGCTCTCTGTCACCTCTCACCTCGTCTCTAACTCCCAGGGGCAATGTGCCACTCCTGCTCCTACAGGTAGTATAGAACGAATAATCAATTTTAACATAATTCTTGCGTTCATATTTAAATTATAAAAAGTCAAGTTATATTGTAATCAACAATTTCAAAATGTTAATATAATAGATGAATGAGTGAGTAAGGTTTAAGGGCCCATGGACAGCTAAGTCATTAGGGCTCGAAGTCAAAAGATAAAAATAAGGAAACTCACCGCATTGTTAAAACGTTAATAGGGAGGGAAAAAAAACAGATAAAAAGTAAAAAATGTTAAGGTTTAAAACTGGTGAAGGGCAGGCCGTTAAAACGTTAAAAATGAAAACGTAAAACATCTTAAAGGTGCAAATAAGCTAATAAATAAAATACAGGTTAAACTTATGTATTTTTGCCAATAAACTTACTGTTAATTTTTAAACACCGTGTTAATTGAGATAAACATTTGTACAAATTATCTTATTGCTTATTTCCTTGTAGGTACAAGGGGAATATGGGAATACAGTAGGCTTTGTGTGATAGTCAAATGTTTTAAAGGTTTCAAAATCCGTTCTCTTTGCACGGTTAACATAAAATGAATGACGATGTTGTATTTGACAGAAGTATAAACTCTCAAACACTCACACAAATAACAAGGAATATCTCTACAAAAAATTTATTTCGACATAAATTGAGTGATTTAGCAAGATCTACATTTTTGTATAGTAAGATTTTGTCTATCTCTAACGACTTACCAGTTATTCAAAAGTCATCCAGAGTAAACAGGACTACATGGGCTATAGCCAGAAAATTCAAAATACCTATACATTACATTTGTCCTAAAAATATTATAAGGCATTTTAATCAATATCGTCAAGAAAATCAATATTTTGGAAAAAAATTCCATGTAAAGAGTAGCTTAGGGTGGAGGAATTTGCTTCAAAATCTTCGTGTCGCATCCTTGATGGACATTAAAACATATATTTCCGGCGAAATGTTGAGATGAAATTTTTGGGTGGAATACAATACTTCCTCTACTTACTATACGTAGTAGAGAAATTAAAAAGATGTCAATCTTATTGAAGCTAAAGAATATGCAAAAATACAAAACAAATTTACCAACTTAGTCTTCATATCTGACTCCAAAGCCCAAATTTAGGCTATGATATCAACAGATTATCCAACAACTGCAAAAATATATTAAGTACATAATTTATTAATCCAATTACAAAAATTATACATATAAACTAATGTTTTTCCAATGGATTCCAGCTCATTGTGCAGTGGATGAGTGGGCATGTTAATGAAGAAAATATCCAAATTATTTATAAAATAAAACAAAAAATCCCATTCGTATCAATTAAGCTAATGATAAAAATACATTCACACTGATATTTGAAATATCTCTCTCCTCTTTTGAAAATTTTCAACTGGAAAGAAATGGAAAAAAATTCAGTTCAATTCCAAGTTCTCCAAGAAAATCAGCTGTCGTTATTTTTCGTCTTCTCATAGACATGGACCATGATTGTCTCGGTAAACATCTATAAAGATGCGATTAGTAACTTCTTTCCTATGCATGTTGTACATAAAGAATGAAATGTAAATATATATGGCATCAAAACCTAACTTCTCTTTGGTAAATCGAATTCTCTTGACTGAAAGACATCAAGCAGTAACTTCGGTATGGTATATTGGATATATTCTTGACTGATGACCTCAAACAATACTTCTTGTACATCGTATAATATTTGACTCAAGACATCAAAAAGTAATTTCATATTGTTAACTGGACATTCTTGATTGGCGCTATCAAAAAGTAACTTCTTCTTGGGAAATCGGATTCTCTTGACTGAAAAACACCAAGCAGCAACTTCGGTATTGTATATTGGATATATTCTTGACTGATGACGTCAAACAATACTTCTTGTACATCGTATAATATTTGACCGAAGACATCAAACAGTGAATTCTTATATAATCTCGACTGAAGACATCAAACAGTAAAGCAGTATGGTACACTGGATACTCCTTGAAGAAATCAAAGTATGTAGCCGGAAATCTCTTTCCCATTTGTTGGACAGATGTACATTTGGTTGTAAGATAAACACTATGACAAAAGGAAGCTCCGAGCAATGACTTTTTTCCTCCCCTTAGAGAAGCGATAACAAACACTTACTTCTTCACGGTGGCTTAGGCTCAATCGATAATTTGCTGTTACGACCAAACAACGCTCACACAAACTGTCAAACTCTCATTTAATCTCCTTAAGTTTTTTCCCCCTCCTTCTCCCTTCGCTACTGCCTATTCTCCTTCCGTGTTTTCTCCCTTCCTTACTTTTTTCTCTCCATTTTTTCTCCCCTGACAAATGGAGTAGTCCTGCGCTGCCGCCGAGTTACGTCTTCACAAATTTTCGTCTTGTCACGTGCTCCTTCCACTTCCTCGCCTTTTTTCTCTCCCCCTCCCTCCCTCCCTCCCGCCCTCTTTAATCCTTGTCGTACGCCGGTCGGTCGGGCCGACGGGATGTTTTATTATGACAACATCTGACGTCCAAATTAAGTCTTCGCCTTGCCTCGTTCCATCGGAGGAGGAGGCGTCGCCGTAACTTCTTCTTCCCTTGGTTATAGAATTATTATTACATTTATGTAAATCGTGTGGAGATTTCGTTCCCACACGTGTCAAACATGTGAAAAGATATCATGTGTTACGAGAATAGTCTCCCCTGGGAATACTGTCTCACTTCCCCATAAAAAGAGGGTTGTGTGATGCATTCAATAAAGTTGTAACTTAAACGTGAACCGATCGAGGCGGCTCCGTGCTTCGATTCTTGTTGACTGCCCACTCTCGTCCGGTTTTTCGTGGTTTTCCCTTACAGCTCCTACACCTCCATACTTCACCGAAATACATACACTCTGTCCCTAACCTATTTTGTCCAGTAACGTTATGTTCCATCTTATTAAAGGGCACATTTAAAAAAAATAATTATGTAGATGTCATTATTTTTAGGGAGTTGTGATCTTTTTACTTTCTCTACTGGTAAGTAGGGGAAGTATTGTATTCCACCCAAAAATTCGATGTCGATATTCCACCGGAAATATATGTTCTGAGGCCCCCTGAATCAAAAAAAAAAAAAAAAAAAAAAAAAAAAAAAAAAAAACATTTTTAGAAAAAGCTCCGTGTGTGTGTGTCTGTCAGTATGTGGACAGCATAACTAAAAAACGAAAAGTCCGTTAAAAACCAAAGTTGGTATTTAAGCTTAATTTCTTTCAAGGATGCGACACGAAGATTTTGAAGAAAATAGCCCCACCTTAAACTACCCTTTAAATGAAAAATTTTTCAAAAATTTTGATTTTCTTGAAAATGGCTCTAACGATTTTGATTAAAATGTCATATGTTTGACATATTTTGATGACAAATGAAATGTATATCTTGAATTTTCTGGCTATAGCCCCTGTAGTCGTATTTACTCTGGACGACTTTTGCATAACTGGTAAACCGTTACAGATAGACGAAATTATACTATACAAAAAATGTAGATCTTGCTAAAATACACAATTTATGTCTCAATAAATTTTCTTGTAGGGTGAACCATTTCGGAGATATTCCTTGTTATGTGTGTGAGTTTCGGAAAACTTAGAACTTTCGTGAAATGGATCATCGTTGTTCATTTTTTTATATGTCAAGTGTGCAAACACAACAGAATCTCAAACATTTGACTATCGCACAAAGCCTACTGTATTCCAACATTCCCTTTGCACCTACAAGGAAATAAGCAATAAGATAATTTGTACAAATGTTCTAACAAGAAAGAAGATATAGGAATAAGAGTTTGTAAGAATGGTTAGTACAAGAGTAGAGAAAGTCATGTGAGTGCAACACATCAGATTTTTGGAGATATGACCATGAAATATATGAGATGTCAATTTTATTTTTCTTTAAAGCGAAAACATATACAGGATGTCCCAAAGTTAGACCGACAAACTTTGTGAGCTGATAGATAACATTATTTTAAACACTTTTTGTTAAGGAAAGTTTTTTGCTGCGGTGCTTCGTTTAAGCGCTAGACGAGTTAATGCAATTACTGCCTACCACCCAGTTTAAGTATTTACGGCAAAATCAACAATGCACATTAGTATTGCAGTTATCTTAGTAAGGCATACAATCTTAATCCAAGAAACAAACACAGAACACATAAACAAAACACAAACATCTCATTGTTTACAGTTAATCACAGCTTTACTATTCAAAATTAGACCGACAAACTTTTAAGCCAGAGAAATGGCTGGTGTCTTAGCGAGAGTACGGCAGAATAAGGCACGCTGATGCACTCTTTGTGTTAATCGCAATGGGCGTGCGTTCCAACATTATTTTGAATATTGGAAGTTGTGATCGACTGTAAACAATGAGGTATTTGTGTTTTGTTTATGTGTTCTGTGTTTGTTTCTTGGATACTTAACAAAAAGTGTTTAAAATAATGTTATCTATCAGGTCACAAAGTTTGTAGGTCTAATTTTTGGGACATTCTGTATACATCCACGGGGTGCGAGTGAGATAGTGAGTTAGGTATTTTGCTCTTTTTACTGCACATTCTTAGTTTACTGAGTATGTGTTATTATACATACAGTATACGTTTTACTAATTTTTTGTGCAGTTTGTAAAATAAGTGTAATCCAGTTTTGAGTAAATTTGTCTTTGAATTGAGTTTGTCTGGCCATGTGTTCTCTTACATGACTTTAAAAGTCTCTGATTAAAGCAAAATCGGAAAAAGAACAATAAAATCCTTTTGGACATGTAGGTAAGTTCTCTTCTCCTGAAAATTGTCTTCAGTGTGACTTGACAAGTTCTTCTGTATGAGCATTTGTTGACAGTGTGGTGGTGCCACGTGTTACTCAATCACCACAGTAGAACATATGTACAGACATGGAGAACGTGGGAAATCGAACCGACGCAATATTGGGACTTGCTCAACATATGTTGTAAGGAAGTCTGTCTACTTTGAATATTATCACAGTCTCTGATATCTCGCCGTTTGCATTATGCAGCGAAAGAAAACAGGGCGTGTGCTATACAGCCTTTCTGCAAAAGTGACATCTGCAAAACATGAGAAACAGGTGTGTGCTACGGGTACGCAAAATGAGGAGAGAAGAGACAAACTTGATGTGTTGCATTCATATCACCTTCTCTACTCACTCTGCTATATTGGAAAGATAGAAACGAAAAAGAAAGGAAGTGAATATAAATACGTGTTCCATAGGTAGCCTGAAGCGATTATTAAATAAATAAATAAATAAATAAACAAATAAATAAATAAATAAATAAATAAATAAATAAATAAATAAATAAATAAATAAATAAATAAATAAATAAAAAAATAAATAAATAAATAAATAAATAAAAATAAATAAAAATAAATAAAATAAAAATAAATAAATAAATAAGTAAATAAATAAATAAATAAATAAATATAATATTTAAATGCTGAAAATTAACAAATTATTATTAGAGCACTTCGAACAAACTATACGACAGTAAACTCGGAAAACATTGTCGAATATAAACAAATTTGATTTGCTTTTACAAATATGCATTCCAGAAATGTTGAGTGCCGCCGTCCCCGCTCTTTATGAAATTTTGCACCATGAATTAGAAGGTTTTTACTCCTTATAATTGTAATTGCTTACAGTTCCGGATGTTCTAATAATGGATAAAAAAATTCTCCGATGTTCTTACTAAAGAATGTGAAAAATTCATCTCAAGTCTGACTTTTTGCACCTCCCCCGTCCAAGTTCTGGAACTACCCTTTAGCGGTAGATGCCATCATCACTCACAATGGTCGCATATCAACTTCTTAATTGAGAAATGTGTAAGTTTCTGAAAATGCAAATCAACAACAGAGAATACCTCGGTCATGGTAACCGCCACAACAACAAATTATGTGAGAGACCAATGGAGGAGCTCTATGATTGACAAGATGGACCGGGATGCTGACCACCTTCCACATCGAGTACTGCACCCCACTCATGACGCTCAGGTGAGGGACGCAGCGACCAGAAGTTGGGCCTTGGCACTGTGGATTGTTTTAAGAAAATATGCTGTGCACTGTGGTTTTAAATCTGCTTTTCTGCCATTAATAATATTTATTTATATGAAAATTCGAGCTTATAATAAGGAATATCTCGGAAATATAATCTCGAAAATTTCTTAAATAGCGCTTTTGTTCAAAATCGCTACAGTAATTTTTGCGGAAATCTAAAGGTTAAAAATCTGATGTGTTGCACTCACATGACTTTCTCTACTCTTCTACTAACCACTCTTGCAAACTCTTCTTCGAGATAGTTAAGATAAACATTTGTAGGATTGCTTTGAGCGACAGTGAAATCTTTTAAATCTTTGAGATTCTGTTCTCTTTGCATGGCTAAGATATAAAAAAATTAATAACGATCTTCCATTTCACGCAAGTTTAAATATTCCAAAATTCACACAAATAAGAAAGAATATCTCCGAAATGGTTCACTCTACGAAAAAGTTACTCCGACATAAATTGTGTGTTTTAGGAAGATCTACATTTCTTGTACAGTAAGATTTGGTCTATCTCTTACGGTTTACCAGTTATGCGAAAGTCATCCAGAGTAAACAGGACTATATGGGCTATAGCCGGAAAATTCAAAATATACATTTCGTTTGTGATAAAAATATCTTAAACATATAGCATTTTATTCAAAGTTGTTAGAAATTCTCGAGAAGATCAAAATTTTCGAAAAGTTTTCCATGTAAAGAGTAGTTTAGAGTGAAGAAATTTTCTTCAAAATCTTCGTGTCGCATACACACACACAAGGACCTTTTTCTAAAAATGCTTCTTTTGCATTCAGGGACCTCAAAACATATTTCCGGTGAAATCTCGACATCGAATTTTTGGGTGAAATACAATACTTCCTCTACTATATACACAGTAGAAAAAGTAAACAAAAATCCATTGCCCTTCGCCGGGTTTGAACCCGTGTCTTCGGGAACCATATTAGGCTTAGTCCACGTAGAACGACCGATTTCTCTTGGGTTCTCAAAACATGTGTGTGTGTCCGGTGAGATGCATAATTTTTGGGTAGGTAGGTATATGTTTCAGTGTTGCACGGAGGAATTTGAATTTCTCTTCTCCCCACATTTCTATGTGCATGTTGATAGTGCACGTAGTTTTACGACTGTGCAGGACAGACATATAACCAGGTTGTTTCTCATATTCTCCTGCCTCATCTGGGATTCTGGTCCAGCTCCTCCAGCGGCCGGCCGGTCGGCCTCTCCCTGCTATTCAATCTGCAGGGGAACGAGCCAAGTTTGACATTCATTCCTTCACTCCTGCTGCAAATCTGCATCCACATCTTACGTATACTTCTCTATCTAACGAAAATGTCCATCGTATCACATTTAATATTTTAACTTTGACAGTGCAAATGTTAATGAAATTATTAGTCACACACTCTCTCTTGATCACCCTCTCTTTCCCTCTTCCTCTCTTTCTCCCTCTCCTTCTCTCTCTTTCTCCCTCTTTCTATATCTCCTTCTCCCTCGTTCTCTCTTTTTCTATGTTTAGTCTTTTTCCTCGTATCTTTCTCTCGTTCGATCTCCTCTCTTTTTCACTCTTTCTCTTAAATTTTCCCTCTTTCTTTCCCTCTTTTTCTCTTTCTTTCTCTGTCTTTCTTTGCCTCATTCTCTTTATTTCTCTTTCTCTCCCCTTCTTTCCTTCTTTTATTCTCTTTCTCCCTCTTTTCCTCTTCCTCTCTCTTTCTCTCTCGTTCCCTCTTTCTCTCTTTCCCTCTTTCTCTCTTTTTGTATCGTTCTTTCTCTCTTCCTTCGTTCCTTTCTTTCTTTCTTTCCTTCTTTTACTGCGCACATACATTAAGTAGAGGAACTATTAAACTCAATGCCCAGATTTATCCACAAATACACGTTTTGAGACTCCCTGAACCCAAAAAAGAGCGTTTTTACAAAAATATATGTTTGTGTCTGTAACAATAACTCAAAAAAACGAATAATAATCGGTTAAATACAAAATTTGGTATTTATGTTCTGCATCTTTCAAGGATGGCCGCCTCCGTAGCGCAATTGGTATTTGGAGATCTGGCACGGGATGCACTCAGCCTCGTTAGGTCCCTGGGGGCCAACTGATGAGCTACTTGAATAAAGAAGGTCGCATAACTGGCCAGGAGGGATCGAGGCGCTCACCACGTCCCACCTTCCAGTACTGCACCCAAGTCATGAAGCATGTATTGGGCAGAGGAGCAAATAATTGTTCCTTTACTTTTAATAATTTAAATCTAATGTTTAGAGCTGAACAACGTTATGTTTTATTAGCGATTTATTTGATCTGGAAAATGTGCATCTGTAAGTTCAGGCTGCTACTACTATGATAACGATGACCACACATACACCGCGTGACGTCACGGAGAACATGTGCTACAGAGAAACCTGCACTACTAACCGTAGACACAGACCGCATATTACGCGTTTGGGATAAACATTCAAATGCATTGGGTTTCTAGTTACTTTACAAACAATACCATTTATTTTGTAATGGATGTTTTACGGAGTAATAAACTTTCTTTACAACAGTCATCTATTTTCAGCATAAAAAGATGTGTGTTTTCGCTATTTCTGATTTCCTCATTGCTCTGACAGAAAAAAGCAGCTTTAATTTCGACCTTGGACTGTAATGGGTGACGTTTTTAATGGGCACTAATAAACTGTAGAGTGTTGAAATAAAAATAAAGAGCGAAGGTAGGGTTGCGGCAAAGTGGGGGGGGGGGGGGGAGAAAAAATAAAAGACGATGAGAGGAATAAAACGGGGGAAGACTGAAGAAGACCATCTGGGACCCAAGTAATTATTGTAGAATGCATCTGCGTCAGACGAGCCGAGCCCAGCTCAGAGCTGTGTCACAAACCCCATTAGCTGTAAAATTGTTATTTTCCTTCACCTTAGGATGAATCGGCTCGGCTAACTTTCAATGTATTGCTTGATAGTTTCTTAGAAGAGAACTTCGGCTCTTACCTCAGTTCAGATAGTAAAGTGCACCAGCACCGATATTTATACCTTTATTACATTCCTTCTAATATGTGCTTCATAGGAGCATTACAAACAAAAGTTGAATGACATTTTGTTCTTTGATCAGCCAATTTCGAAAAAATAAATAGTTTTTGATCCGACTTGGATGCGTAATTCCACAAGAATGTACGAAGATAACAGTTTGTTACTTGTAAGATGCGTAGAGTAACTTATTTCTGACATAACTTCGGTAGTAATTATGGGACATCACACAGGGTTTCGAAATAATTAACCACTTAAAAGACGAAGGAATACACCGAGCAGCTCTTTCAGACGTGAAGTACCCTCTATCTCTGACAGTTTCTGAGATACAATCCTTCCCTTTTTCCTTAACTCCTTTTAACCTCTATTCACGCCATGCTGCAACATAATTTCTACAATGTACAGGGTCTCCTGATTTTCACCCTGACTTGGTCTATAAAATTCTCAGAAATCCGCGAGGTTCTCAAGTCTAGGTACGGAAATGCTCTGACAACCTGGATTTACTTCGTTAATAACTCTCGTCTAACTACTCGGCGAATTCTATGAGCTGGCCTTTGGAATCCAGCCCTGCACCGATGACCTGCTTAATCATCTGCTAACCACAAACTAATTCCCCTGTCTAATGACTTCATATATTCTAACCTTAAACAGTATATTCTTCTGATATTAATGTTTAAAGTGATTCTATTTGATTTTTACTTTCTCTACGAGATTTCAACCGAAATATATGTTTCGAGGCCCCCTGAATCCAAAAAAAAAAAAAGCTTTCTTAGAAATAGGTCCGTGTGTGTGTGTGTGTGTGTGTGTGTGTGTGTGTGTGTGTGTGTGTGTGTGCGCGCGCGCGCGCGCGCCTGCGGATAGCATAACTCAAAAACGAAAAGTGCTTTAAAAATCAAAGTTGGTATTTGAGAATGAGACACGGATATTTTGAAGAAAATTGCTTCAGCCTAAACTACCTTTTACATGGAAAATTTTTCAAAAAGTTTGATTTTCTGGAAAATGGCTAGACGATTTTGATTAAAATGTCATATGTTTGAGATATTTTTATGGCACGTGAAATGTATATCTTGAATTTTCTAGCTATAGCCCAAGGAGCCCATGACTTTTGAATAACTCGTAAACAGTAAGAGATAGATCAAATCTTACTACACAAAAATGTAGATCTCGTTAAAACACACAATTTATATCCAAATATTTTTTTTTTTTTTTTTTTTTTTTTTTTTTTTTTTTTTTTTTTTTTGTAGAGTGAACCATTTCGGAGACATTCCTAGTTATATGTGTGAGTTTTGGAATACTTAAACTTTCGTCAAATAGAAGATCGTTATTCATTTTTTTATATCTTAGCCGTGCAAAGAGAACGAATCTCCATAGATTTAAGAGATTTGACTATCACTCAAAATCTACTGTATTCCCATATTCCCCTTGTACCTACAAGGAAATAAGCAACAATTACTGCAAATGTTTATCTCAATTAACACGAAGATAAACTCATGTGAGTGCAACACACCAGATTTGTTCCTATTAGTTGTGCTAACAGTTAGCTCATTTATTGATTGCGTTTCAATGATAAGTAGGTATATTTGCTGGACCCATGATTGCGGCCGGACGTGCTCCAAGGACTCGAGAGTGGCAGCACCCTCGCATGGCCACCTACAAGGAGCGGGTTTCAATTGCACGTCGCGTCCCGTCGCCCACGTGGTTCTTACAAAAACAATCGCCAAATACGTCCGCCGAGAGAACAACAGGTCGACTGCTCGGCCGCTCGGTCGGAAACTGCGATTATTTCATTTAGAGCTTGGTGGGGGTGGAAGCAATGAGTCACAACATCTCAATGGGGGATCGTGCCCAGATGCAGACCTGCGGGTACGCATACGCGTAATTAATGTTAATGTGCTCGCTCCGTTTACAAAGGGGCCTCTTATTTTCATATTCCTTGGTCAGAAATCTTTTACGAAGCATTGTCACGGATTTACTTAACAGGAAATCTGACGTGACTTTCTCTACTCTTGTACTGACTATTTTTACAAACTATCTATGACGTATGAAACGTATATTTTGAATGTCCTCTAAAGCCCTCTGCTGTCTGGGTAAGTTTACATAACTGGTAAACCGTAAGAAATAGACAAAATCTTACTGCACAAAAATGTAAATCTTGTTAAAACATACAATTTATGTCCAGCCTTTTCTTAGAGTGCACCATTTCTGAGATGGCTATTCCTTGTTATTGTCTAAATTTTGCAATACTTCCACTTTTCTCAAATGGGAGGTCCTTGGTCATTGTATTATCTCTTGACCGTGCAAAGGGAATGGAATTAAAAACCATTACATAGCGACCAACTCTTAAAACATTTGACCACCACTTAAACCTAATGTATTTGCATATTTCCTTTGTACCTACAGAAAATTAGCAATAAGATAATTTCTTAAAATTTTATTACCACTAAGTCGGATTATCGCCTTTTTTCTGTTCTTGGTCGTGGTATTATCGCTTTTGGCATGTCACCGCCTTCTTGCGGTTCCGCCAACATCCTATTATTACATTTCTGAATATCTGAAGTATCCATGCGCAGTAAAAACAATTAAAGGGTCATTCAAAAATGGCAGACAAAAGATTTGGTGGTGAATATTCCAGTCAGGATATTGATATTTTAATTGAAAAGGTGAAGTCAAAAACTCAGGACTGTCACAGAAAAATTAATCAATGGATTAAGAAATGTACTTTTGTACCTTTAACGACTGTAACGTTAAATATAGCAGACCTGCCTTTAATAAACAGCCTCCTAACGTAAATTCGTTCATTTTTGTCCAGCATATCGTTTCTTTGGAATGACGAAGTCGTAACTGACTATATTATTCTGAGAAAACAGGGTTCTGAGTTATAGAGTTAATTAACTATGACAGTTTTTTACATATTGAGCACCAATTAAGCATTTATGGTAGAATTTCTATTAAGTTCAGCACTCTATGATCAAAATAAAAAATAAAATAAAATAAAAATCTGTATAATAACCCTGGCACCTAATTACTTAAACCAGGGCTAATATACCAGATCTTTAAAATTTATTTACTCTACACATTCATGCATACAACATACTTTACAGAAAAATTTTAAAATAAAATTATAAAATAATATAATATGTACAAATTATAAAGATAAATAAATTAAATTATATATCATAATAACAAAAACAAGAAAATAAAAACAAAAACACAAATTATAACATTTCACACATAATCACTCTCAAAAATAAATACTCTAAAACAATAACAAATCATTTCAAACAATCAAAATACAATAAAATGTCTAAGAAAGTTTATATAAAAAAAGAAAAAAAATTAACAATTTATAATATAATTTAAAAAAAAACAAAAAAAAAAAAAACAAAGAACAATAAAATTAAAACAAATTTATCTCCTCAATACAACAAAATATAAATTTCATACACAACATCACTCACAACTACAAACTATTACTAAACAATAAACAAATATATAAAATTAAACTATTAATTATAATTATTACATTATTATCATTATTATTGCTTAAAAATTAATTAATTTAATATTATAATTATACCTATAGCTAATACTTTTTATAATATATATATATATATATATATATATATATATATATATATATATATATATATATATATATATATATATATATTTAAATTTAAATTTACATATTTATTAAAAATTTTAAATAAACAAACATTTACTGGTATCCAGTAACTTTATGATCACCAAAGTTTCATATTGTAACGCTTTATGTATATTTGCTAATTGACATTCGCATATCTACCACTCTTCATGAAACAGCCATACTCGCCACTGAATGAGCGTGTCGGAACTTTAACAGTAGTGCAGGTGGAGCGAAGCAAAAACGTGTGAGGGGAGTGGGCCAGTTGAGCCGATTTTGCAATTATCTGGTGTAAAACATCACAAGTTTTAGTTATACTAACAAAAACCATAGAAACATTTCTCTGAAAAGAGTTTATTGGATTCAAGAGACTTCAAAACATGTATTTGCTGTGTAGCTTTGTTGTGGAATAGTACTTACTATAGGCATGTAGCTGATAAAGTAAAGCAACTGAAATATCTGCGAAAACACTACATTGTTACACAAAAACATGACAAAGCAGAGCACAAGATTTTCATTAAAAGAAAGAAAGGTGATTTGCATTGGTAAGGCAAGTTGGTCGCACCAACTGTTATTGCTTTTCACACTTTCCCTTAGAAATACACGCTTTTCTAATTTTTCTGGCTGCGTCGTCTTCAATATTTCATTAGCAGTCCTCTTAATTTTTTAAATTTGCAATCAGAATATTTTAATAAAAGTTCTTTATTAGAATTGTTTGTGTGTGTGATGAGAAAAAGTGAAAGAGCGCGTTGCAAATTATACTCATTAAACTTTTTCTACACTTTTAATAACCAATTAAAAGAGTGAGGAAGGTATCCCGGCTTCGCACATCACTTACTTTATTTTTAGCGCTTGGAGATGCGCAGCTGTTTGTCGTGAGGGTTATATTATGACCGTCTTTTATTTCATCAATGCGGGCCTCTGCCAGCCAATGGGATTGTCACACTGCCCCTCTTCTTGAGGAATTAAAATAATTACAAAGAGCTTCGTGTGCATATTTGTGTGTGTGTGTCTGTGAACAGTATAACTAATTTTATCTGATGTGTTGCACTCACATTACTTTCTCTACTCTTGTACGAACGAATTACAAACCCTTATCTTCCTCATGTTGCTTCAAATAAACATTTGTACAAATTATCTTATTGCTTATTTCCTTCCAGATACAAGGAGAATATGGGAACACAGTAGGCCTTGAGCGATAGTCAAATCTTCTAAAGCTGATCGCTTTATGAGATCTACATTTTTACTTTCTCTACTGGTAAGTAGGGGAAGTATTGTATTCCACCCAAAAATTCGAAGTCGAGATTTCACCGGAAATACATGTTTTGAGGCCCTCTGAATCCAAAAAAAGCATTTTTAGAAAAAGGTCCGTGTGTGTGTCTGAGTGTCTGTGTGTCTGTCTGTCAGTCTGTGGACAGCATAACTCAAAAACGAAAAGTCGGTTAAAAACCAAAGTTGGTATTTAAGTGTAATATCTTTCAAGGATGCGACACCAAGATTTTGAAGAAAATAGCCCCACACTAAACTACCCTTAGCATGGAAAATTTTTCGAAAATTTTGATTTTCTTGAAAATGGCTCTAACGATTTTGATTAAAATGTCATATGTTTGAGATACTTTGATGACAAATGAAATGCATATCTTGAATTTTTGGCTATCGCCCCTGTAGTCATATTTACTTTGGATGACTTTTGCATAACTGGTAAACCGTTAGAGATAGACCAAACTATACTATACAAAAATGTAGATCTTGCTAAAATACACAATTTATGTCGCAATACATTTTCTTGTAGAGTGAACCATTTCGGAGATATTCCCTGTTATGTGTGTGAGTTTCGGAAAACTTAAAACTTTCGTGAAATGGAACATCGTTGTTCATTTTTTATATCTTAAGTGTGCAAGAGAAAAGAATCTCAAAGCTTTAAAAGATTTGACTATCGCACAAAGCCTACTGTATTCCCATATTCCCCTTGTACCTACAAGGAAATAAGCAATAAGATAATTTGTACGAAAGTTTATCTCAACTAACACGTAGAAGATACAGGAATAAGAGTTTGTAAGAATTGTTAGTACAAGAGTAGAGAAAGTCATGTGAGTGCAACACATCAGATTTTTTCCTGCTCCTTAGCAACGATCATCCAAGGAGTATTTAATCTATGGCAAGCTTACCCCATAGAGTTTCTAACCAAACATGGACACATGGTCAAGCATAGATAGTGCTATAAACTTGACTATAGTCATAAGTATGTTCTTGTCGTGCAATATTGGTACTATTCTTTTACTACATGTTTCTCATAAACATGTGGGTCTTGGTAATTAGCCTTGCGCGACAGTGTCCAAGACAAAAGAAGCACTTGCAGTCGTATGTGTGTTGTTCCAGGAACTGTGGAGATGTTTCATTAACATTCCTGGACAGAGCTGCGATACTGCGGTCAAGAACTACTCGCCACATCCTATGTTCGACATACGCCGTCATGACGTGACGTAACAACCGAACACGTGTTTTGCTGGGCGACACACAATACAAGACGGACATGGGCGTAACTATGTATCCTTATTGTTAATGTACCTATCTCATTCTTCTTTTTCCCTCCATTTGGGTTTGGTTCCGCGCACGACTTTTGCCAGCCATTCTTGAAAGAAATCTTTGTCCCTGAGCGGCAGACTCCAAGATGCTTTCAGCAGTAATGTTTGGGACCACAAACGCCCCTTTGTGCCAAGTATTTACAAAGGATGATATGACACGATACACTATTTAGTAGGTGCCCATACGGTATAAAAGTAAATGCCAAGTTGCGGTCACACCCAAGATTCGCCCAGATTGTATTGCATGCCAACCCTTCCAAACAGATACTTAGATTAGCCTTTTCCAAACACAAGCTCATAACTAGGCTTTGGATATCACTATGTCTTCTTCATGTTAGTTGAGATAAACGTTTGTGCAAATTATCTTATTGCTTATTTCCTTGTAGGTACAAGGGGAATATGGGAATACAGTAGACTTTGTGCGATAGTCAAATGTTTTAAAGCTTTGAGATCCCGTTCTCTTTGCACGTTTAACATATAAAAAATGAACAACTATGTTCCATTTCACGAAGGTTTTAAGTTTTCCGAAACTGACCAAATAACTAACAAGGAATATCTCCGAAATGGTTCACACTAGAAAAAAATGATTTGGACATAAATTGTGTGTTTTAGCAAGATCTACATTTTTTGTATAGTAAGATTTTGTCTATCTCTTACGATTTACGAGTTATTCAAGAGTCATTCAGAGTAAACAGGACTACAGGGGCTATAACCAGAAAATTCAAAATATACATTTCATTTATCATACAAATATCTTACACATATGGTATTTTAATCCAAATACTTAGAGCCATTTTCAAGAAAATCAAAATGTTCGATACATTTTCCATGTAAACAGTAGTTTAGGTTGGGGCTATTTTCTTCAAAATCTTCGTGTCGCATCCTTGAAAGACATTAAACTTAAATACAACTTTGGTTTTTAACCGACTTTCGTTTTTGAGTTATGCTGTCCACGGATTGACACATACACACACACGCGCGGACCTTTTTCTAAAAATGTTTTTTTTTTTTAATATTCACGGGCCTCAAAACATTTATTTCCGGTGAAATCTCGACATCAAATTTTTGGGTGGAATACACTACCAGTAGAGAAAGTAGAAAATGAACAACGATGCTCCATTTCACGAAGGTTTTAAGTTTTACGAAACTGACACAAACAGTTAACAAGGAATGTCTCGGAAATGGTTCACTCTAGAATATAATTATTCAGGCACAAACTGTGTGTCTTAGCGAGATTTACATTTTTTGTATACTAAGATTTTGTCTATCTCTTACGGTTTACCGGTTATGCAGAAGTCATCCAGAATAAATAGGACTACATGGGCTATAGCCAGAAAATTTAACATATACATTTCATTTGACTTAAAATATCTTCAACATAGGGTATTTTGATCAAAACGTTAGAGCCATTTAGAGAAAATCAAATTTTTCGGAAAAATGTACAGGCAAAGCATAGTTTAGGGTGGAAGAATTCTTTTCAAAATCTTTGTGTTGCATCCTTGAAAGATATTAAACTTAAATACCAAGTTTGTCGTTTTTGACTTATGCTATTCACAGACATACACGATGACCTTTATCTAAAAATGCTTTTTTTGGATTCAGGGGGTCTCAAAACAAATGTTTCCAGTAAAATCTCGACATCGAATTTTTGGGTCGAATACAATACTTCTACTTACTATACGTAGTAGAGAAAGTAAAAACGAAAAGTCGGTTAAAAATCATAGTTGGTATTTTAGTTTAATATTTTCACTTTCACTACAGGTAAATAGAGGAAGTATTGTATTCCACCCAAATATTCGATGTCAAGATTTCACCGGAAATATATATTTTTAGGCTCCCTGAATCCAAAAAATCAGTTTTAGAAAAAGGTCTGCGCGCGCGCGCGCGTGTGTGTGTGTATGTATCAGTTTGTGGACACATAACTAAAAAACGAGAAGCCGGTTAAAAACCAAATTTGGTACTTAAGTTTAACATTTTTTAAGCATGCGGGACGAAGATTTTGAAGAAAATACCTTCATCCTGAACTATCCTGTACATAGAAAGTTTTTCGAAAACTTCGATTTTCTTAAAAATGTCCCTAGCGATTTGGATTAAAATGACATGCTTGAGTTATTTTTCTAGCAAATGAAATGTATATTTTGAATTTTCTGCTCATAGCCCAAGCAGTCCTATTTACTTTGGATGACTGGTAAAGCGAAAGAGATAGACCAAATCTTACTATACAAAAATGTAGGTCTTGCTAAAATACACGCAATTTATGTCCAAATAAACTTTTTGTAGAATGAACCATTTCGTAGATATTGCTTGTTATTTGTGTGAGTTTTGGAAAACTTAAAACTTTCGTCAAATGGAACATCGCTATTCATTTGTTATGTTACCCGTGCAAACAGAACGAAATTTGAACGCTTTAAAAGATTTGACTATCGCTCAAAGCCTACTGTATTCCCATATTCCCCTTGTGCCTACAAGGAAATAAACAATAAGATAATTTGTACAAACGTTTATCTCAACTAACACGTAGAGAAAATCATGTGAGTGCAATACAGATTTTTTTTAGGTATTCAGTCCATAGACACACATGAACTTATTCCTAGTTTTGCTTCAAAAATATATTTCAATTGAAGCCCCAATATCACACTTTTGGGGAAATGACCCCCCTCCCTCCCCCTACACCAAGCAGATATGAGATCTAGAAAGAAAACTGAACGCGTTAGACACTTTTATGGTGTATTATAGCCGATACGGGATCTTTTGTTAGTGGCCATAGTCAAACTGGGTTTTAATGTTGTTGTATGGCATTGTGGTCACACCTGCGCACACCCTCTCGCACCAGTGGTCGGTCAGTTGCGCCGATAATAAAGAGCTCACCATTTCCGTGGCCGGCCGGCCGACCGACCGACAACCATGAATTTTCTCTTTATTGCGTACAAACAGTTATTTTATTACAAGAGTTGCCTGGTTGACTTTGTCACGGTTCTGCCACCGAGCGGAACGTCGACATGCTCGCATTTTCATTTCTCCGTTGCACCACGACAAGGGCAATCTTCTCATTATTGCCTACCATAACAACACGTAACAATCCTTCTGGGCTGCTAATTTATTTTTACTTTATCCACTGGTAAGTAGAGGAAGTATTGTATTCCACCTAAAAATTACATGTCGAGATTTCACCGGAAACGTATGTTTTGAGGCCCTCTGAATCAAAAAAAAAAAAAAAAAAAAATTAAAGCATTTTTAGAAAAAGGTCCGTGTGTGTTTGTGGACAGTATAACTCATAAAGTAAAACTCCTTTAAAATCCAAATTTGGTATTTAAGTTTAATATCTCTCATGGATGCGACTTGCAGATTTTGAAGAAAATTCCTCCACCCTAAACTACCCTTTAGGTGGAAATTTTTTTCGAAAATTTTGATTTTCTTGAAAATGACTAACAATTTTTATTAAAATGTCATATGTTTAAGATATTTTTATGGCAAGTGAACTACATATTTTGAATTTTCTGATTATAGCCCATGTAGTCCTGTTTACTCTAGATGACTTTTGCATAACTGGTAAACCGCAAGAGATAGCCCAAATCGTACTATTCAAAATCTGTAGATCTTCCTACACCACAAAATTTGTCGAAATAAATTTTTGTGGAGTGAACCATATCTGAGATATTCCTTGTTACTTGTGTGAATTTTGCAAAACAAACTTTGTGGTAATGGAAGATCTTTATTCATTTTATGTTACGTGTACAAAGAGAATGGAATTTGAACGCTTTAAAAGATTTGACTATCGCACAAAACCTACTGTATTCCCATATTCCCCTTGTACCTAGAAGGAAGTAAGCAATAAGATAATTTGTACAAATGTTTATCTTAACTAACACGAAGAAGATATAGGAATAAGAGTTTCTAAGAATGGTTAGTACAAGAGTAGAGAAAGTCATGTGAGTGCAACACATCAGATTTTTTTTTCATTGTTGATTATTGACGTCAATCTAAATAAAAGTTCATTTTTTTTCTTCATTGTTGCATCATAATCTAAAATAGCTTCAATATAAAACGTATAAAATAAATGAAAAGCATACAAAAAGATATAATACTCATCTTACCTTAGGGGTCGATATGACCACCCTGGACGTTAAGGCGGCGCCGTAGCCGAGCGGTTAGCGCGCTCGCCTACCACCTAGGCGGCCCGGGTTCGATCACAGGGACTCGCATGTGGTATTCGTGGTGGACGAAGCGGCGTCAGCGCGGGTTTTCTCCGGGTGCTCCGGTTTCCCCCGCCATCTCATTCCACCGGTGCTCCATCTTCATGTATCATCAGTGTCACCGCCTGCGGTGCCGTAGTAGTAAAAGCGGGCGTTAAACACTACAACAACAACAACCTGGACGTTAAAGGCAAGACCTTATATACGTAGTTCAAATTGGACTGAGGCAAAATCGCAGATATTTTAAATTATGAAAGTACCTCCTGACGCAAACGTTCCTCTCCGTCGAAGACGTCGCCTTTAAGACCTATAAGATCTCGTGTTTGGTGTCCGGACTAGCTCTAGCAAGAGGTCCTAATCTCAGGGTATGCGCGAGTTATGGTAGGAATGGAACCAAACGAAGAATTAACCAACATATCACTTTATTTGTAAATTTCCAGATTTGTAGAGAACTGCCGACGATATTTAAATAGAATGTAACTTTGTAACTTCAACTACAACGTTATAACACTTTAACTTTGTCACCCTTTAGCAACCGCCGAATTATGTATACGCGCTAGCTTACGTACAACTCCCAAGTTGCACGTGTACTCTCGGCTCGATTGAAGACGAGTGTGTGTTGCGTTGCATTTGTTTTTGCGAGAGCAACACGAAGGAAGCGATTTCCATTGGCTAACTTTAGAGCACGTTATGGCAAGATAGGAATCAGCCCGCGGAATCACTATGGCTTCGTACAAACAACAATTGTAACCTTATCACTCATTTAAACTGACTTAAGAACGGAAAAGGGTGATTTTCACTCCTCTGGGCATTCTAGTATTGATATATCAAAACTTAAATCTACCCCACGGACCGCGAACTGGACAGGCCTGGTCTAACTTATTGTTAATGTCACCGGGGGTACAAAAACCTGTTAACTGGACCGTTTAAACAAAAATAATGTTTCATTTGTGAAGATAATCACATGCGTGTAGTATTCATTGCTGCCTAAAGAACCGTGGTTCCTCGTCAAATGACTTCATTACTAAACTAATGGTGACAAGGAACAGGAAGTAGTGGGTCACTTAAAGTGAGCGGATTTGGGCTCGGTGGCGGCGGCGGGCGGTAACAGATGCCAAGTCCACTACAATGGTCGGAGGTGTTACAATGGCGGGCCGACACAAGGCGTGAAATTGCCTCCGATGTCTCTATTGAGGTGCTGAAAGGGGCTCGGGACACTCATTCAGGTAAAGGAAACAATAAGAGTCGCTCGGTCTGAAATATAGCGCAAGTTGCCCATATATCAGCCCTAGTTTGGCTAACTTCACCGTTACACCACCTAGAACCATGCTAATGAAGATGAATGGCATAGGCGAGCGGCCTGGAATAATGATCAACCTTAATGCGCTACTTTCTGTGTCTACTCTTGTACTAACCATTCTTACAAACTCTTATTCCTGTATCTTCTTCGTGTTAGTTTCCTGTATCTGCTTCGTGTTAGTTGAGATAAACATTTGTACAACTTATCTTATTGCTTATTTCCTTGTAGGTACAAGGGGAATGTTAGAACACAGTAGACTTTGAGCGATAGTCAAATATTTTAAAGCTTTGAGATTCCGTTCTCTTTGTACGCTTAGCATATAAAATGAATAGCGACATTCCATTTGACAAAAGTAGAATTTGTCCAAAACTTACACAAATAACAAGGAATATCTACGAAATGGTTCACTCTACAAAAAATTTATTCAGACATAAAATTGTGTGTTTTAGCAAGATCTACATTTTTTGTACAGTATGATTTTGTCTATCTCTAACGGTTTACCAGTTATGCAAAAGTCGTCCAGAGTAAATACGACTACAGGGGCTATAGCCAGAAAATTCAAGATACACATTTCATTTGTCACAAAAATATATCAAACACATAGCACTTTAATAAAAATCGTTAGAGCCGTTTTCAAGAAAATAAAAATTTTGGAAATATTTTCCACATAAAGGGTAGCTCAGGATGGAGGGATTTTCTTTAAAAGCTTCGCGCCGCATCCTTAAAAGACGTTACACTTAAATACCAAATTTGGTTTTTAAGCGACGTTTAGTTTTTTGAGTTATGCTATTCACAATCACACAGAGAAGTTTTTGGAAATGCTTTCTTGATTCAGGGGGCCTGAAAACATATTTCCGGTAAAATCTCGACATCGAAATTTTGGGATAGAATACTCCCTCTATTTACTAACGTAGTAGAGAAAGTAAAAAGCTCATTCTTTTGTCTACGAGATCCTTCTATAACCAAGTTTAAATATTAAAGCTCAATGAATATTATAATGCTTGAGATACCAAAAGTTAAAAATATCAAAATGTTTGGCACACAGTGGGGTTTACTGCAAAAATGCCCAAATATTATTAGTGTCGGGCAACAATGGGGTTTACAAGATACTGCAAAATGCCCGAATATTGTTAGTGTCGGACCAACAATGGGGTTTACAAGATATTCGGAAGATGCCAAAAAAACCAGTGTTGTGCCACTGCTACCCCAGGCACAGCATTTTGCGGATAATGTCTTGAAATATTAGCAATTTCCTGCAAGCTGACATCTTTCAGTTGCAGTGGAGTTATTAAACGTGTCACAAAAACTCGTCGTATAAGGTAACCCCAGTACCAAAAGTTGGCCGGACTCAGATCTGGAGATCACGGAGGCCACATTGCTGGAAAGTGCCTACTGATGATTAGACTGAGCAATCACTATATGGAAAATATAATCTGTATGCATCTACAGCCCTCTAAAAATTAATTACGCACATGTTTGATGATCATGTCATCACTAGACATTCCCAACAATGTAGCCCCCGGATCGGGCCGACGTTTGTTTGTGTGGTTACCTTAAAGAAGACTTCTCCGGAATCATCCAATAATTCACTATAACTGAAAGACGCCTGCTCGCAAGAAATTGGCAATATTCGAAGATATTAAATGGAAAATGCTGTAAATGGTGTCGCGAACAGAACGCTCGAATATCTGCCCAATGTTTTGTAAACCCCTATGTGTAATGTAGAGAAATGGCGCCTAGAGCGATACCACCAGAATGTAAACGTATTGGTGATCCATTAGCAGTTTTTACCTTATTTTAGCGAATGAAGCGATTATATGTTGTATAATACTGCTTTATGGGGCAGCAAATCCAGTGTTATCCTTCCGCAGCTTTTAGAACTCGTCCAGTCTTGGAACTCATATCGGTCGCCATTTTATTGATTATTAAGTCATAGATAAAGGAATAACGATTATGATTAAAGAAATCACAAGGCTGCCAACACAAGGCTAACTGTATAACGCTTTGCCATAAATTGAAGTATGACGATTTGTACAGTAAGCAGATGATGCAACCGTGTTGGGAAATTTACCATGTAAAAAGATATATTGAAATGTTGAAGTTAATCAAAACAAGGCGATTTATTAAACTTGGACAAATGTAACGGGTCATTCCCATCTAATTGGACTTACAACCAACGTTGGTAACAATGGAGTGACACTAGTGCCATAAACAACTTTAAACTCGTATATTTAGTGTTGAAAGTTATGGTTTTAGTTCCAGCTGAAATAAATTAGTCTTTAAAAAAAGCAAGAGTGTATATTTTAAATTCTCTAAAAAGAAGAAAATAAACTTTAAATTAAATCAAATCCATAAACTTATTACATTACATAACTTATATGATATAAAAGTCTCTCGGGAGATTTATCTATTTTATAAAAAAAGATATTTTTCCTTAGAATTCCTTATATCAGGATCAAGTTGCACATTGTATTCGCGACCAGCTACCGCCCCACCGCTGCGTCCCCCATCTCTGCCAATCGCGGACGTCATGAGTGGGGTGCAGTTTTTCAGGTGGAACGTGGTCAGCGTCCTTGTCCCTTCCAGTCGGTTGCGCGGTCTTGGTAAATAGGGGCCGCTACTTCTTAATCAAATAGCTCCTCAATTGGCTCCTTAAGGACCTAACGAGGCTGAGTGCACCCCGAACCAAGTCTCCTAGCGGGAGAAAATCCCCATGCTGGTACTAGGAATCAAACCGCTGTTTGATGAAGTGTACCTACTCTTCTTCCAAGTGCCAATGCAGATGACTTGTGCACATTCAGGATGTCACCCAGACAAAGTTGTTTTCCGGAAGCACTTTCTCCTACAGTTTTTTCCCATAAGACGTGCAAACCTTGAGAACTAATTGAGAGATATGACAGCAGTGTTCTCACGGTGCAGCAGACAGACAGACAAATGCAGACAGATGTAGACACCGACCCCCCCCCCCCTCCCCCTCATATTCCACATTTTCATATATAGACAGAGGGGATTTGTGCACGTCCACAAAAATATTATCCTGGAGCTTGTTCCCCTTGAGACTTCCTAATACCGGAAATTCTTCAAGATGAAGCTCATATGGTAAAGGCATGCATGAGGGAAAATTTAATGGCAATGCACAAGAAGATGACAACGGCGAAGTTGAAATGTCAAGGAGTCTTCCGGGAAGCCCCGCGAGCCTGAGCGGCCTCAGAAATCTACCGTGTCATACATCTGCGACAAGTATTCATTTCACAGGAAACGTCTTATTATATGGCTCAAAACATCCTAAACATTCTATATCATTACGACATTATCCAGGCAGAGCTAAAAATAAACTCCAGCTAAAGGTCAAATCTTACCCCAGTTTGTTGGGATATGGATATTCAAAGAACTTGGTAACGTAAATTGTAATTTTAAATCTCGCCAAGCTATTCAAGAAAATTGTCACAACCCAATTTTCCTTTATATTAAATCCTTTTCAAAAAGTCTGATGTGTTGCACTCACATGACTTTCTCTACTCTTGTACTTATTATTCTTACAAACTCTTATTCCTATATATTCTTCGTGTTAGTTGAGATAAACATTTGCTGAAATTATCTTATTGCTTATTTTCCTTGTAGGTACAAGGGGAATGTTAGAATACAGTAGGCTTTGTGCGATAATCAAATCTTTTAAAGCTTTGAGATCCCGTTCTCTTTGCACACTTAACATATAAAAAAATTAACAACGATGTTCCATTTCACAAAAGTTTTAAGTTCTCCGAAACTCACATACATAACAAGGAATATCTCCGAAATGGTTCACCTTACAAGAAAATTTATTGAGACATAAATTGTGTATTTTAGCAAGATCTACATTTTTTGTATAGTATGATTTGGTCTATAACGGTTTACCAATTATGCATAAGTCGTCCAGAGTAAATACGACTACATGGGCTATAGCCAGAAAACTCAAGACATGCATTTCATTTTTCATAAAAATATCTCAAACATATGATATTTTAATGAAAATCGTTAGAGCCATTTTCAAGAAAATCAAAATTTTCGAAAAATTTTCCATGTGAAGGGTAGTGTAGGGTGGGGCTATTTTCTTCAAAATCTTCGTGTCGCATCCTTGAACGACATTAAACTTAAATACCAACTTTGGAATTTAACCAACTTTTCGTTTTTGAGTTATGTTGTCCACAGACTGACAGACACACACGAAAGTTTTTTCTAAAAATGCCTTTTTTTGTATTCAGAGGGTCTCAAAACATAATTATATTTCCGGTGAAATCTCGACATCGAATTTTTGAGTGGAATACAATACTTCCTTCTACTGCTCTATAGGTAGTAGAGAAAGGATAAAGGTAAGGAATTGAGATCCTGCCTTAGATATACAAGAAGAGTCTTACTGTATATAAACCTGCTAAATCATTACGTCACGAAACATAGTTTTAAAATTGCACTACAAAGAACATACAAAAGAAACATAAGTACAAGTTCTTGTTTCAAGGTTTCGTATTTAACCAACTTCTTATTGAGTTGCGCTGTTCACACGCGCGCGCACATACAGATACACTTCTTCATTAACTTAACATATAAAATTAATCCTCAAAGCGGATCTTTGGTTTTAGTGCAATGGTGTAGCATCAAGAAACAGAGTTACCGCAGGAGTAAGTGCCTGGAATTCTTTGCTAACAACTCTCCTTGATGGAAATTATACCATTAAGAATATTACCACTCTTAATTGGCTATAGGCAGTGCGAAAAAGTTTCATACTTTTTTATCTCAACAATAAGATAGTGTAATTATGAAATGAAAACGACATCCATCAATGCTAAATTAAATTGGAGATATATCAACAGTAATTTAGCAGTTAATTCCTAATGGCCTATCTTTTCATTACACGGCCAACTTTGGCCTCACAGGATAAATAATTTGAAACAGCAATAACGTGTTGACCTCAATATTTGCAAACGTCATAAATGTGCCTTTATATCCTGCAAAATATCGCTGATGTGTTTACTTCCAGTGGCGTATCCTCAAACTTCAGCGAAGGCATACAGAATTACGGGACAATACAAGAACAATATCTATGTTTACTTAAATATATCTTAAAACGCGTGCACGTGTGGTGTGTGTTCATTTGCGTAATTAACTTCAGCATCTTCCAACAATGTGACACCAAGATTTTCAAGAAAATCCCCTCACCCCAGATTATTCTTTATATGGACTTTTTTGAAAATGTTTATTTTCTCTAAAATATCTGTAACGATTTAAATTAAAATACCAAATGTTTATATATTTTTACTTTCTGTATTAGTAAGTAATGCAAGAATTATATTCCACCCAAAAATTGGATGTCGAGATTTCAACAGAAATACATGTTCTGAGGCCCCCTGAACCCAAAAAAGAATCATTTTTAGAGAAAGGTCCGCGCGCGCGCGCGTGTGTCTGTCAGTCTGTGGACAGCATACACAAAAACGAAAAATTGGTTAAAAACCAAAGTTCGTATATAAGTTTAATATCTTTCAAGGATGCCACAAGGAGATTTTGAAGAAATTCCTCCACCCTAAACTACCCTTTACATGGAAAATTTTTCGAAAATTTTGATTTTCTAGAAAATGACTAACGATTTTGACTAAACTATCATATTTTCCAGATACTTTTATGGCAAATGAAATGTATATCTTGAATTTTCTAACTATAGCCCCTGTAGTGCTAGATGACTTCTGCTTTACTAGTTAGTAAACCGTAACATATAGACCTAATCTTACTACACAACAAATACAGATCTTGCTAAAACACAATTTATGTCTAAATAAATATTTTGTAGAGCGAACCATTTCGGAGATATTCCTTGTTATTTGTGTCAGTTTTGGAGAACTTCTACTTCTGTCAAATGGACATTGTTATTCATGTTTATGTTAACCGTGCAAGGAGAACGGAATTTGAAAGTTTTAAAAGATTTGACTGTCGCACAAAGCCTACTGTATTCTAATATTCCCCTTGTACCTACAAGGAAATAAGCAATAAGATAATTTCTCCAAATGTTTATCTCAACTAACACGAAGAAGATATAGGAGTAAGAGTTTGTAAGAATGGTTAGTACAAGAGTAGAGAAAGTCATGTGAGTGCAATGCATCAGATTTTTTAGTTGTATTGTCCACAGAGACAGAGACACACACGAACCTTTTTCTAAAAATGTTTTTTTTTTCTTTTTTTTCTTTTTTCTTTTTTTTTTTTTTTTTTGGATTCAGGGGGTCTCAAAATATATTTCCGGTGAAATCTCGATATGGAATTTTTGGGTGGAATACAATACTTCCTCTACTTACCAGTAGAAAAAGTAACAATGGGATCAGCAGATTCACGTGGTATTTGTTGAGAAATAAAAAGAAATTAGAACAGCAACTTTTAAATGTCAGATTTATTTCATAAATATTGGAATGCTGGAAGCAGGATATGTAACTGCAAAGAAGAAACAGTCTTAGGCACCAAAAATCTGACAGACTTTTGTACCACTTTTGGCAACATTTTACGGCTGGATTGTCTTTAGAGGTAAATGTAGCAAATGAGGCTGGTAGAGGATGTTGTGAAGGGGAGGAAGTGGCTGTTATCTGTTTAATTACCTATAAGCTATCTGAGGTGGAGAACGGTGGTCCAGAGACACTGCTGGTGTGCGTGGGAACATCCTGTCTCCCTGTCTGTCTGTCCAGGAGCATCTTCAGTTCAACAGGTTAGACGTCTACCAGACGGTGTCACCAGGAAGTGCAGACTTCGCCCAGACAAATGGAACCACGGCCTAATGAAGTAAACACTTTCCAGCCAAAAGGCACGCCTCAATCAGAAAAACTTCATTACCTTACAAATTAGGTACATTCTAAAATTATTTTATCTGTTATAGGTACGAAAAATTTGATACCAAGCCTTCACCGGAAATACATCTTTTCAGACGCCATGATTAAAAAAAAAAAAAAAAAAAAAAAAAAAAAAAAAAAAAAAAAAAATACAGAAATTTGATATTTTGTGTTCACGTGACTTTCTCTACTCTTGTGCTAATCATTCTTACAAACTCTTATTCCTATATCTTCTTCTTCTAGGTGAGATAAACATTTGTATTAAGTATCTTATTCCTTACTTCCTTGTAGGAACAAAGGGAATATGGGACTACAGTAGGCTTTAAGCGATAGTCAGTTTTCCAAAACTGACACAAATGACAAGGAATATCTTCGAAATGGTTCACTCCATTCAAAAATGTGTGTATTAATAAGATCTATGGTTTTGTATAGTAAGATTTGGTCTATCTCTTACGGTTTACCAGTTAAGCAAAAGTCATTTGGAATAAATAGGAGTACATGGGCTATAATCAGAAAATTCAAGATGTACGTTTCATTTGCCATAAAATATTTTAAACATATGGCATTTTAATCAAAATCCTTAGCCATTTTGGAGAAAATCAAAATTTTCGAAAAATTTTGCATGTAAAGGATAGTTTAGGGTGGAGGAATTTTCTTCAAAACCCTCCTGTGGTACCCTTAAAACACTTCAATACCAACTTCAGTTTTTAAGCGACTTTTTGTTTTTCAGTTGTCCTGCCCATAGACACACACACACACACGCACACACACACACACACACACACACACACACACACACACACACACACACACACACACGTGTCCCAGTGGGGGTGAGCGTTCCTCGCTAAACCGTCGCTATAGATTTCAAATGTGTATTTTTCATTTTCACTGGCTCTGATTTTAGTCTCTTACAGGGAATTTTGCTTCAGAAAGGTTGTGAGTTGGCTGTGCTGAAATGAATTCGATATATCGAACTGAAATGCCACGAATGTGACACATGTTTTGCTTCCAAACAGAGAAATGCCGTCAGTGTTCTGTAATTCTGTAATCTTGCCAGGTTACTTCAATGTTCCAGTTATATATTAGGTGTTGTTTAGGTGGTTAATAGATTTTAAGTTATTCCTTAGTCTATAGTAAAGCAGTAACAAGTAGATAGTTCATGAATTTTGTGTATAAATTAGCGAAAGTGCATAGTGTAGAGATTATCTAAGAACAATACACTTCTAGACTTTGTGAACAATGCGGAAATCGAAAGCAGAACTTTTATATTAAGAAACACGCAAGCAAACTTAAAATTCTCAAGAACTGCTACTGAGGCCAAAAACAAAGCAACAGAGCGTCCCTTATATGTCGCTGAGGAAGTTTAAGTTGATTGGATTTGTTTAAAAGTACAGAAATAGTAAAACTTAATAATACATTTTTCTCAATTGTTTCAGCATCTTTCACTATTCAAAATGCTTCCTGGACCCTAGTTTATAACTTATTAGCTTGAAATTTCAGGAAAACTTCAGAGATTAAGGTATTAAAAGTTGTCATGCACTGGTTAAGAAATATTAAATAATTGAGCTGGAATTAAATAGTTTTTCATCATTCACAATGAAGAACATTGAAATTTCAATAAGCTGTAGGTTTACAAAAAGAATTAAATCTAAGCAATGTCTGTATAAACCTATATACTGAGCTCAAATTAGAAATTTAGAAGAGATACAATAAACTGTAGGGTCCAAGAGTCATTTCATATTAGCATATGAAAAAGTGATTTCACCAAAGGTGAACAAATACAAGCAAATGACTTGATATCTTATACTTGGTATTAATATCACGACCCAAAACTCCACCTTAAGTTAAAATAATGTTATAAATGACAAATATATGGTACTAGTGAATGTCGTGCCATCTAGACACATACAATGAAATAGACTGGATAGCACCCTAATGCCATCTGCCCGTCACAACAGTAAATACCCAGCACCCTTGAGACCTGTGCGAAGGGTCACCTAACACTCAGGCGTTCCTGTACAGATGGTATAAGAATAAAATTAGCCATATGCTTCCCTTGCTGTTCAGAGGCATTATAGTCATTGGCTCACCTCGCAGTTTTGAAAAGCAATATTTCAGAAATCCTTCTACATTAAGGGGCCAATATTGCAAATTCCACATCAGTGCACCTGTAGAAAACATATTCTTACTGTGTTTCCATAAAGTTGTAGACCAGATGTAAAATCGACCCCAGTGTTGGGGGCTAGGCTTATAGACGTAGGTAAGTTTAATGAGCAAGGTTTGGTTTCCGTGTTCAATTGGCTAAAGCGTGTTACTGCTATAAACCAAGATCGGATCGGATCGGATTAAGCACTTTTTTTCTTTGTTTATATAACGTAATTATTTGTATAACCTCTGCGCAATATAAGATTGTATAAATTAACGGAATTTTTACTTTCTCTACTAGTAAGTAGAGGGAGTATTGTAGTCCACCCAAAAATTCGATGTCGGTATTTCAACGGAAGTATATTTTTGAGGCCCCCTGAATCCAAAAAAGAAAGAATTTTAAGGCTCCACGAGCGCGCGCGCATGTGTGTGTCAGTCTGTGGACAGCATAACTCAAAAACGAAAAGTCGGTTCAAATCCAAAGTTGGTATTTAAGTGTAATGTCTTTCAAGGACCCAGTAGCGCAGTTGGTAGTGCAAGGGGTCCCGGGTTCAATTCCCGGCAGGGGGGTAGGAATTTTTCTCCAGTCAGGATTCTTCCTCATTCTTCCCTGAGTCTGGAAGTATAATGGCGGCGCCGTGGCTGAGTGGTTAGACCACTCGCCTACAACCTAGGCGGGACCCGCATGTGGTATTCGTGGTGGACGAAGCGGCGTCTGGCGGGTTTTCTCCGGGTTCTCCGGTTTGCCTCACCATTCATTCCACCAATTTCTCCACTATCACCCTTCCTGCATTTCGTATCATCCTCTTCCTCACTATCATACTTGGTGCTTGGCTGAAAACCTGCTTCCAGGTCTTCACTCTGTCTGGTCCAGAGGTCCCTCTGCTCCCCGACAGGTGTCTGACTTTCTTATAAGTCCTATATACGGGGAGGGTAATCAGGGAAAGAAGAAGAACTCTTTCAAGGATGCGACACGAAGATGTTGAAGAAAATTGCTCCACCCTAAACTACCCTTTATATGGAAAATTTTGATTTTCTTGAAAACTGGTCTAATGATTTTGATTAAAATGGCATATGTTTAAGATATTATTGTGATAAATGGAATTTATATTTTGAATATTGTGTCTATAGCCTATGTAGTCCTGTTTCCTCTGGATGACATTTGTATAACCGGTAAATCGTAAGAGATAGACAAAAATCTTACTATACAAAAATGTAGATCCCGTTAAAACACAGTTTATGTCCAAATAAACTTTTTTTGTAGAGTGAATCATTTCGGAGATATTCCTTGCTATTTGTGTGAGTTTTGAAAAACAAACTTTAGTCAAATGCAACATCGTTGTTCATTTTTTTAATGTTAACAGTGCAAAGAGAACGGAATTTCAAAGCTTTAAAATATTTGACTATCGCACAAAGCCTACTGTATTCCAATATTCCCCTTGAAATATTTCGAGAAAACCGAACATATAAGAAAAACTCTCAGTTCTTGTCTATGCTGGTAAAATTATGTTAAATGACAAATTGTTTTCAGCGCAAATAGCCATTAGGAAAAAAGTCAATGATGAGTTGCCATATTATAATAATAATAATAATAATAATAATAATAATAATAATAATAATAATAATAATAATAATAATAATAATAATAATAATAATAATAATAATAATAATAATAATAATAATAATAATAATAATAATAATAATAATAATAATAATAATAATAATAATAATAATAATAATAATAATAATAATAATAATAATAATAATAATAATAATAATAATAATAATAATAATAATAATAATAATAATAATAATAATAATAATAATAATAATAATAATAATAATAATAATAATAATAATAATAATAATAATAATAATAATAATAATAATAATAATAATAATAATAATAATAATAATAATAATAATAATAATAATAATAATAATAATAATAATAATAATAATAATAATAATAATAATAATAATAATAATAATAATAATAATAATAATAATAATAATAATAATAATAATAATAATAATAATAATAATAATAATAATAATAATAATAATAATAATAATAATAATAATAATAATAATAATAATAATAATAATAATAATAATAATAATAATAATAATAATAATAATAATAATAATAATAATAATAATAATAATAATAATAATAATAATAATAATAATAATAATAATAATAATAATAATAATAATAATAATAATAATAATAATAATAATAATAATAATAATAATAATAATAATAATAATAATAATAATAATAATAATAATAATAATAATAATAATAATAATAATAATAATAATAATAATAATAATAATAATAATAATAATAATAATAATAATAATAATAATAATAATAATAATAATAATAATAATAATAATAATAATAATAATAATAATAATAATAATAATAATAATAATAATAATAATAATAATAATAATAATAATAATAATAATAATAATAATAATAATAATAATAATAATAATAATAATAATAATAATAATAATAATAATAATAATAATAATAATAATAATAATAATAATAATAATAATAATAATAATAATAATAACAGCTGTTGCAGCCTTCCGACTATTGACAAATCATGACTGCTTGGCAAGTCATCTCTACAGAATAGGTATCTCAGCCTCACCAATATGTGTCCTGTGTAACGATCCAGCAGAAATGAACGAAGACCACTTGAAGACCTGTGAAGCATTAAGATCAGAAGAAACTACAGTTCAAAAGTATTGGAAAGCACGAATGCTAATGGCTTCATTGCCAGATGCAAGGCACTAGAAAACAACAACAACAACAACAACATAATAATAATAATAATAATAATAATAATAATAATAATAATAATAATAATAATAATAATAATAATAATAATAATAATAATAATAATAATAATAATAATAATAATAATAATAATAATAATAATAATAATAATAATAATAATAATAATAATAATAATAATAATAATAATAATAATAAATAATAATAACAATAATAATAACAATAATAATAACAATAATAATAATCATAATATATTTGTTATATTATTATTTATATATTTATGTTATATTATTATTTATATTATTATTATTATTATTATTATTATTATTATTATTATTATTATTATTATTATTATTATTATTATTATTATTATTATTATTATTATTATTATTATTATTTTGGGCTGCGATAAGAGATCACCTCGACGTGTGTGTTGCAGTAACAGAGTCTGCGCACTGCGTGCGGTGTGCAGTGTTAAACTGGTTAATTTGGTCTTTAATATCAAATATTGACTCCTTTTTTAAGGATCTAGAAAGCACAGTAGAGTCATGGAACAAACGACTGAGTGCATTAGGAGAGTGGAATATACGTAACCCCCATATCCTATTGCAGCGCGGCTTTTACAAGTCGATATTTCCAACATACAGCTGAGTCTGTTCCACATGTTATCGTCTGTCGGTTGTTTCTTGAATCGCCACTAGCATTTGTATTTGTGGGTATGTGTACAAATGCGGATGATGATTTAAGAAAGAGCCTATTTGTGTGTCCGACAAACATAACATATCAAACAGAGACTATCAATAAACTCAGCTGTATGTTGGAAATATCGACTTGTAAAAACCGCGCTACAATATGTCGTGGGAATTAGAAATATTCTGGTCTCCTAATGCACTCATCCATTTCTTCCATGGCTGTACAAACCTCATTTTGGGATAAAGAATGTTCTTCTCCGAGATGTACTAACGTCTTTAATTCTTCCTCTATGATTCCACGGTTTTAAAAAATAAGCAAGTTCTCACATGATTTAAATGAACTTTCGGCATTCTTTGGAGCAAGTCGCTCCATTATTAGGTAGTTTTATTGCATGTATTTTTTCCACTGATAACGTGTACACGCTTCTTGGCTTCTTCACTTCTTCGTTTCTGTAGCTCGCGATTTGCGCCGAACTTAACCGAGTCACAACGATGTACGGTGCAGGGAACCTTGACCCGGTGCGATTCACATAGGTGGCTAAGAGTATCTTAACAACTTATGTTTAACAAAATAATAATAAACATGACTGACAGCAATTAACACCTTGTGTTTTTGTTAATTCCCAGTGCCTGCAAGCGGTTTTACTGGCTCCTTGAGCTACGTGCCAAATTCCTATGGTTCTGGATTATCTAACCTTTATATTTTCTCACATATTGTTGACAATTGTTTAACATTTCAGAGTATGTTTGTGTGAACTGTGCCTTATTTGGTGTGGGTCCTGTATTTGATTGTAGCAACCCCAGCCCATAGGCACTGTGTGGCGTGTTTACTGAGGATGTGAAGGTGACGCAGGTCACAACTGGAGGACTCCTGGACGTCTGGAGTGTGTATTTCTGTGTACACCTCCCCAGCCTTTATTTGTCATCTGGAGCACAGCTAAAGAAAAGTGACGTTTTTAAGGAGGGGAACTTTGTGTAAAAAAGGGAAACTCGACTGTTTATTTTCGTCACCTCATCTTGACATTTTTGGCGAACAATTGGCTGCCTTGCCTTTCGCACTTTCCGCCTTTCTGTCGTGTCGCCCTCAACTGTCTGTTTATTTAAATAATGTTACTACAGCTGTAGGGAAACCACGTGTATCCATGTCCCTATGTTTCTCATCAGCGGAGTCCATATGAAACAGGGATGAACGTTTCAGTTCATCTAACCGAGCGATGATGATGACGATGATGATGATGGTGGTGGTGATGGTGATGATTATGATGATGATTATAGTGATGGTGTATATTTAAAGCTGTCAGCTACTTGGTCAACGCCCATATAAAACAAGCCATAATAGATTAGAAATGTCTTCAGTATCAAATATTTCTTGTGTTACCATAAAAAAATTAAAAATTGAAAATTTCATATATTTTGTTTCAAATTACCGTATTTTATCGCATAAGCCCCCCCCCCCCCTCGCATATTTCCCTTCCCTATGATTTTTCATCACTAAAAATTATTTACGTATTAAACATCCCATAATTCCCTCTCCTGGTCCGTTCTTATTGGAGCGGCCTTCAAATGACTTGATAATGGACAACAATAGACACAGCGGTGCCTGTCACGGACAACAATGGACGCAGTGCTTACCACAAAAATACTCGTATCGCCATTGTCACAACGTATCGTAAAATTGAAATGTTAAGTTGCAGACGTGTTTCTAAGTCAGTTCGTTACAAGTCGTCATATTGTTAAGAAGAGTTTTAAAAAAACTAGCATTTCTTGTGCCATTAATGGTTCTGACGACATGTTGTGGAATAGTGAACATGAACATGTGTTATCTGAGCCAGATATAAATGAAAATAGTGATGATAGTGACGAAAGTGAGACCGCAGAATAGTCAGAGAAAAGAAACAATGAAACAATACATTGTAGGCCCAATGAAACCGTGTTATGTATCCAGTTCATTCACAGATTACTGTATACTTACCTATATAACTTACTGCATGGTTTCCCTTCCTTTCTGAGTTCCTAGAAGCACCACTCGCATAATGCCCTCCCCAGTGTTTTCAAGCAAATTTTTCGAGGAAAAAAAAGGGGGGGGGGGAATTATGCGATAAAATACGGTATATAGCTTTTATAAAAATACAGATATTTCACATTTTAATACAACAATTAGTTTCTTTGAACACCTACAGTGGTTTAGGCCTTAATTATGACAAGTAAAAATGTTTCGAACTATTTAGTTTCGAGAAAATGTGACAAATTTCTATAATTTATGTGCCTAAGCTAACCTGATTGTACAAACTGTTAAATTGAATGCACTTGTGGTAACAATTAACATGCAAACTGTATATTTTGGAAAGCTAGAGATCAGGGCTATTATACGACACAAAAGACACAAAGTTGAGCATTTTGAAGGGGGAAAAAAATAAAAGATCGCTATTTCCAATCTGAAGATGTACCTCAAGTTCAGCGTACTTCAAGGGTATCGTAGGGAGCGTTTCAAGAACATCCCCTGACCTCAAACCTCCATATAAATGGATAAATGGCTACAACGATTTTGATTAGAATACCATAGTCTTCATTCAGGGTGACTTTTGCAGAAAGGTACCCAAAAACATACTACACAAAATATATCAATCTCCTTAAACCACAAAATGTTAAATATTTATTTATTATCTTACATTATTTACCTTTTATGAGACAGGAGCCTTTCAGAGATATTGTAATTTTATGAATGTAGAAATACTTGACTTTCTCAAGTGGAGAAGAACGACAAAAGTCCAATAGCTTTATTTATTTATTTTTTTTTTTTCGCTATATTTTCTTCCAAAAATGTTCCATTTACTGAAAGCCACAAATGTCTTTTTTTGTATTCAGGGGGCCTTAAAACAACTATTTCCGCTGAAATCTTAACATCGAATTTTTTGGTGGAATACAATACTTGTGGTAGAGAAAGTTAAGACACTGACCTAAGCCAATGTGCCTTGAAGTCTAGAACTACAAATACAGCCTCCAGTTGATCACTGTTTATATATATATATATATATATCGTAATGGACACTAACCCCTGGCAATTCCACAAGTCAGAAAGAGATCGTGAGTCTGCCTTTTAGGGAAATTGTGGAACATAATTCTGCTGTCAAGGCTCGTGCTTTTTTATGGTATTTCTGGAGAGAAAGCCGCAGTTGATGGGGCGTAGACCCTCGGATGATGGTGAGGGAGGGAACAGCTGGACCAAGAAGGGTGGACTGTGGGAAGAGACTTGCAGAAACAAGGAAGTGGGCCGCGTGTTTTCTCACCCTTGGTTGCCTTCTGGAGCCCTGGGCCATCTTTGTTCTTACCAAACTCTGCTGCATGCATATGACCTTCTCAACTCATAATCGTTCATTGCTTCCCCTACTTCGAACATACACTAAATAGAGGATGCACACCCCAAAAATTAATATCAGAATTTTCACCTATAATACGTGTTTTGAGAACCCCTAAATTCCCAGAAGGTACTGTTAGAAAAAGGTTAATGTGTGTGTGGGAGTGGGAGTGATTCTAAATATATATCGCTGAATCTTTTCAGAAAAAACCATGACTTAAACCTCCCCTCTTTTTCCCCTTATTGCTGTGTTATCATGCCATCGCTCTCTGTGATACGTAAGCTGAAGAACACGCCTTAAAAGACCCCAGATAAGATGCAAAATCCGCCAATGATTCACTTTGGTGCTGTTTGTACGTAACCTTAAGACCCTCAATAATCAACATCATCATCATCACCGCTTGTGTTGGGTTGTGGCGTTGATAAAATGGCTCCCTATAGACGTAGCAGAAGTAGGGGAATTTTGGTCGACACTAGGCAAGGTTCAATGTCTTGGGCGGGCAACACTGGCCTACTCAATTCCCTTATTTTGAAAGAAGTCAACAAAGCATGAGTCAGATAGAAGAATTTCTAACAGTAGTTTGTACAAGAGCGAGAAGGGAAAGTTATGTGAGCGGGGCACCATAATTTTTTCCTTTTTTGTGAGACCTTCAGTTAAGACAGGATTCATACAGAAGAACTAAACTACTTGGGATATAAATTGGTGGATATAATTTAAATTTGACGCTTGTAAGGCAGTAAGCATAGGCAATGAATCTTGTGACCTTGCTGTGTCAGGAACATGTGGGGATGTCATATTTTCCATGTTTGTTATGTCGGGGAGGGGAGGGGAGGGTTGGGACCTGCTTCACCCCCGACACACTGTGTGTGTGTGACCTTCTGGACATAAGCAGCGACGTTCGCAACCTGTCTGTCTCTCTGTGGCCCACATGTTTCCTTCCGTCTCTTAGAGCGTGGGAAAATCACCCCTTAACATGCTCTTGGGGAAAAGAAGGTGTCCATCTTTACTACTAAATGTGCAAAAGATTATTTCTGTAGATGTTTACCTCGAGCATTATGTAAAAAAAAAAAATCAGATGTGTTGCACTCATATGACTTTCTCTACTCTTGTACTAACCATTCTTACAAACTCTTATTCCTATATCTTCTTCGTGTTAGTTGAGATAAACATTTGTACAAATTATCTTATTGCTTATTTCCTTGTAGGTACAAGGGGAATATGGGAATACAGTAGGCTTTGAGCGATAGTCAAATCTTTTAAAGCTTTCATATTCCGTTCTGTTTGCACGACTAACATGTAAAAAAATATCAATAACGATGTCCTATTTAACGAAAGTTAAAGTTAATTCTTTGGACATAAATTGTGTATTTTAGCAAGATCTACATTTTTTGTATAGTATGATTTGGTCTATCTCTTGCGGTTTACCAGTTATACAAAAATCATCCAGAGTAAACAAGACTTCATGGGCTATAGCCAGGAAATTCAAGATATACATTTCATTTGTCATAAAAATATCTCAAACATATGACATTTTAATCAAAATCGTTAGTCATTTTGAAGAAAATAAAAATTTTCGAAAATTTTTCCATGTAAGTTTAGGGTGGAGGAATTTTCTTCAAAATGTTCGTGTCGCATCCTTGAAAGACATTAACACTAAACACCAACTTTGGTTTTTAACCGACTTTTCGTTTTTGAATTATGCTGTTCACACACACACACACACACACACACACGCGCGCGCGCGCGCGCGCGCGCGTATTATACAAATAAAAAATAGCTCTATTGATGCAGTTAATCATTCTTTCCCACTTGCCGAGATTCGAACCAGGGATTTTCCGATTTGCGTCCTGTTACTCTAAGCTATGAGCTACCATGGCAGCCATTAAGGTACGTTATGTCATATGAATTTCAGATCTCCGTGTGTTTTACCGACAAAAATGCGGGTCCTGCAGAGTAGCTTACTGTGATTGATTATTGGCAGTGCGTAGCGCCCAAAGACCGCGCTAGAATTATACATACTTGGCAGTCAACGCGAGGAAACCTCTCGCTTAGCATTTTTGCGACTCCCGGCAACTTAGGTTTCGCATTATTATTGCAGAATGTATTGATATGTCAGAAGTTAGAAGATTTAATACTTCAATAAAGCTTCTGGCAGTAAGATTCAACCACAGATTAGTTCTACATCCTCAAACAGTCCACAACTCACTTCAAATATCTCATTTATTAGTCTCTATTAAATCCATACGCCAATTTAACTGATGTCTATTCTCAAACACACCCACGTGTATCCTGAGAAAAAGATCACATAGTTCACCACTGTAGTAGCCGGCAGCAGATTCATCGAAGACCGAGATATCGGAGACGTCAAAGGTGACATCACTCACGCAGAAGGAGACAGCATCAATAATTTGAACACTTCTAAATAATAATAATAATAATAATAATAATAATAATAATAATAATAATAATAATAATAATAATAATAATAATACTAATACTAATACTAATACTACTACTAATAATAATAATAATAATAATAATAATAATAATAATAATAATAATAATAATAATAATAATAATAATAATAATAATAATAATAATAATAATAATAATAATAATAATAATAATAAAAGTTATAAACAATAATTTAGAAAGAGATTCGCCTGTGTGCGTTTCTGTGCGTTTATGTATGAACAACAGAATAATTTACCACTTCAAGTTACATTTTTCGTGGCATTAGCCATTTCCGAGCTATCCGTTGTTATTAGTCTGAATGCATTAACACACACCATCTTTAAATGCTTATCACCGAGTTGTTTCTCGCGGACTCATATGATGCCATGGAAAGGTATGGAATTTCAAGGACCTCGTTTAAGCATTTCACTATCGTCTTGATTTCTGTATCTCCTTGCACCTATAGCAAATGTGGAATCAAACAATTACTGCAGAGTTTGTTTGGATTAATATGAATTATGGACGAGATAGAAAACTAAGCGTTTGTCAAAATAGTTCGCAGAAGCTATATAAATATAAACGACAGTGAGAAGAGAGTGTCGTTTGATATATATAGGGGAGGATGTACCTCTTTATACATATATAACCAGAAAATGTTAAATTATATAAAAATAACCTAAAATATGTTCACTTCGATTAGTGTAATTCAACTTACACAGTACTGGCAACTGAGGAAAACGAAACCCAAAAATTACATTTACTTCGATCTTCTCTTGCTGTTATAACAGAAAACGGGTTTATAATCTGAAACAAATCTAATTTCTTTTTAGCGTTAACAAGTAACCTTTGTTGGAAAAATGCATTAATTATTAGAAGATCAATTGCTAAAAATACAGTTCTCAAATTGAAATGGAGAGCTATTTTGATTGTTAATCCTTGTAATTCATATGCAGTTTCTAAACCGTTTGACCAATCACGTCGAAATTCAGCACGTATACCTATGTATGTCATAGTTTAAGGGTTCTATATATGAAATAGTCCACAGCAGATAGTGTAAGAGTAATTCGAAAACTCGAGCAAGCGTCCCTCTTAAGGTTGACTGATTTGGTACAACGAATCGCTGAAACAAATTGACTCGGTCTCTACTTGTCTTCATTTGTTTCAACAAGATCGCAGCAGTGGCGCCACATGTCTATTGAAACAGACAGACTGCGGAACCTGTCTTATTTGAAGGAAGGACAATCAACTGTCTCCATTAGCATGAGTTGGGACTAGCGCGGCGGGTGGCCGTTACCTCAACTAGGATCAACCGGAAGGGTCAACATGTTTCCTGCTAGGTATGTAAGTAGGTACCTACAACTGTGTTAATAGCCGCTACACGCGACCAGATAGTCACATTACCTTTACGTCTCTGTTTAATAGCACCAAAATACAAAGGCGCCTCTTGTCATTATTGTATATGCCAGCGAGGGGAGGTTGCATGTACCTCCTTCTACTATGAGTTGCAGTGGCGTGTTGGTATGTTCCGTATTTCTCTCACTGATCATCTTCTCCTTTTCTATTTATTTTCAAAAATCCTGCTGGCCTTTTCGATCACAAGTGACATCCTCGAGCGTTATTCGTGCATTTCCTGTAATAATTAGTTACCTGATACATTTATTTAAGTATTTATTTTACCTTGGCCCAGGTCAGTTCTACTTTCAACTTTCAACTTATTTTATTATAGAAAACATTTGCCCGGTGCCGGTACAGAAGGGCCCGGCTTACAGGCTAAAATTAACATTAATTATAGTTTACAGTATTTACAGGTTCATGTTTGCTTTTATATGTTCAAAAAACCATACAGTGGGCAACTTTAGCCCACCGAGAACAGTTTTTGGGCGTGTACTCGGTCTTATGTTTGTCCGTTTTTTGATAGTTTTTTTTTTTTTTTTTTTTTTTTTTTAAATTTATATACACGGATACATACACACACTCACTCCTGGGCATACCACACATATGTCCCATCACACGCACACACACACACACACACGCTCGTATATACATATTTACACTGCACTAGATACACTTCACTATTTACAGTTTTTCCGCAGTTTTCCTGTGCGGCCAGGTTGCAGCTCCTGAGGCGTTTCCGAGGCACAGACCTCTTCCGGAGTGCGTGGCCTAGGGCCTGGGTTGCATGGGTGCGCATCAGTCGGCGAGCCATGCAATGTTTAAAACATTTTAATTCTAGCATGCTTACGATGCTTTGGCTCGCCCTTGCCAATATTGGCAATCACGTCATTTTGGTGATTCCTGATGCGCGCCCACGCGACAGTGGCTCTTTTTGTTATTGCCTCGGGTATGGAAGGGATCTGGGTTTCCTGGTGAAGGGTTCGGTTAGTGGTTAGGATGGGAGCAGAGAGGATTTTCCGGAGGGAGAGGTTTTGGAGGGTTTGGATAGTCTTCAGGGCGGTTTTTGAGGCGTTTGCCCAGGCCACACACGCGTAAAGAACCACTGACAGGATGAAAGCCTTATACAGGACGAGTTTGGACTTCAATTGCAGCTGTTTGCTGCGGAAGATGGGAGCGCATAACTTTAGCCGCTGTCTGCCTTTGTTGGCGCTATTTTTTATATGGGTGGACCAGCACATTGTGCGGTCCAAGGTAACCCCTAAGTATTTAACTTGCCGACGGCAATGCAATACCTGACCACCGACCGTTAGGTCCATTGCCAAAGTGTGATGCTGCTTAGAGAAATGAATCAGCTGGCATTTGTTGGGATTAATTTTGATTTTCCAGTCATGTTGCCATGAAAGGAAATTGTTAACATAACGTAGCATTTCTGCAAGGCCGAATCGGGGATTTCTATGGTGGTTGTATATTGCAGTGTCGTCGGCGTACATGGCTACCTTACATCTGGCGTCCACTGGGAAATCGTTGGTGAATAATATGTACAAAAAGGGTGACATGATTGCCCCTTGTGGGACGCCAGCCCGCATCACTCTCTCCCGTGAGGAGGAGCGGCCCACTTGGACGTAAAACTTCCGTTTTTCTAAAAAATTGTGCAGCAAATATAGATAATTTTGAAGAGCCGGGAAATTGTGGTGCAGTTTGTAAATAAGGCCATTGTGCCAGCACCGGTCGAATGCGGCTTCTACGTCCAGAAATAGCGCCAACGTTGAAGCCCCATTGTTAAATTGCTCTGTTACGTCATCAGTTAGTCTGAGAAGCTGTAAATCAGTAGAATGTCCTTTTCGAAAACCAAACTGTGAATTTGAAAGTTCATGAGATTCCGAAACTTGTTTTTGAAGTCGAAAAAGTATAAGTTTTTCGAGCAATTTACTAATAGTAGACAAAAGACTAATGGGGCGGTAGTTTTGCGGTTGCCTGGTGCTTTTCCCTTGCTTTGGGAGCATAATTACTTTGGCTCGTTTCCAGGTAGAGGGGAAATAGCCTTGCTGCAGACAGGCGTTAAATATTTTAGTCAGTTGCACCAGGGCTTTTCTCGGGAGATGCTTAAGTTCCTCATTAGTCACTTTGTCTGGGCCGGCAGCTTTCCCATTAGGTAATTTCCTAATGAGCTTGTAAACTTCCTGCGGTGTTATGATGGGTAGTTGTTGCTCTTGCTTCTGCGCCACCCAGGTTTGTACCCATGTCTGTACCTCCCGTTCTATATCGCGGTTGGTAACTGGGTTTTCGCTGAATCTGTCTTCAAGACAGTCAGCGAAGACCTCGGCTTTCTCCTCTTCGGAGAAGTGCAGGCCGCCATGAGTGTGCAGCGCCTCAGTTGCGGAGTTGACGTTCGTGGAGACTTTAAATGCCTTTAATAATTTCCACAAAGAGGAGTCCGAATGGGTGGTACTCAGCATTTTGTTTTCCCACTGTTCAGTTTTGTTGATTTTAATTTGATGCCGAATGATGTTGCGTAGCCATTTTGCTAGCACTTTATATTCAGGCTGACGGGTGTACCGCCACAGTCTTGTCAAGCGTCGTCTCCGCGCAATGAGTTGCTCTACCTCGGGGTACGTGCAAAAACCGGGTGGTCTTGTGGTGTAAGTGGTAGCGCTTCTCTTGGCCGTGTGTAGCGAGGCAGTGAAGTTTTCAATGGCGACATCTATGTCTGCCTCGCTATAGTATGACAGCCTGGGTTGCGCCATCCCGTGCATTTCCGTGGTGAACTTATTCCAGTCGGTCTCAGCCCTCCTTCGAGGCCCAGAGGCACCGGCTGGAATGCCACCCTGTATATCGAAATGCACGGGAAGGTGGTCAGAGTCCAGGCTGTGATACACTGTAAAGTTAATTAAAGGTGTCGCATTTTTTGTTAGTACGAAGTCCAAAATTTCGGGGTCAGAGTCCCCCGATCTGTGCCAAAATGTGGGATCTGGGGGAAGGTGTACCTCTAAGTCGTCATTATCTGTTATAAGTTCAACCAGGAGATTTCCAGCCGCGTTTGCCCGGCGTGAAAACCACCAGGGGTGCCGAGCGTTGAAATCTCCTGCAATTATAATGTGCTCCTCTAAAGCGAGGATTTGTTGGAGGTCATGTATGAAATTTAAGGAGTTGGGGGGCCGATAGAGCGCTACCAGCATCACCGTTTGATTATTTACACGTGTTTTAAGTGCTGTGCACTCTAACGCTGCCATTGCAGGTAGCGTAACAGAAGCATGAGCAACAGTGTTTCTGAGCAAAATAGCAGTCCCTCCCCCCTGTCTGCCAATTCTGTCGTTCCGAAAGATTTGATACCCCTGGAGCTTAAAAGTGTGCTCTTGCTGTAATTTTGTTTCGCAAATGAATGCGACATCAATTTTGTTACGCCGCAGGTAGTTTTCAAGTTCGTGTTGCTTCCTGTGGATGCTATCTGCATTCCACAGGAGTGCGCGAGTTAAAGTTATGCCTCCGCTTGAAGTTGCCATTTACTCGACGAGAGTGGTAACCAAACATATGATGGCTTCCAGCTTCTCCATGGTACTGTTGCAGCTTTTTAATCTTGCGATTATGGGCCGCAACTTTGTTAGTAGTACTGGGAGGTTTAAATCCTTGAAGAGGCTGAAAATTTCTTTCAAACCTCCCAGGTCGCTGGTGGGTGCCTCTGAGGGCTGGGGTTGTGGAGGGGGACCATTTGGCGGTTGCACGGGTGCATTTCGCCCTCCGGCGGCTCCTGCAAAAGAGGTGTCGTTTTGGACCAGGGCCGGGTGGAGGATGGATCAGTTCTATGGGATTGAGCTCACGCATATATGGGGGCAAGTAAACGACAGTGTGGTCCAATAAAATTAAAAATGTGTCCGCTTTAAGAACCTCTTTAGGTTTGCTTTTTTCAAGCATTCTATAAAGATCTGTTTTACACATAGAACTGTCACTCTGAACCCCCTTGTTCTGCAACACAATGTTATAGCTGATTTCAGAGCACCCTTAGGCGGAGGATTATCTGCTTCTACATTACTTTTGTGACAAGTACGATTTTACAACTGAAATTAAGAGAAATTAGCTGCGAGTAAACACAGCGCGAATAATATTGGAGGTACGCTGGCAACATGACCAGCATAACAACGTTTGCTCGGATGTTTACACAAGCCAGGCTAAACTACATGGAATAGTCTCCTCTCTCCTTCAGTGCCGTAAGACATGAGCACACAGTAACCAGATTAAAGAATGCTAAAGTTAAAAAGAAGAAGAAAAGGAAACAAACAGGATGAAAAAACACAGAGTTATGAGTACGTAGATATACATTATGCATTATCGTATTTAATACATTCCTTTCCCCTCTACATTTTCTTTTTCTGCTCTCTCAGAACAATCCCTCTTGACACATGCGCACACGTGTTTTTCTGATAAGATGAATTGTACACATTCATCACAAGGTTTCAAACATCTTTGACACATATCAATCACCATATCTGAATACCTAACAAGATTCTGAGTCACCTCTAGGACTCGCAAGGTTTACCTATGCTGAAAGAAAAATCTGATGGTTGCACTCACATGACTTTCTCTACTCTTGTACTAAACATTCTTGCAATCTCTTATTCCTATATCTTCACATTAGTTGACATAAACGTTTACAGAAAGCATTACTTATTTCCTTGTAGGTACAAGAGGAATATGGGAATACAGTAGACTTTGAGTGATAGTCAAATCTTTTGAAGTTTTCAAATTTGTTCTCTTTGCACGGCTAAACAGATAAAAAACTGAATAACGGTCTTCCATTTGAGAAAAAGGTACCGCAAAACTCACACATCTGTTGCAACAGTTATCCAGAGTAAACAGACTATAACCAGACAATTCAAAATATACATTTCCTTTGCCATAAAAATATCTTAAAGATATGAAATTTTAATCAAAATCGTTAGAGCCGTTTTTCAGAAAATAAAAAATTTCAAACATTTTCCATGTGAAGGTTAGTTTAGGGTGAAGGAATTTTCTTCAAAATCTTTGTGTCGCATTTTTAAAGATATTAAACTTAAATGCCAACTTTGGTTTTTAACTGACTTTTAGTTTCTAAGTCATTGTGTCCAATCTCACACACACACACACACACACACACAAACACACACACACACACACACACAAACACAAACACGGACCTTTTTCTAATTTTTTTTATCCAGGGGGGGGGCCTCAAAAAATATTTCCGGTGTTGTCACAGTAGCTCAATGGTTAGAGCGCCCCTGTGGTTTAAATCCCAGTTGTGGCATTGAGCTTGTCAGTTCCGATTCTATCTCTCAAACAATAAGATAATTTGTACAAATGTTTATCTCAACTAACACGAAGAAGATATAGGAATAAGAGTTTGTAAGAATGGTTAGTACAAGAGTAGAGAAAGCCATGTGAGTGCAACACATGATATTTTTATTATATTACTTATACAATTTTGAGTTATTGCTTCAATTTCATCATCTTGTGCACCACCAAACCTCCAATAAATTGCGTTTTAGCGATTTATGGCGATACAGTTGGCGACATTGAGTAAACAAAAGAATGCTTAGGTAGTAAATCGTATAGGTATCATAAATTAAGGTCTCTGTGTATGAAATAGAGGAGTAAAGCACGTAGGTAAATGCGTGTAGCTGTGAGAATGCTACGTCTTATGTCTACAGACTGCGCACGCGCGCGCGCCCCTTGTACTGCACAATGAAAGCAATTTACCATACCGGCTGTTTTCTACTCCCCCGCTCGTATTTGGATTAAGCAATTATTTTTGAGATAACAGCTTAGATCCAATAACGGCATGCGGTACGAACATGCGCTGAATTTAAAGAAGCAATTCTGTTTTCAAATTCATAGGCACACTTTTCCTATCGGTGCCCTTACTGGCAACAATAGCTTCGTGTGCTGGCTAGTTAGAACTTACACGACCACTATTTACGTTAAATCTATACTGATCGTAATATATATTATATAAAAGTCGTGTGTGTGTGTGTGTGTGTGTGTGTGTGTGTGTGTTTATGTGTCTGTGAATAGTACTAACTCATAAATGAGAAAGTGCAGGATCTTTCAAGAATGTGATACGACTTTCAAGAAAATGCCCCCACCCCAAACTACACTTTACATCAGGGATGTCCAACTCTTTGGAGAACCTTATACAGTGAGCGGCAATGCCTCACTCAGTATCCAGTGAAGGAAACAAACAGGCAATTCCTTGGTCGTTTCTAGGTCATAACTTGAATTATCTGGGAAAGTCCTCACAAGACCTCTAGATGACTTTTGCATAACTGGTAAACCTTAAGAGATAGAAAAAAATCGTATTGCACCAAAGGTTAAAGGTTAAAGCCATATGAATTTGTTTTTATGGAGCAAACCATTTCCAAGTAATTTCCAGTTTGAATTTTCCAATACTACAGTTTTCTCAAATAGAGAAATGTTATTGGCTAAGAGAACTAAATTTTAAAGTCATCACATAACGACCAGTGCTTAAAATATCTGAAAGCTTTAAGAGGATTAACTATCGCTCAAAGCCCACTGTATTTCCATATTCCCCTTGTACCTACAAGGAAATAAACAATAAGATAATTTGTACAAATGTTTATTTCAACTAACACGAAGAAGGAGTAAGAATGGTTAGTACAAGAGTAGAGAAAGTCATGTGAGTGCAATATATTAGATTACTCATGACGTAATAACCCAGTTTCACTTTTAAGTTAACTCTTAAATTAACAATACTATAAAAATAATAAAATATATAATTAAATGTTAAATTACTTTAACATTTTATGTAAGTCCATTTGTATTGATGAATAATTATCAGTTTAAGAGGTGCAATCAGGACTGAAAAATTCAATGCCATAGCCGGGATTTAAACAACGGATCTTCCACTTATCGAGTGACTGCTCTAGCCACTAAGATACCATGGCCAACTGGCAAAAAAGCCAATTACCAGTTGTTGTTTTTTTTTTTTTTTTTTTTTTTTTTTGGAGGGGGGGGGTTCCTTCATAAAAGCATCCATCTGTCAGGTTCTTCTTAATTCAAGATCTTAAAGGAGTCATATAATTCAGTGTTTTCAATAAACCTTTCATTATTATATCCGCTACAATACAATGAAGTGTGTAAATGAGTAACGAAGGTTTGTCTCGAACAAAATAAAGTAGACAGGGGTGTGACACTGTAGTTGGGGGTTAGAAAACTAAACAGTAATAGATCTGCTTTTGAATACTCGAGGATAATTAACAAAACCGACATCAAACCCCTGAAGCCATCTTGATAACTATGTTTGAAATGCAGAAAATTTATTTGAAAAGGGAAACAAGTCCACTTTTTTGCAAAAATAAGTTGAAATACACATTTGGTTTGTCACTGTTCAAGCTATCAGTGCAAAACAAGCTTGTCCCGTATGACACCTACAGCCGATTAAGCGTTCCATTGTTTTTGAAAGAGAAGTAAGCCCAGGACTAGTTTCTCTTGTATACTCAGAGAGGGCACTACTGCTGGTTAATTGTAAATAGTTATTGGATTCACTAATTGTTGCTTCTGCGTTATGATAGAGTGTATTCTCCATTTGAATACATGTCTAATATTATCAGCTAGGAAACATTCTAATGCTTTCATGTCAAAAGTAATAGAAACTGAGGATGCCATGGACTTCAAAACTGGTGACAGAAGTACGGATGCGTCTGAAAAGTTCAGTTAATGGTCTCAGGAAATATAAGAAACATGTGAAGTCACCTTACAACCCACTACACTACACAATATCAACCAAAACACAATAAACACAAATACGCACCAAAGCCGAGGGAAATACCAACCCGAACAAGAAACAAATACCACACTAGGCTGAAGAGGGATTTCCCTAAACATGCCCAAATAAACATTTTCATTTTCTTATGCCAAACACGAAAAGCAGTACTAATGTCAAACCAGCACTTGAAACCTTCAAAGAAAATAAAGTTAAAACCCAAAATAGATATTAGAAGGACTAATAACTTGAGCTATTATGTAGGTATGTGCCAGTGGAAGTGATAGCGACACAGATACCTACTCAAGATCTGCACAATAGTAGACTGAGGCAATGTATCGGTGAAAATTGCTGAAAATCTTGATTTTCACTTTTTGAATTTTTTATTATCCTTATAATTTTTACTTTAACGGCACATTTTAGTTCTCTCCGCATCAGCCATTTTTAGAGCTCCAGGAGGGCATTTAAATCTCCTAGTGTGGGTGAGCGTTCTCGCTAACTTCATCGCTACAGCTTTGAACTGCTTTTTATCGTTTCACTAGCTTTGATTTTGGTATCTTGAAGGGAATTTGTGAGTTGGCTGTACTGAACTGAACTCTATATATTCGAACTAAAATGGCGCAAATTTGACATATGTTTTTCTTCCAAACAGAGAAATGCAGTCAGTGTTCTGTAATCTGTAATCTTGCCAGGTTATTTCAGTATTCCAGTTATATATTAGACATTGTTTAGGTGGTTAATAGGTTTTAAGTTATTTGTTAAGGGTCCCACATATGGTGATAGAGAATTTTAGGTTGATTGGATTTACAAAAACATACTGTTAAACTTTAAAATTAATTTTTCTGTTCTTTTTTAAAAGCATTTTTCACTATTAAAAGTGCTTCTTGGACCCTAGTTTATAACTTAAGAGCTTCAAATTTTCAGGAGACCTTCAGAGGTTAAAGTATTCAAATTTGTCGTGCGCTAGCTAAAAAATACTAAATAATTGAGCTGAAATTAAATATTTTTATAACTCATACTGAAAAAATTGAAAACATTGACAAATTGTTTACAAAACATTTTTTTTTCTTAAAATAATTAAATGAAAGCAATTTTGGTATGACAATTTCTTTATATTTGTATACTGAGCTCAAATTAAAAATTTAGGAGAGATACAATAAAATGTAGGGTCCAAGTAAAAAAAAAATATTTTGTTATTTAACGACGCTGTCAATTTCCAGGATCACATCAGCGTTACCGGTGTGCCGGAATTTTGTCCCGAAGGAGTTGTTTTACATGCCAGTAAATCTACTGACATGGAACTGTCGTTTTTAAGCACACTTAAAAACCATCGGTCTGGACCGGGTTTGAACCCGCGACCTTGGGATCAGTAGGCCAGCGTCTAACCAACTGAGCCACCCAGACCGACGTAGGGTCCAAGGGTGATTTCATATGAGCATATCAAAAAGTGATTAATTATTAATAAATATATTAATAATATAAAAATGGTTTGACATATGATATTGAAATTTTGTGTATAGTATTTATTTTATGTTCTGGGTGTGTGGAAAAAGCTTTCAAAGCAATCAAAAGGAAGGAGGCGTCTAAATCTGGAAATATAGAACTTCCTTGTTCTTATCGTAATCCTGACAGTTCATTTGAATTAAAGAAACATGTTTATATTGTGGTAAAAATTACAAAATCCTAAAAATTCATATCAGCAAGGCCCATTCTAATGAATATCGCAATTTTCTAACCAATAATTCTCAACGAGAATCACTTGCACATAGTGATATTTCAGTTAAATATTCTCAAGCGATTAAAAAAGCTAATGAAATCAATTAAAATACGGTGTATGAAAATTTACTTAGAACTTGGTCAAATCCATTAATGAAATGGATAACATTACAAATGAGTCACAATTTGTCGAATTCTTATCTAGTGCAACTGTTTTCTTGCAGGGTCCACAATATCCAGCTACAAAACACATGAAAGCTAGACAAGAACGTAAACTATGTAATAATAACAGACAGTATAGAAGTTCGTCATTTTTACCAACGAAGGAAAGCTGTTAAGAGATTATTACATAACAGTAATAAGACACTTCATAACATTAACATTCAAGTAGTTGAAGATTATTTTCGTACCATTTTTGAAACTGAAAATCAAAACATACGCGAATCTTATGAAACATATACAGAAAGGACGGGAAGTCGTTACATTCCTTCTAATATGACCTTCATAGAAGCATTACAAACAGAACAGTCGAATGGCATTTTGTTCTTTGGTCAGCCGATTTCGAAAGAATAAATGGTTCTTAAACAAAGCCGACAAAATGATACGCAGTGCAAATTTTACAACTTCCCAGTGACACTCCTTTACACTCGCCATAAATTCAAAGGCCTCTCCCTTCTTCGTACATCATGGGAAGCATTTCTACAGCAATGTAATATACACCAAACTCTGGAAGCACTCAACCAGCCTCATGTAAACGTTGTTCGAGATTATGGCAAAATTAAAATTCGTTGTCTTCGAGAACTCGAAATAGACGATTCGATGAAATCAAAAACGACGAGACAGCTTCGACAATATCTCAGAGAGAGAGAGAATTCACTCAGTGGTCTTCCTATCCCCACAAAGGTAAGGGAATTGCACTATTTTCCCAAGTACCCTCAGCGAATAATTTTCCTAGTAGAATATTTTATAAATTCCACTAATTACTAATGATGGTTTTAAAATATACCTAAGTATATTGAATTGAAGCTAACAGTAAACTGCTAAACAAATATTTTTTTTTTCACTTAACCTTTACGCCTATAGATTCAAATAATCCATATGATGTCACACTACTGTAAACTGCCATTGTTCATTTCTATATTTTGCATTAGGTTGCACGCAGTTTCGTGTGCTTTCTAAGTGAAACTAAAAATAGACTTACAAAAGAAACAAAACCTGATACTAAAATGGGCATACTAATTAAACAATTAGTTAAAAGCACTTTACAAGTAGTGCAAACTGCAGCATTCTGGAGAAGTTCCATTAGTTGTGGGTAGTTTGTTTCAGAACACGAAAAAGTAGAGCTGTTTGACGTCACGATCAGGTAATTCCATTATTAACATTTACAACAAACGCGAGAATTTAGTGGTTTAGTACAGAACCAACGCAAGTGGGGTTTATGAAATCATTCTTTATATCTAACTCACATTAGTTTATCCTGAAATAGCGACCTAATTAATTTGTTAATGATGATTGTTGACAAGAATGAGTGAACCACGCAGACCAGATCTGAAATGAGCTCCTGAAGCTGGGACAGAAAGCATAATATCGTTTGTTTGTGTAACAGATCCCTGCATTTTCTTGGGGAATTGAAATCGATGAGTCCAATCCCATTCTCAACACGATCGCATTTCCATGCAGAACTCAATCAGGAATGAGATCGATTTGGATACGCAAGGCTTAAGAATAAATAAGTCAAGCTTTTATGTAATTTATGTTGGCGAACCAATAAAAAAATCTGATGTGTTGAACTCACATGACTTTCTCTACTCTTGTACAAACCATTCTTATAAGCTCTTATTCCTACAGTAGGCTTCCGTTCTCTTTGCATGCTTAACATATTAAAAAATGAATAGCGATGTTTCATTTGGCAGAAGTATAAGTTCTCCAAAACTTACATAAATAACAAAGAATATTTACGAAATGGTTCACTCTACAGAAAAAAATTATTCAGACAAACTGTGTGTTTTAGCAAGATCTACGTTTTTTCTATAGTAAGATTTCGTCTATCTCTTACGGTTTATTAGATATACAAAAGTCATCCAGAGTAAATACGACTACAGGGACTATAACCAGAAAATTCAAGATATACATTTCATTTGCTATAAAAATATCTCAAACATATGGCATTTTAAACAAAATCGTTACAGCCATTTTCAAGAAAATCAAAATGTTCGAAAAATTTTCTATGTAAAGGGTAGTTTAGGGTGGGGCTGTTTTCTTCAAAAGCTTAGTGTCACATCCTTGAAAGACATTAAACTTAAATACTAAGTTTTGTTTTTAACCGACTTTTCGTTTTTGAGTTATGCTGTCCACAGACTGACACACACGCGGACCTTTTTCTAAAAATGCTTTTTTTTATTGAGGGGGCCTCAAAACATATATTTCCGGTGAAATCTCGGAAGTGAATTTTTGGGTGGAATACAATGCTTCCTCTACGTAGTAGAGTAGATGCTTCCACTCTAAGAGGATCGGATCTAAGGATTCAGTTCGATCTGAATCCATATTGAATTCGGAATAAGGACTCAAGTTGATTAGAATTCTCCTTGGAAACGTAGTAATTTACAATCCACTGATTAGTTCCAGCAAAAACGACGTTGAGCAAGTACTTGGGTGAAGATTAACGCATCTTCGTGGAAGCAATTGAATTGTTGAAGACAATCGCGTTGGCTTGAAGATGAAGACACATTTCACACAGTGACGAGCACACACAAGTCTGTTGTGAAGACCCCGGTAGAGATGGCACAAGCTACCGGAGGATAGGATCGCTGGCGCTGGAGCAAATCCTTCCGAAGAAGTAGGCGTGTTTTTAAAGAAGTCCACGGTGGGGAAAGAGGGTGGAGCCAAGGAGGCTGCGAAGGCGGGACTATGTTGCAAAGAAAATGTTTGAAGAAAGGCGCCTGTCTTGTAAGACATCTATGTGTCTATCTATCTTTCTCTGTCCCCGCCATTGCCTTCTTACAGATGTATTGATTCCGCAAGCAGTGCTCTAACCCGAGGTGCAACAGCATCAAAGTGACAACAAACTGTGTGTCTGTGAATTAACAACGTCCCACACATAATCTGCTTTAAACACAACACACAAGGCGCGGTTTGCCATTTTGTTTTGGAAACACTTGAAATGCGTTCAAGCGCAACTCTGCACTAAGGCAGCCTTTTTCTGCGCGCACCCCCAAAGACAGTTGAAGCAGGCCTAGCACACTCGTGCGACACCTTGAGCGACCTTCGTTCTTTTTTAACTACTATACATGTAGTTATCAGTCAAGGCTGTGAGCAATCTGCACTCTCTGAGCTCCAGCTGCTCAGCTCTGCGATAGAAATATCCTTATTTCAAACTATACATAACCATATCTACAATATATTTAATATTTTATAATTTACTAGCTGAAACACGTGGTTTAAGGGTTTTAGACCTACGTTGTATATACAGAATCCAAAATAAATAAATAAAAACACAGGGAAAACAATATACATAATGCCACAGGAAGAAAACGAAGCAGAGAAAGCTGTATAAATATTAGACGTTGCATTTCTATGTCAATCATATACAAAATTGTAATTATTTGTACACGAAGGCGTAGATAAACAAATACTATTGTGTTTCATAAAAGAAAACCGAATAGAAAAAACGTTGGAAATGTAATTCGATGCATTTCTATTTTAGTGATAAAAATTATATAAATTTTACGCTAAAAGGCGAGTAGAGAACGACATATGAATGTGTTAGGTGAAAGAAAAGCGAGTAGAAACAACCATGTGAATGTAACCTACTGGATTTATCTTTCAATCAAAGAAAATTGTATGAATTGCATGTAAAAGGGCGAGTAGGGAAGGATATGCGAATTTATTAGGTAAAAGAAAACTGAGTAGAGAAAATCATGTGAATGTTACGTTATATAGTAAAATGGATACCATACAAATCTCCTCCGTGAAAAAATACATATACCTAGGTACGTCCCAAACTTCGAGGTGATCAGTCAAGTGGTTTGGGAACGCATAGAGGACAAACATACAAACATTCTTAAATAACACAATTATTTAGAGAGTAAAAGCTTCATTCATTCTAGTATTTGCTGAAACTTCTTCAAATATTGCGCAAATATGTTTCTTGATCCTTCCATCACATCGCCAGTGCTCTTGCTGATAATATAACACTGACCGTATGCGTTTTTATGATGTATCTAACCATATACCCTTTAAGAAGTCCTCGCCTACCCCGCACGAAAGCCTTTTCATTTCTCTCTCTTAACTGTTAGCTATCTGGGCATATCTCATTGGTTGTAAATATGTATTTTCACTATATTTCCATGGGGAGTTGAAGTTGATTTGAGTCCAATCCCATTCTCGCGTTTCCATGTTGAATTCATTCCGGAATGAGATCGATTTGGGCACGTAAGACTCAAGCATTAACACAGTTTGTTCACCAGCTCATTGTCCCTGGTACAAACAATAGTTCATAAACGGCTGGACCGATTTTTATGAATTATGAACTTTTGCGTGTGTGATAAACGCGATTCGAGAATGGTTTAGTGCGCGCTTATTGAGCAAAAGTAATTAAAAGCATACTTAAACATTATACATTGTGTAAATGTGTGAGGTGCATTATTGCTGTGAGTATTTTACATGATTTCTAATAAATTCCAATGACACAAGTCATTCCATAAGAATCCGCTTAACCTACAAATATAATATATTATTATTTATTGAAGTACGCTTTTAAAGTGTAATCAAACAATATAGGTATATTGTGCAAATTGTGATAGGGAGCCAACAACCATTGGAACATTATACAACAAATGGTAGTAAAGCACAACCATATCTGGACATGGCTCCCTTGCGTTTCATTAGCAAATACTGGAACCCACACACCCACCCGCCCTGTTTGGTACCTTTTCTTATACAGCAATATAATCAAGTAACTACAACAAACCTGGCCATCTTCCCGCTACAGAGCATGCGCAATGGCAACTTCTAACCCACAGAAGCGGAATTCGCGGTATTAGCAATGTTTTGATTTTTGTTGCTTTTACAGTGACGTTTTAATTCATTCGATTGTGATGAAATTTCGGTAGATTGCTGTGCACATTTCCGTGAAGGTTTCTGAGTTGGTCAAACCATTTTATAATAAATAGAACATGGGTAGTTTTAACAGATTAGAGTACCTATATCTAAATGGATGTTTGTATGTATGAAATTGATAAACTCCAACACCTATTGACCGATCACTATGAAAATTGGCACATCTGTTTTCTCGACAAGGATTTTATGCTGTAGTGTGAAACATTCACATGATCTTGTCTACTCACTTTTCTTTTACACAACACATTCACATATCCTTCTCTACTTGTTCAACATGTCTGTGATCGAAATAATTACATTCATACGGTTTTCTCTACTCGCTCTTCTCTTACGAAACACAATCATACTTTTTTTCCCCTATTCCTTCTTCCACAAACAATTCATACAATTTTGTGTATATTTAAAATAGAAGTGCAGCGTATTACAGTCACACGGCTCTTTTTACTCGCTTTTCTTCCAGTGGTAGGTATTTGTGGTTATGTAACAGTGCTTTTGCATTGTGTCTTCCCGGTGTTTTTACTTTCTCTACTACGTATAGTAAAGTAGAGCAAGTATTGTATTCCACTCAAAAATTCGATGTCGAGGTTTCACCGGAAGTATGTTTTGAGGCCCTTTGAATCCAAGAAAAAAAGCATTTTTAGAAAAAGGTCCGTGTGTCTGTCAGTCTGTGGATAGCATAACTCAAAAACGAGAAGTCGGTTAAATACCAAAGTTGGTATTTAAGTTTAATACCTTTTAAGGATGGGACACGAAGATTTTGAAGATAAATTTCTCCACCCTAAACTACCCTTTACATGGAAAATTTTTCGAAAATTTTGATTTTCTTGAAAATGGCTCTAACCATTTTGATTAAAATGCCATATGTTTGAGATATTTTTATGACAAATAAAATGTATATCTTGAATTTTCTGGCTATAGCCCCTGTAGTCGTATTTACTCTGGACGACTTTTGCATAACTGGTAAACCGTTAGAGATAGACCAAATCATACTATACAAAAAATGTAGATCTTGCTAAAATACATAGTTTATTACTGAATAACGTTTTTGTAGGGTGAACCATTTCGGAGATATTTCTCGTTATTTGTGTAAGTTTCGGAAAACTTACTCTTCTGTCAAATGGAACATCGCTATTCATTTTTTATATGTTAACCGTGCAAAGAGAAAGGAATTTGAAAGCTTTATATTGTATTCTGTTTTAATTAACTGTTTGTTTACGTGTATTAAGTAAAAGTGTTTGGAAAGAGATACAAGGGAATTGGGCAAGTGCAACTTAAGTCTGAAAGTTGTGGGGATAGTCCTGTTTCAATGGAAGCAGTTCTGAAAGTGGCGCAGAGGAAATATCGTACAGTAATCCTTGGCAGTCAGACAGACAGGCAGTAGAAGTTTTGCTGTTATTCTTGGGAGGAAGGAAGGGCAGAAGGAAAAAGTGATCAGTAACAAAGTTGGATCCATCTGTGAGAGTTATTAATTTCCCGTAGAGCTGCACTTTAATTACATTTGGATTACTACTGGAGTAGAGAAGCAGCTTAATGAAGTAGCAAAGTAACTCGATCCTTTTCCTCACAATAATGCCATTCTGATGAGCATTTATTCCTTCTACTTCGTGTTGGTCTTTCTTCCCTTTGCATCTAATGGAACGCATTAACTCCGTAAAAATAATCCGATTCGAGGAGAAACTTCCAAACTGGTTCCGTTTCTTGCTTATAGAGAATGTAAAACCAAATTTCAGTCAATTCACTAGGAAATCTCGTCATTGAAGCCAATTTTCCGTTGCATATTTAGAAGTAATTTGGAAAGAACTGTTTAGCATTACACAATGCTGAAACTTACGGAAATACCCGACTTTGCCCGACTTTGCCCCTGGTTTGTTCGTATATCCATACCACATTCACACTCAGGCTGCACCATTGCCTAATAGCTTTGTGTTTCTTTGGAGACATTTAGAAACATTACGCAGGACACTTAAACAATTAGTTAAAACTCAGCACACTATAAGACAATGGAGAATAACATTACCGAGAAGATACTATGGAAAAGTACAGTTAAACAACCACAAATATCAGTTAACAATTACCTGTAAATTGTTGTTAATCTAGCTGAGTGACCTCCAGGCTGTCACATTTTGGCTGCCTCGTGGCTGCTTAGAGAGAAAATCTCATTATGAAGAAATAATAGCAGTTTAAGTAACGTCAATATAACCTAGTTTATTGTCAGTAACAAACATACGTATAACTACTAAGAAAACATAAGAAAGTCAAAACAAAAGAAAGAGAAAATTTGACTGTGTTATTACTCCATGATGGAGTTACAGAAGAGAGCAACGAATATTACTATATGAACTCGCTGTTCGTTTGTTATTTTATGTCGGCCATGTTGGAGCCACTACGATTCTTGTTGCCAAAAACATAGATGGTCTTGGGAGTTTTAGTAGGCATTACATAAAAATACATAATTAATTGTGTGAAATGGAGTGAAATTTGGAATTCTAACTTAGAGAGCAATTTTCGCTTTGTGTCAGCCTCGGAGTTTGGGTAAAAGCCTATTTTGTTCCTCATGATGTATAGAAAATAGAAGTTGTGTGTATACTAATTGTGGAAATACGTGTTCTTAAATGCTGGTCCCTCAACTTCAAAATTGCTCATTTCAGGTTAGAATCTATCTTTACCTAATATTACATTTTTTATTTGGTAATATGGAAGTGCTGTGTAGGTCTGTATACCAGTCGTGCCTTGGCAACAATCACAGTGAATAATATAGGATATGGAGCGTATTATTAGTTATTTATCATTGAACACAGTGTATATTAGAATACACGAATTGTTGAAAGTTTAAGCGACTTTCTTCTTGCTATAAAGTCAATTAAATGGTACTGATGACGTGTTTGGTCACATAGGGTACAGATACTGATTCGAGGCGAGCTGAAACCCTTTCTGATTGCATATTCTGTGGTGAAATGCACGTGCAGAAGTCCTCGTGAACACGTGTCGCAAGGGAAGGTTAGGTTCCTACCAGTCTTCCGTATTCAAAGCTGTTTTTTTTGTTTTTTTTTTCCTTTTTTTTTTTCCCCCAAGTGGAGGAAAAATCCATTTACGGAGCCCCATGTGCTGGGATGGCACAGAGGGGGACTGTGGGCCTCACCCGAAGGTACTATCCACTAAAAAACCTCCACCGGACAGAATTCAGGGAGGAAAGGATTGGCAGTACCGCTAATGCACCTGCGGATTCATGGAGCGGGTTTGTTGACTTGGCCACAAGGGCCAAAGCCAGGAGAGATAGAGCCAGGACGTAAACATGGCCGAGGCCCTGCGTACGCCCTTGGGAAGTCAAGAGTGATGGTAAGGGAGAATTAGGTGTAGGAAGTTGAGGGAATTGCGTGGTGATACTTAGTACCGCCGACGTCCACGAGTGGGTTGCGTCGGAGGTGCTGCAGTGGCCCCATAAGGCCCGGCGTCTATTGAATATCGCTCCTCCAGCATCGTCTGAAGAGCAGCCACCTCTTCCTTGACGCCTTGACGCCTTCGGAGCGATAGGAGTAGTTCGTTGATCTTTGACCCCAGGGTCCTCTGGTTAGCACCAACCTCGAGCTTGGTAAGCATCAGAGCCTCCGTGCGCGAGTTGTAGTATTCCATGGTGTCCCTAAAGTCGTTGAAGTTCTGTTCGGCGTGGTCGAGTTCTGTGTGTAGATTGGCGATCTCTGCTTGGAGGTCTTCCAGCTTCTGGAGGATCACCGTAACAGAGGTTGTGGAGAACTCCGGCGTGGCGTCGGCTTTCTTGCTCTGGTCACCACTGTCTGGCGGCAGGCTGGCCCGGCGCTGACCGGTGGTGACCGCGGCTTTCGGCTGCGACGGTGTTGGTTGCTTCCTAGACGGGCAGCAAGCTTGCCCGGTGTAGTGATCCGGCCCCCAGCAGGAAGCGCAGAAGCGGCGGCGTCGTGTGAGGTCGTGCTGGGTGCAGGAAGCCGTTGTGTTGGGTGCCCCGCAGTAGTGGCACCGGGGAGGTGCAGTGCATCCAGCTTCATTGTGGCCGTAGAGGCAACAGCGTCGGCAGGGTGGAGTGAATTCGGCCCGGCTCGGTTCGATCCGTAGGGACTCCCCGAGTAGTTCCAGGCCGGCGTCGATTGCTGCGTCATAGTGCTCCTTTTCTGTGAAGAAAAGGCACACAAGTGGAGTTGGGCCTCTCTTGGACAGGATGCGAGGGCCCTCGAAATTGAAGGCCACAATTTCGCAGCATAGCCTTTGAGAAGCTGCGTCGGTAGGTGATGCGGGACGCCCACTAACACGGCACTGTAAGTGCCGCGGTGTTGTGTGTGCGATCCTGGTGAAGCTGTGGTTTTGTCGGCGGAGGTCTGAGGTGTATCTTCCGGTATCGTCTGGCTGGACTGACCGGCCGAGGCGGTGTTGACTGGTCCATGCGTTCGGCTGGAAACCGGCGCCGGGGGTGGAGGTGTTCTCTCCTCAGAGCGCGTCGATCTGGGCGAGCCAGTTGAGGCGGTGTTGCTGGAGTTGTTTCGCGGCTTCTTAGCTACGGATGAAGCAGGAGTAGCCGGTGTGGTCCTCTTCTTAGCACGGCGGTTCTTCCCCATGTTGTCAACTCGGAGTCTCGAGGCGAAGTGGTGCAAGAAGAAACTTTGATTTATATATGGTGGATGTTAAGAACATTGTTCTAAAACTGGGAGAGGATGCGGTGAGCATTATCTCAACTAAAGAACTTCTGAAGGACCCATGATATTGCATTCATCAAATTACATTATGTATTTCTGGTCCCCACTAGTCTTCAAGCAAACCGGGGATTGGTAGAAGAGGTGACAGAGAAAAGTAACTTGGTTCCTGGTTATGTTGGTGAAAAACTGAAATCAGTAGTTCAAACAAACCTAGGACTTATAGTTCTGCACACATTTACCGACATATTGTCTGGCAAAACACCTGAACATCAATGTGCGTTACCAACATTTGAATATGCTCCGGTCACATCAGCTTATAAGACGGTTTTATCTGACAAACGATGCATTTTCTCAATGGAAAACTTAGAAAAGGAGTTAGTTATTTACTGTGACTCTAATTATGGACCTGTATAGCAAGGACATTGTCAAGTTTCGGCTCATTTGTGATTGGAAATAAAATAATGTCAATTTTACTTTCTCTACCACGTATAGTAAGTAGAGGAAGTATTGTATTCCACCCAAAAATTCGATGTCGAGATTTCACCGGAAATATATGTTTTGAGACCCCCTGAATCCAAAAACATCATTTTTAGAAAATGTGTGTCTGTGAACAGAATGACTCAAAAACGAATAGTCGGTTAAAAACCAAAGATGGTACTTAAGTATAACATATTTTACGGATCCGACACGAAGATTTTGAAGAAAATAGCCCCAACCTAAACTACCCTTTACATGGAAAATTTTTCAAAAGTTTTGATTTTCTCGAACATTGTTCCAACGATTTTGATTAAAATGCCATATGTTTGAGATATTTTTATTACATATGAAATGTATATTTTGAATTTTCTGGCTATAGTCCATGTAGTCCTGTTTACTCTGGATGACTTTTGAATAACTCGTAAACCGTAAGACATAGACAAAATCTTACTGTATAAATAATGTAGGTCTCGCTAAAACACACAATTTATGTCCAATTTTTTTTATAGGGTGAACCATTTCGGAGATATTCTTTGTTATTTGTGTGAGTTTGAAAATAAAAAAAAAAAAAAATTCTGCAAATGTCTTCTTAACTAACACGAAGAAGATATAGGAATGAGTTTGTAAGAATGGTTAGTACAAGAGTAGAGAAAGTCATGTGAGTGCAACACATCAGGTTTTTGTTCACATCGTCGGTCTGGGTGGCTCAGTTGGTTAGACGCTGGCTTACTGATCCCAAGGTTGCAGGTTCAAATCCGGCCCAGACCGATGGTTTTTAAGTGTACTTAAAAACGACAGCTCCATGTCAGTAGGTTTACTGGCATGTAAAAAACTCCTGCGGGACGAAATTCCGGCACACCGGCGACGCTGATGTGATCTTGGCAATTGACAGCGTCGTTAAACAACAAAATATTTTTTAAATTTTTTTTTGTTCACCTATTTTAGGTAGCTAATTTGAGATTTTTATGAACTAAAAGTGTTATAAGGAACATAAGCATATACATACACCCACGACACCTATAATATCATCGATACTGGAATTTCGCGATCTCGTATAATTTCAGAATCCATGAGGGGTGAGTAGAATATGAATGTTGTTTGTAGACAGGCGGCGGATTGCCTCCCTTGGCGCTGTTAATCCGTCAGATGGACACGTGAGGGGGTGAGGTGATGGATATGGGGTCAGGCCAGCTTCTCGTCCCCCCTCTACCACTTCTGTGGGCCCTCCGCTGAAGAAGTATCGGAAGTTGAAGGTGAGGCATAAATTACGTGGCAAGAAAATCGCCTCTCCATCTTCTTTGTAAAATGTAATCGCCTAATATCTCAGCTGTCCAGCGAGCCTGAGGAATTAAACTCGATTAGACTCCAGTGCCCCGCCTCTTGGGCCAGGCCAACACCATCTATAATAAATCCTCGAGCTATGATTGGCTGTCAGTTACTTTGACTGCTCTATCTTTTAATTTACCTACGAGCACTCACATGACTTTCTCTACTCTTGTACTAACCATTCTTACAAACTCTTATTCCTATACCTTCTTCGTGTTAGTTGAGATAAACATTTGTACAAATTATATTATTGCTTATTTCCTTGTAAGTGCAAGGGGAATATTAGAATACAGTAGACTTTGAGCGATAGTCAAATGTTTGAGGTTCTGTTGTCTTTGCACACTTAACATATAAAAAAATGAACAACGATGATCCATTTCACGAAAGTTCTAAGTTTTCCGAAACTCACACACATAACAAGGAATATCTCCGAAATGGTTCACCCTACAAGAAAATTTATTGAGACATAAATTGTGTATTTTAGCAAGATCTACATTTTTTGTATAGTATAATTTTGTCTATCTCTAACGGTTTACCAGTTATGCAAAAGTCGTCCAGAGTAAATACGACTACAGGGGCTATAGCCAGAAAATTCAAGATATACATTTCATTTGTCATCAAAATATCTCAAACATATGACATTTTAATCAAAATCGTTAGAGCCATTTTCCAGAAAATCAAAATTTTCGAAAAAGTTTCGATATAAAGGGTAGTTTAGGGTGGGGCTATTTTCTTGAAAATCTTCGTGTCGCATCCTTGAAAGACATTAAACTTAAATGCCAACTTTGGTTTTTAAGCGACTTTTCGTTTTTGAGTTATGTTGTTCACAGACTGACACACACGGACCTTTTTCTAAAAATGCTTTTTTTGGATTCGGGGGCCTCAAAACATGTATTTCCGATGAAATCTCGACATCGAATTTTTGGGTGGAATACAATACTTCCCTACTTACCAGTAGGGAAAGTAAAAATAGGGCTGAAGACTCAGTTTTAAAAAAATTATTTAGCATATAAGTAGTGTGCGTACGAAGATAATTTAGACACCAAATTAAAGAGGAAATTACAAGCTAAGAAACTACATAAAGAGCACAAATGTCAGTTTTTGGCGAATTTCACCATTTAGTGTCACGTGTTATGGACTTGTATTAAGACTTGTTATAATTCAGCGAGGAACGTGGCCTTATATCGTGGTGGAGTAGAGGAAAGGAAATGGGGCGCGCTGTCTCTAAGCCACCACAGAAAATAAGCTCCACACACACACACTCACTCACTCACTTCCTTTTTCCACTCCAACACTTGCAAGAGTTTACGCTTCCCCACATGCATGCACCGTCGACGAGGTTTTCGTTTATTCGGCGGAAATGAAGACCACGTTTTCCCGGTAACGGGCCAAGATTTCACGTAAACGAAAAGGAAGTGAAGAAGATTGAAACTGTATTTACTTGTGGTCGGATATTGAAATTTACACGTTATTACCGGCACAGTAAGTCGCAGCATATCTGCGGAGCCCCTGACAAACAACAAGATACTGCACGCATCGCACCTGCGAACAACCTCGTCACAAACTCTAATATACTCTGTAAAAGTATTAACTTTACATACTCTCTGTATCACGTAGACACTGCATGCAGGAAATATCGCATTCACCCAAAATTTTCATATCAAAATTGTATTTGAAATACACGTTTTGAGATCCCTGCCTGTGTCAATCTGAATCTACGTGTCAGTGTTTGTCATTAACACAACCTAGAGTTCGTCTTAATCGTGCAGCTGAAAGCTGTTCTGTCCTATCATAACCTTGATACACACTACACTGCTCGAAAAACAGCTGCTCTCGACGATACACTCACTAAAACTGCTTCAAACAACTGCGACGCGACGATTATATGTCTAAAACTGGCTTTGACCATGTTTAAAGCTTCTCAACACTTTCTGTACACAACAGACACTGAAAAAAAAAAAGGTATGACCGGTGAATTCTCAGCAAAATATACCTTTTCTCGACAAACTTATCATAAATAAGCCGGCAGTCGAAAGTCTCGAACCGTTTTTTCCGGCCCGTCTACTGCTGTCCTTGTTTATGGGCCGTGCGTTGCGTAGCAACGTCGTGGTGTGAGGTAGCTTAAACCCCCGCGACTTTTTGACTTAGTCTAATTATCGGTTAGGCTTTTTTATAGGTATCCCTCTCGCATCTACAACGAAATCCGTAATGAAAGTATTTCTGCAAAGGCTTATATCGGTTAGAACTTAGTACTAAGAAATCCATCTTTTATAAGAATGGTTTGTAGACCTTGTATAACTGCGCGGCTTGTATATACCTGGCTCACGACAATGCCGTGGCAGAACAAAGCGTTTGCAGAACGTTTACGGAGTTTCAACTTTTGGCTTGTTTGTGAGAAGTTTGAGTAAAGGTAAATTTCAAGAAAAATCCGTGCTACGTCATTCTGGTCTATAGAAACGAGTGTAGTGAGAGAAGGAGCTGTTTCTGTGATGGGCTCGTGTTGAGTGAGAGGGTTGGTTGTAGTACTAACAGCAGCAGCGGAAAAGCAAGAAAAGAAGTCACAGGAAAAAGTAACTGGATTTGTCATTGGTGTCAGAAGTGGGATTTGTCACATTGTAATTTTGTCACAATACTGAGACAAAACAGCAAATCCAGTCTATTACTTTATTTTTCTTCTAAACTTTCCGCTGTTTCGTCGCCTCCTTATACAGCGGCGATGTCACACGGACCTTTCTTGAACTTCTTCAAACGCGCTGATGTAGCCAGATCGTTCGCGAAGGCTCTGGAGGTAAATGATTTTGGCTCTGCCGCTCGATTGTTGTAGTCACGTGTACACAACAGTCGCGCGAGGCAGCCGATCTGGTATGTAGTATGCAGTAGCTCAGCCCGGTTGTCTTTTGTTGTGAGCCGCAACCCGCGTCACAATACGATAATGGCTAAAGCAAGTCAGATTTTTCTGTAAAGTATTTCATTTCGTCGAAACATTCTATAGCTATGGCAAACACATTTAAGCTGTGAGTTTCAAAATATTTTACATTTTCGGGGAACGGTGTTTAACATTTGCCTTCGATGTTTGTCGGTAATGCTAGGAAAGCACTTATTATGTGGCAGCCGAAATTATTTGCCAGAATTTCAGCAATGTAATCTCTCAAACAAAGGTGAGTTAATGGACATAGACTCGTGTGCAGCCTTTTATGGAAATCGATTCGTATCTATCTCCCTCTGGTAAAAAAGAGAGATTTGTTTGAACTCCGAGTTGTGCAAACTTTCCCTATTATTACAAACACCACACAGGCTGGCAGCCTTTAAAAGCTTTTAGTGAAATTACTACAAACAATGTGCGTGTGTTTGATTTATGTGCGAAAGATTTTCATTCCCTCTGCAAAGTACAAACCGTAATTTCCAAGTAAATGTTAAAGAATTTTAAGACCTCGCTTTGCTCTTCTTATAAACTGTGGATAAATATTGAAACAAGATAATTAATTAAAGCGAACTGGCAAATCTAATAAGAACTAATGACAAACGAAACAGACTGAACTGTCTCCAGGATAACTAGGCTCGCATTCTGCAGGAGCCGGGTTCGATTCCTCACCACTTTGATAAAGTGTTTTTATTTTCTCTACTACTGACTTAGAGGAAATATTGCATTTCATCCTGAAATTCGATTCCAAATTTTCACTTTAAATACATGTTTTGAGGTGCCCTTAATTCACATGCATTTTTGAAAGAGGTTCGTGTGTGTGTGTGTGTGTGTGTGTGTGTGTGTGTGTGTGTGTGTGTGTGTGTGTGTGTGTGGACAGCATAACTCAAAAACGAAAACTTGGTTAAAAACCAAACTTGGTACTTAAGTTTAATGTCTTTCAAGGATGCGAAATGAAGATTTTGAAGAAAATAGCCCCATCCTAAACTACCCTTTACATGGAAAGTTTTCCGAAAACGTTGATTTTCCTGAAAATGGCTCTAACAATTTTGGTTAAAATGACATGTTTAAGATATTTTTATGAAATGTATATTTTGAATTTTCTGGCTGTAGCCTATGTAGTTCTGTTTACTCTGGACGACTTTTGAATAACTCCTAAACCGTAAGAGATATACAAAATCTTACTATAAGGGAGAAAAAACACACAATTTATGTTCAAATACTTTTTTTTTTTTTTTTTTTTTTTTTTTTTTTTTGCAGAGTGAACCATTTCGGAGATATTCCTTGTTATTTGCGTGAGTTATAGAAAACTTACTTTCCTGAAATAAAACATCATTGTTCAGTTTTATGTCATCCGTGCAAAGAGCACAAAATTTGAAACTTTTAAAACATTTGACTATCGCTCAAAGTCTACTGTATTCCCATATTCCCCTTGTACCTACAAGGAAATAAGCAATAAGATAATTTCTGCAAATGCTTATCTCGACTAACACGAAGAAGATATAGGAATAAGAGTTTGTAAGAATAGTTAGTACAAGAGTAGAGAAAGTCATGTGAGTGCAACAAATAATTTTTTTTTCTTATCGAGTAAAATGTGATGTTCTCCCTTATTATGAACGTAGATCAGAATTGAACTGAGCTTTAGTGATCTTAGATTAGTTTTATACAATATGATTCGACCCTGATCTCATTTCATGTTCTGATCTTAGATTAAATCTTATCTCATTAAGGGATATTTACACAACAGTTTAAATCTGCACACATTAGTCTTATACTTAAATTCCTAGATTTAAAATGGCCTCAGATAGGAAAGAAAGAAAGTGGCTGTCCATTTAAATGCAAAGCTCGTAGGCTTGTTTGCAGTTGATTGCACAAACAGGTGAATCGCTAAACATTAATTTGAGCATGGTCCATTTTTATTGAGGGTAGTATGGATTTTTCATTGCCCTGTTGCCAACCATCCTTTAATTAAATGTCCTTAACTAGCTTGGCAGTTAATTAAATACTTTGTTAATGATGTTAGGGCCCTCGTTTTCCATTTTTGGGGCGACCTTTCAGTTCTAATTAGTCACGGATATCGAACTGGCGGCGCGGTGCAGAGTAACTGCTGGTCATATTTGTCTCTGGCTTCAAAACCATGCACCATTATATTTGATTTATTGGGAAATTAGATAAAGATAAAATACATAAAATGACGATCCCTGGGAAGTTTAATAATTTTATAAATAAACTAGCTGAAATACCCGATGTTGTCCGTGGTTTCACGGTTTATTCCTATAACTTTTAGATCTAGGTTGCACTTGTCCAATAGCCTTGTGTTTGTTTGGAGACATTTAAAAATTTATTAGGAATTACACTTCAAAAAAGTTATTTAACCTCTTAGGACACTACATATAAAAACAATAAAATAAATCAAAACATCCGGAAGAGACTATGCAAAAGCATTGTTGAACAATCGCAGACACGAGAGCGAGCAGAGAAAGCCGTGTGAATGTAACACATTACATTTCTATTTCAAATAGAAAATAATATGAATAGTTTGTACAACAGAGAGTGCAGAAGGAAATGTGATTTTGTTTCGTAAAAGAAAGGTGAGTAGAAAGTACTAAGTGAATGTAAAACGTTGCATTTGTATTTTTATCATATAGAAAACTGTATGAATTGTTTATATAATTTCTACAATTATTTTAATACAATTATTTATACCAACTGAATGTTGCATTTATATTTTAGTCGCAGAAAATTGTATCAGTTTATGTTGAAGGACGAGTAGAGAAGCGCATATGAATGTATTTTATAGTAAAATGACTTGCTTAGAAATCTTCTCCATGAAAAACACTTAGATGTGCAAATTTTCGTGGTGATCGGTCAATGGGTGTTGGAGTTTATCAACTTTATACATACAAACATCCATTTTATAGATATATACACTGATTTGTTGAAAGTACTCCCGTTTTATTTATTGTGAAATTGTTTTACCAACTCTGAAACCTTCACGGGAATGTAGACAACTTATTCTATAAGGGACAGACAAATATTGGTAAAAACAGTTAGGCTCCTGTAGTTACGAAAGAAAAATCAAAGCATCGCTAATACCGCGAAGTTACCATTGCGCATGCTCCGTAGCGGGAAGATGGCAATGTTTGTTGCGGATTCTTAAGACCGCCTTTACCTGCAATAGTCTTTTACATTTGGACCATATAGAAGAAAGGAATAGTCGAAAACGGTAGGTAAACTCCAGAATTGAGAATTTTAAAATTAAAAAAAAAGTATCTGATATTTAAATAAAAAAATTATGATGTAGAATGTGTTACAGGCTGTGAAAGAAAACTGCAAATATTTTATTTGCTAAATCTGCTTTCTCTACTGATGTCAGCTCACACCGCTTAAGATACATTGAAGACGAGCTCAGCGAGTGACGTCATCGTGCTGATCTTGCATGTTGTAATATTAATGCTGAGTGCTTTAGCTACTCTTTTCAATTCTGTGCTATGAGAAAATATATAACTTTTTTGAAGGGCAGTCGTACTATAAATTAAATGGAACAGAATATAACGTAATTTTCTCTACAAATCAGAATAGAGTCATACAGAACAAAATTACGTGGACATTTTCCGACACTTTATTCAATTTTTACTTTACCTAGTACGTTTAGTAAATTAGAGGAAATATTGTACTCCACCCAAAAATTCGAAGCCGAGATTTCACTGGAAATATGTTTTGAGGCCCCCTGAATCCAAAAAAAGCATTTTTACTTTCTCTACTGGTAAGTAGCGAAGTTTTGTATTCCACCCAAAAATTGGATGTCGAGATTTCATCGTAAATCTGAATCCAAAAAAAAGCATTTTTAGAAAAAGGTCCGTGTGTGTGTCTGTGTCAGTCTGTCAGTCTGTGGACAGCATAACTCAAAAACGAAAAGTCGGTTAAAAACCAAAGTTGGTATTTAAGTTTAATGTCCTTCAAGGATGACACACGAAGACTTTGAAGAAAATAGCCCCACCCTAAACTACCCTTTACATGAAAATTTTTTCGAAAATTTTGATTTTCTTGAAAATGGCTCTAACGATTTTTATTAAAATGACATATGTTTGAGATATTTTTATGACAAATGAAATGTATATCTTGAATTTTCTGGCTATAGTCCTTGTAGTCGTATTTACTCTGGACGACTTTTGCATAACTGGTAAACCGTTAGAGATAGACCAAATCATAATATACAAAAAATGTAGATCTTGCTAAAATACACAATTTATGTCCCAATAAATTTTCTTGTAGGGAGTTCCATTTCAGATATATTCCTTGTTATGTGTGTGAGTTTCGGAAAACTTAGAACTTTCGTGAAATGGATCATCGTTGTTCATTTTTTTATATGTTAAATGTGCAAAGACAACAGAATCTCAAACATCTGACTATCGCACAAAGCCTACTGTATTCTAACATTCCCCTTGCACCTACAAGGAAATAAGCAATAAGATAATTTGTACAAATGTTTATCTCAACTAACAAGAAAGAAGACATAGGAATAAGAGTTTGTAAGAATGGTTAGTACAAGAGTAGAGAAAATCATGTGAGTGCAACACATCAGATTTTTAGATAAAGGTCTGTGTGTCTGTAATCATATGTCTCCTCTCAGCTCTTTTAGAATAAATGGCCCACGTAAGGGGAGGCACAACTTTAACGCGCGCACTACTGTGGAATGCAGATGGCATCCACAGGAAGCAACACGAACTTGAAAACTACCTACGGCGTAACAAAATTGACGTCGCATTCATCTGCGAAACAAAATTAAAGCACGAGCACACTTTTAAGCTCCAGGGGTATCAAATCTTTCGGAACGACAGAATTGGCAGACAAGGGGGAGGGACTGCTATTTTGCTTAGAAATACTATTGCTCATGCTTCTGTTACGTTGCCTGTAATGGCAGCGTTAGAGTGCACAGCACTTAAAACACGTGTAAATAGTAAAACGGTTATGCTGGTAGCACTTTATCGGCCCCCTAACTCTCCAGACTTTACACAAGACCTCGAGCAGATCCTCGCTTTAGAGGAGCACGTTATAATTGCAGGAGATTTCAATGCCCGGCACCCCTGGTGGTTTTCACGCCGGGCAAACGCGGCGGGAAATCTCCTGGTTGAATTTATAACTGATAATGATGACATTGAGGTACATCTTCCCCCAGAACCCACTTTTTGGCATCGATCAGGGCACTTTGACGCTGAGATTTTGGACATCGTACTAACAAAAAATGCGACACTGTTAAATAACTTTACTGTTTATCACAGCCTGGACTCCGACCATCTTCCTGTGCATTTCGACATACAGGGTGGCATTTCAGCCAGTGCCTCTGGCCCTCAAAGTAGAGCTGAAACCGACTGGAATAAGTTCACCATGGAAATGCACGGGATGGCGCAACCCAGACTGTCATACTATAGCGAGGCAGACATAGATGTCGCCATTGAAAACTTTACTGCCTCGCTACACACAGCCAAGAGAAATGCTACCACATACACCACAAGACCACCCGGTTTTTGCACGTACCCCGAGGTAGAGCAACTCATTGCGCGGAGACGACGCTTGACAAAACTGTGGCGATACACCCGTCAGCCTGAATATAAAGTGCTAGCAAAATGGCTACGCAACATCATTCGGCAACAAATTAAAATCAATAAAACTGAACAATGGGAAAACAAAATGCTGAGTACCACACATTCGGACTCTTCTTTGTGGAAATTACTCAAGGCTTTCAAAGTTTCCACGAGCGTCAACTCCGCAACTGAGGCGCTGCACACTCAAAGCGGCTTGCACTTCTCCGCAGAGGAGAAAGCCGAGGTCTTCGCTGACTGTCTCCAAGACAGATTCACCGAAAACCCAGTGACCAACTGTGAAATAGAACGGGAGGTCCAGACATGGGTACAAACCTGGGTGGCGCAGAAGCAAGAGCAACAACTACCCACCATAACACCGCAGGAAATTTACAAGCTCATTAGGAAATTACCTAATGGGAAAGCTGCCGGTCCAGACAAAGTGACTAATGAGGAACTTAAGCATCTCCCGAGAAAAGCTCTGGTGCAACTAACAAAGATATTTAACGCCTGTTTGCAGCAAGGCTATTTCCCCTCTACTTGGAAACGAGCTAAGGTTATCATGCTCCCAAAGCAAGGGAAAAGCACCAGACAACCGCAAAACTACCGTCCCATTAGTCTTTTGTCTACTATTGGTAAACTGCTCGAAAAATGTATCCTTTCTCGACTTCAAAAACAAGTCTCGGCAACACATAAACTCTCAAATTCACAGTTTGGCTTTAGAAAAGGACATTCCACTGAACTACAGCTCCTCAGACTAACTGATGACGTAACAGAGCAATTTAACAATGGGGCTTCAACGTTGGCGCTATTTCTGGACGTAGAAGCTGCATTTGACCGGTGCTGGCACAATGGCCTTATTTATAAACTGCACCACAATTTCCCGGCTCTTCAAAATTATCTATACTTGCTGCACAATTTTCTAGAAAACCGGCAGTTTTACGTCCAAGTGGGCCGCTCCTCCTCACGGGAGCGAGTGATGCGGGCTGGCGTCCCACAAGGGGCAATAATGTCCCCTTTTCTGTATATATTATTCACCAATGATTTCCCAGTGGACGCCAGATGCAAGGTCGCCATGTATGCTGACGACACTGCAATATACAACCACCATAGAAATCCACGTTTCGGCCTTGCAGAAATGCAACGTTATGTGAACAACTTCCTCTCATGGCACCATGACTGGAAAATCAAAATTAATCCTGACAAATGCCAGCTGATTCATTTCTCTAAGCGGCGTCACACTTTGGCAACGGACCTAACGGTCGGTGGTCAAGTATTGCACTGCCGTCAGCAAGTTAAATACTTAGGTGTCACCTTGGACCGCACAATGTGTTGGTCCACCCACATAAAAAATAGCGCCAATAAAGGCAGACAGCGGCTAAAGTTGTGCGCCCCCATCTTACGTAGTAAACAGTTGCGACTAAAGTCAAAACTTATACTATATAGGTCATTTATTCTCTCGGTGGTCCTGTATGCATGTGTGGCCTGGGCTAATGCCTCCAAAACTGCCCTCAAACAACTCCAAACCCTCCAAAACCTCTCCCTCAGAAAAATCCTCTCTGCTCCACTCCTCACCACCACCCAAACTCTTCACCTCGAAACTCATATCCCGTTCATCCCGGAGGCAATAGACAAAAGAGCAATGGCGGCATGGACGCGCATTAGGAACCACGAAAATGACGTGATCGCTAACATCGGCAAAGGCGAGCCGAAGCACCGCAAACATACTAGGATAAAAATGTTCTAGAAGCGGCTTGGCTCGTCGACTAATGCGCGTCCACGCAACCTCGTCCCTAAGCCAGATACATGTTCCGGCAGAGGCCCTCGCCTCGGAAAATATTCAGGAGCTGCCACCGCGGGACAGTGTACATAGTGTAAATAGTGTAGTGCGCTGGGACGCATATTTCTGGTGTGCCCAGTGAAGATGTGTGTGTATGTGTGTACGAGTGTGTGTGTGGGTGAATGCGTGCGTGTATGTGTCTGTATATAATTTGTAAATATGTACATATGTATATATAACCCAAAGACGAAACAGACAAAAGACAAAAGAAAACTATTCTTCGTGACCTACAGATGGTCACCGTATGGGTTTTTTGTAGACACCGAAAAAGTGTATATATAAACAAAGCCAAATGTAAAAAAATGTTAAATATAGCCTGTAAGCCGGGCCCATTGTACCGGCACCAGGCCAACACTTTTCTAATAAATAACTTGAACTTGACTTGTCAGTCTGTGGACAGCATAACAAAATTAAAAACCAAAATTGGTATTTAAGTTTAATGTCTTTCAAGGATGCGACACGAAGATTTTGAAGAAAATTGCTGCACTTTAAACTACTCTTTACATGGAAAATTTTGATTTTCTTCAAAATAGCTCTAATGATTCTGATTAAAATGCCATATGTTTGAGATATTTTTATAATTAATTAATTAGCGTAAACAAGGTAATGTGAATATAGGATCTATTTTTTATTTTTCTGTCTCTCTTCTGTTTTTCTCTACGTTGGCGGCACTTCACTTGTTTTCCAGAAGGATGTGGCGACATCTTAGTCTAGTACGGACGGAATGTTTAATAAATTCCTCCTTCTACCCTGCCATAAAGTTCTTCTGTCCGAGTAAAATATTCTCGCCTAAAAGGGCCTTAATCTGAGAGAGGGTGGATAAGTTACTTGTCAATTCCTGTGGATAAAGTGAATGTGTTTTTTTAGGGTCTCGGCCAGGATTTGAGGGGAAGGTTGAAGGGATAAAAAGCCACTAACCGAGTATGGAGTTTTGTCACCAGCAAGAGAAATCCTCCCATACGTTCTTCTCCCTTCACACCCTTTTCTTAGAGCCAGCCCCTCCTGCATATAAAGTAACCCTAACCTGACAAATAACCATTCCGAATGTGGGAGAAGCACTCCTATGTATTGGAAATGTCGGCATGAAGAGGAAAATATATAACATTACTGAAATGCACACCATATAGGACAACGAGCTTGGCTAGTTCCCTTTGTTCCATTTGGAACACTGTCAGGTATACAAGCACTTTCATAATTCTAAAAGTTTGCATAAATAGACCATCCATACTTAAACACTTTACTATTTGCCGATGACCAAATAAATATACAAAAGACGGAAGATGATTTAAAAATTGCTCTACTTGGTTTAGACTTAAAAAGCAGAACATATCGAGTGTAAGCAAAGTTACTACTTTCATTTAAACCAGAGATAAATTTCGATATTTGGAACACATTTTGTATCTTACGTTTTTGTCTCTAACCATTTCTACGGAGATATATGGGTCAATCCACGTCAAATCGAACAGCCGTAAAACACGACTTTTTCGTAGGAGGTTCAAAATTTTTTTTATGAATAATAGGCATCAAATAAGGAGACCCGTATTTTTTTATCTCCGTATTTTTAAATTACTTGCCTAGTTATGGCTATTAGAAACTAAGCAATTTCTGCACGCACCGTAATATAAAATCACTTATTACTCTAAGTTCATATAGAGTTGAGAGTTGGGGTTTGGCGCACTACAAAGGTAAAATACAACACTTTTAACAACTTTCGATGGATCATTATTACACACAAATTTTGGACTGTTTTTTTTAATGATATATTTTGTAAAACCAAAAATCGAATTTAAATCGATGTGTTAAAAATCTAAAAAAAAAAAATACACACGTATTCCCTGACATTTTATCTATAAAATAAGATGTTGAAAACTATGGAGCTTGCATTAGTGCATTTGCTACAATTTTTTTCTGGAGGCGTGCAAGCGCTCACGGACGACACGAAGTAGCGATCCGTTTCTACAGCTGGATTCGCCTTGAAAGCGAGTAACGCCGGTGACTGCAGACAGCATGCGAATTGGTGTGTCAGCTATGCTACTCATACAACTTCTTCTTACTAAGGCAGTCCAGTCCATGCTGAAAAATGTCTCCACAATCTTTCTGATACTCCTGTAGCATCTGATAGGCGCTTTTCAACTTTTGAATTTTTTTGAAAAAATCTTCTGGTGTAAGCAGTTCTTTGCTTTTAGCTTCTTCCTTCATGTACGTCCATACATTTGAAATAATTTCTCTACTCTGACTGTGTAATGTTTTGATCCCTAATTTAGAACTTACAGGTGGCATAATTGATTTACGCTATGATCAGTGTCTCACAAATTCACTATATTCACTCTTTATCACAAAGATCTATGTCTTCAACGGCACGCTGCACTAAAACGCACCTGTGAATTAGCAAGACTGTCTCAGATCATGCAGACTTCACTACCTTCCCCCTCCCTCCCCCTGTGCATGGTTTCATTCGCAGAATTATACAATATGAGCTGATGAAACAGACAAAAGCTATGGATTCACCAACAGGACTTCCAGTCAAGGTCAGGAGCCAAGAACGAAGGGCCTAGCTGTGCTTTAAAATTACACTCCTTCATTCCTTTGTCAAAAACTGAAGCTTTAGTGAAACAATTTTCTTTCGAAGAAGGAGGTAAAGCTGTGTCTTGTATGGAAACATTAGTTTAAAATGCATATTTTAAAAACATTTTGAAGATGCTAATAGTGTACATATAATAGTGTCAGCTAGAAGTGTTCTCCTTACTGTACTGTTGTAACGTTCATGGAACCTCAAGCAGTGAACAGTTGCCGTAATGGAAGGTGGCAATTGTGTGAGGTTACGGTAGCCGTCACCGCTGCCACGCGAGTGCGCTGCACTGATTTACAAAGTTAATTACAACTGAACCATTTAGAGACTCCATTCTGATTTTTTCTGAGAATATTGAATAAACTTCATTGTATTTTTAGGTTTTTTTCAGATTTTTAAATGGTCGAGTTCATGTTATTATCAAACTTTAAAGCTTTAATCGTATAAAATATAATATTAATAATAATTAATAAAATTTTCTAATAAATACCTCACGAAATACTGCAATTTATCTTTAATTTGAGCCAAAGATCAAGTAGTTTGCTTTATTATAATCGGAGGTATGATTGATCGAAGACTGAGAAGCGCGCGATTTTTGGGACATTTCAAAAATTAATATCTGCCAAAATATTTCTTTTTATATAAAAAGAAGAAACACCGGTCAAATATATTTTGTTCCAAAACACAAAAAAAAAAAAAAAAAAAAAAAAAAAAAAAATTCAAGAAAATCTGAGAGATCAAGGTCATTTTTTGCCTTATTTTGTTCGATTTGACGTGGAATGACTCATTTTAGTTTTATCGAAAATAAGCTGGCAACACTGCAGATTGTGTGGGTGTCACTTTCCCTAGCTCACCGTAACGGTGCGTCTTGAGAACATAAACACATACCCTGCCTTGCCCTTCCGTATTTACTGTGCGAGTATAGACCAATCACAAGCGTTAGCCCCCAAAACATCAAACGAAAGCGAAAGCGCCCGACCTGTTTACATCCACAAACCAGTTCAATTCTCTGACCAACCTCACACACACAGACACACACACACACACACGCACACACACACGCACACACACACACACAACTGGCTTCTCTGGGAAGAAAATATGGCACACCCGTGTTGCCAACCTTTATTTCTAACAATAAAAAATTACCGACATTGCAGAAAATATATACCAACATTGCAAAAATTTCCCTGTCATAAAATTAATGCCTGTTTTTGGAGGGAATGAGAGCTAATCAAACATTTTAAACTTCATATTAGTTTATTTCATAGCAAAATGAAAAGCAATGAGCTATTAGTTTCTCTGCTACGTATAGTGAGTAGAGGAAGTATTGTATTCCACACAAAAATCGATATACTTTTTGAGGCCCCCTGAATCCAAAAATAAACATTTTTAGAAAAAGATCTCTGTGTGTGCCCATGGGCAGCGTTACTAAAAAACGAAAAGTCGGTTAAAAACAAAAGTTGTTATTTAAGTTTAACATCTTTCAAGGATGCGACACGAAGATTTTGAAGAAAATAGCCCCACCCTAAACTACCCTGTACATGGAAAATTTTTCGAAAATTTTTATTTTCTTGAAAACGGCTAACGATTTTGATTAAAATGTCATATGTTTGACATATTTTTATGTTTAACTTTCGTAAGATGGAACATCGTTATTCATTTTTTATATGTTAACTATTTGACTAATTATTGGACTATCGCTCAAAGTCTACTGTATTCCCAAGGAAATGAGTAATAAGGTAATTTCTGCAGATGTTTATCAGAGCTAACATGAATATATAGGAATAAATTATAATTTAACGCTTTTGTATGTGAGACAGTTGAGGTTTTCTTGGACTAGAGATGTTTTAAGGTATGTATTATTTATAGGAGAGATTATAAGAGTAAAACTGCAGTAAAGCAAGCAAGCAGTGACGTCTCTGTTGAGATTACATTATATCGTAGCACCACTGTATAAATGATTCCGTTGCGACTGCAGCAGTGCTGGTAATGGATTGAGGCAATTACATGATATATGCGAACTAATTGGCCAGGATTTTCGCATCGGGAGAGAGGGAGGGAGGGAGATGTTGGACGCTGCTACTGTATTACGTGCACCCCTTCCCAACAAACCCTCCCTGCCTGCGGTGACAGTTGACAAACCAGTCCGACCACCATATGGGACCCACCCTCGGCTCTTCCCATATATTATCACTCGCAAATAAATCAAAATTCTCACTGTATTACGGGCACTCGGGATTTGAATGCTGGGCTTTTCGGGAAGACCTTAATTATTTTACATCCCTGCTACATTCAGTGTGATGTGTGTGTGTGTGGTTTAACAGCCACAGTATCCGAAAGATGTACCTACTGTTGTGGGAAATGTGAAACTGTTGCAATATACCCACCCTTAATGAGCTAGCACCACACAAACTACCACTCATGTGTTGCACTCACATGACTCTCTCTACTCAGTCACACAAAATATTCTTAAACAAATATATTATCTATCACAGTTTCAAGTAAATCGAAAAAAGGAACTAATTTTTTTACTTTACTTCTATACAGCAGGGATGTCCACGCTTATCCCTTTAGAGAACCTTACCCCACTCCACTCCTTCAGTCGGAGGGACATAGTCAGTATCCAGTGACGGACACAAACAAGTGATTCCATGGCAGTTTCTAAGTCATACCTTGAATTTTCTGGGAATGTCGTCATTCTGCATGATTTTGCAGAGTGCTGCCGAAATAAGCAAGCTACTTGATATACACAAACGCTCGTAGCCTGACCGCAGCACTCTCAGGAAGAAAAGGAAATAGTTCCACAACTTTTTAACGTTATTACTGTTTAAAATCTGTTTGCAGTTATGATTAATGTTTCCCTTATAACGTACTACAGTTATAAATTTTATTTGAGAACAGGGAAAGCCCCACTGGCTAAGAATCAGTCGTTTTTAAATTGTGAACTCTCGAACAGACTATGCCAGTCGGCCAGTAAGGAGTGTACTTATGAATCATTTAGTAAACATAACCTCACTGAGAATATACCACAAACCAGCAGCGTTGTGCAAGTTCGCAAGGAGTTCAAACAAACAGGTTGTTCGTTTTTGAAAACGAACGTGTTTAACTCCTAATGTTAAATTGTGGGGTTTAATAGGCCCCATGCATGACTGTAAACGCATATACACCAAAAATTAAAGCTGCTCTTTTAAATGGAAGATATTTCAGCAGATATTCTAACGATCTCACGCAACACATAAACGAAAAATATCTCTCGCCTACGAAAGCGCGCGAAGTCACACGCGTTTCCCCACGTGCTGCGCGGACTAATACATTAGCGGTGCTGATGTTCAGTGGTTTCCTTATGCAGGAATTACTGTAGCTCTATTGTCAGATATCTAAGTATATACTTAAAAAACACAAAAATTTAAACATTTTCGTCAAAAAAATAAAAATTGTTGGAGCTTAAGCTGAAGGAGACAGAGAGAAACATACGGCAGTTTAAACTTTAGCGCCGGTGAATTTGAATGACGTCACTTCCGCACTTCTCCTTGTCTCAAATGAATCATCCAAATGCGATGAAAGTTGGCAAATATAAATGGTTTTTTATGTGATCCATTTTACTATGCAATGTGCTGCATTCACATGGTTCTCTCAACTCACTTTCCATTTGCATAACATAAGCACATATCCGCTACTTGCCCTGCAATTCATGCAATTTTCTATGACTGATATACAAATGCAACGTATTACGTTCACGCGGTTTTTTCTACTCTTCCTTTATGTAATACAATCACATGTTATTCTCTACTCGTTCTTCAGCATACAATTCATACAATTTTCTATATGATTGAAATACAAATGCAACGTATTACATTCACATGGTTTTCTTAACTCACTTCCCTTTTACCTATCACATTCATGTGTATTTCTCTGCTCACTCTTCTTCAAATATTTCATACAGCTTTCTATATTGAAATAGAAATACAATGTATTACATTTACACAGCTTTCTCTACTCACTTTTCTTTTACGTAACACCTTCATAGTATTTCTCTTCTCACTCTTCGGCTAACAGTGCATACACTTCTCTATATTATCGACACACAAATGTAACGTGTTACATTCACATGGCTTTCTCTACTCACTTTTCCTCTTGTAGCACTTGTGATTGCTTAACTGTGTGTTTACAGAGTGTCTTTTCCATGTTTTTATTTGTTTACTTTTGTTGTTTATAGTTTCCGAAGTGTTTAACTCTTTATTTAAGCATATTAAGTAATATTTTTAAATGGCCTTTGTTAAGTAATTAAGCCCCATGCTATACTTATGATAGAGTTGAGAAAACCGCGAAAGCTGCGCTGTCATTTGGGACAACGATTGCCTGAAGCAATATCAGGGAACCGTATTATAAACTTTACCCGTCGCCCTCTTTTGCAACAATACGTTTTGAAGACAATAAAGATGACTTCTCCGGCAAAGCCATTTCATTTTATTTATTTAGAGCTGCCTTACTTATGGCAATATCCCCAAGGCAGTTCTGTTGATAAATAAACCATTTTCCTCAAACGGCCCTCGCAGAGGATAAAATTTTCCGATATTGTTTATCCATTTGGAGATACAAAGTCATTATGGGAACCCCCGTTTCACTTTATGGAATTTCTTGTGAAATTTCATGCACCTCGGACGATTGAATCCGTCTCGAAATGTCTTCAGAAATACTCCATTCGTTCCGGCCGCTGAGCATTTCAAGTGGTTGGGTCGTGAGTGAGGCCCCCCCCCCCCCTCGCGCTGGGAATGGCCCCGTTCCAGAAACACTTTGAATGTTAAAAAAGCGCTAGTATCGGGTATGAAATAAAAGGAAATATATTGCAGCATTATTAGTTTTTAGAGGGGAGCAGAATCAAGGGTGGGATCCACCGAACCATCTTGTTGTACATGTCTGCCGCTAGGTGGAACCACAGTCGACGTTCAACTTGTGGCAAAAATTCCCCTGCAACCTTCATTACATTAATTATCATATTGTGAAAGATTACCACTCCAGTTAAATTTAAAGTTACTTAATTTCCCCTTTAAAACTGAATAAAAATCTTATGTGTTGCACTCACATGACTTTCTCTGCTTTGACTGATAGTCCAATCTTTCAAAGCTTTCTCTTTGCACGGCTAAGATATAAAAAATGAACAACGATCTTCCATACAAAGAACAAGGAATATCTCCAAAATATTCAATTAAAAAAAACTTAGTTGCACATAAATTACATTTTTTGTATAGTAAGATTTGGTCTATCTCTTCCGGTTTACCAGTTATTCAAAAGTCATCCAGAGTAAATAGGACTAAATAAGCTATAGCCAGAAAATTCAAAATTTACATTTTATTTGCCATAAAAATATGTTAAGTAGATAGTGTTTTAATCAAAATCGTATGAGGCTTTAGTAAAAAAATTCTTTTATTATACACAAAAACAAGAGAACAAAACTTAGATAAAAATCGAGCGGGATGGCTCAAACCATCTTTTGTGGCCCACATTCGGGAAGTGCCGGGTTCAAATCCCGTGGCCGACCATATGACCGAGATTTTACGTGGTCGCCAAGGTTAATACCAGATTGAATATTTAATACAACAACCCAAAGTTCCACATTAAGTTTTAAAAAACTAGTAAAAATGAAAAATAGATGGTAATGGCGAAAGCTGTGCCATCTATCCACAGATAATAAAATCAGAGAGACTAGATTGCACCCTAATGCCATCTGCCCGTCACAGCTGCCCTACACTGATCCCTCTGCAGGACCTTCTAGATACCGGACCTGACACTGTGATTCAAGATGGCGGCCTATGTGGTAGGAACTACTTATACACAACTCGTCTACAGGCTACGATTTTAACGCAGTAAAATAAAAATGTTATGTAATAACACGCCTATTTTGTGAATATGGGCTGTGTTAAACACAAAAACACTGTCTTAAACATAACCTCAAATAAACAAAAAAGGATGACATTTAATATTAAACGATAACCCATGGGCAATGAAATATATAACCTTAAATAACATTCATGCAATCTACAGTTTTACATGCCATTATGTAACTGCATTGCACACTCAAATTACAAAGAAGATAGACAAAACTGCAAGCATCATGTTACTTAGATAAAACAGAACTGTTGACATTGAGTTGACTCAGAATTATTAATCATTGTTTACACTGTTTTTCACACTTGCACCACGTACATAATGTTATATACCTACACAAAACATACTATACTGGATGGCTGATATACAAATGCTGCTATTTAGAATAATTAGCTACCTACTGAATTTAAAAGCTTTAGGGTGAAATTTTGCTTTTACTTTTACTGAAAACGTATGATTAGTCAGTTTGCAACAACATATTACTCAGCACTTCATGACACTTCATTTTACACGGGGAATCCACAAAAGCAGATGAAATATTAAAAATAATAGCTCTAAAACAGCACTGTAAATGAAATGTCTGAAAATACGTAACCTTAAATCAGCATTGTAAAGCAACTTTGCTATAGTCTATAGTTTTACGTGCAGCAACATAACACATTTCTTCTAAACTGCAGCTACACATTTAAATTACAAAGACAAAAGATAATGTATAAATACAAGCAGCATACTGCTTACATGGGTAAAACTGTAGCAGAGCGGCGTCTCGAAATTATCGTCTTTCACTATTCACCATGTTATATACACACCGGCAACGCACATAACGCTGCAATTTATAGTAATTAAATACTGAATTTACAAGCGTTACGTTGCAATTTACCTTTTGCTTTAACTGAAAGTTTCTCATTTTTAATTTGCATCCGGGAATGCAACAGTTGCAGGGCATTGTGATGTTTGAGGTTAGGTTGAGGTATGACTACATTAACGTACACTACTGGAACAGTTTTTCCTCAACAACCTCTCACCACTGTAATCGTGACACAAATAATTGTACTTGCAAACATATAAATTAACCACACTATACGGCTAACGTAGCCATAGCCTTAGACGAAACACAATAAACATGAACACGTGGTTAAACACACGGCACAGTCAACACGTTATTAGATTTATTCCCGTTCCCTATAATGCCCAAATAAAAGTTTTTAAACGCTCGCTGTTCTAATATGAAGACAAACTTACATAGGAATTGTTATAAGAAACAATAACTCAAAGGCATAGAAAACAATACGAAGGTGTGGAAACACCTCAGAAATCACCCCCACCAGCCGACGCCATTTTTGTACAACTTAGATTGCAGTGTCAGGTCCGTTAATCCAGAGGGTCATGCTCCAGTTACATTTAAAGTTACTTAATTTCCGCTTTAAAACTGAATAAAAATGTTATGTGTTGCACTCACATTACTTTCTCTGCTCTGCGGCTTCAGGTGCTAGTCCAATCTTTTAAAGCTTTCAAATTCCGCTCTCTTTGCACGGCTAAGATATAAAAACTGAACAACAATCTTCCATAGAAATAACAAGGAATATCTCCAAAATAATCAATCAAAAAAACTTAGTTGCCCATAAATTGCATTTTTTGTATAGTAAGATTTTGTCTATCTCTTACGGTTTACCAGTTATTCAAAAACCATCCAGAGTAAAGAGGACTAGATAAGCTATAGCCAGAAAATTCAAAATTTACATTTTATTTGCCATAAAAATATGTTAAGTAGATAGTGTTTTAATCAAAATGGTTTGAGCTTTGATAGTAAAACTTTTATTATACACAAAAACAAGAACACAAAACTTAGATAAAAATTGAGCGGGATGGCTCAAACCATCTTTTGTGGCCCACATTCGGGAAGTGCCGGGTTCAAATCCCGTGGGCCGACCAATATGACTGGGATTTTACGTGGTCACCAAGGTAAATACCAGATTGAATATTTAATACCACAACACAAAGTTGCACATTAAGTTTAAAAAAACTAGTAAAAATGAAAAGTAGACGGTAATAGCGAATGCTGTGCCATCTATCCATAGGTAATGAAAGCAGATAGAGTGGATGGCACCCTAATGCCACCTGCCGTCAGAGAGACGGAAATATAGTTCCTTTGTACTGAACCTTCTGTGGACTGGTGACAAAGCAAGATCGTACGTACGATATAGGGATGAGGTCTTGTCCAGCAGACACTGGTACACCAGTATCTCCTAACAAATCCGTCGCGATGTGACTATACATTTAAAGTAACGTAAAATAAATAGAGAAAAAAAAAAACCACAAACATTTTAAATTGAACTCTTACAAATAACTTTGTTCCATAAAAATAAAAAAAAATATTGTGACTCCGGGATCGACGCACAACAAAGGACGGATGGGGCTAAGCTGCCTCACGCCACTCACGCTAGCGAACATGTGACTAACAATCAAAGCGGCTACATAAAAAGAGGTTTTCTCCGGCGCCTTCGAGAAGGATCTGGTTACGTAACCGCCGGCGTGTTTGAATGTGTTCGCGTGTTTCGCGAAAAGTTCGTGTGACGTCATCCCCACTATATAAGGAGGCCAGGATACAGAAGTGAATTATAGAATTCACAGTTACAGATATCAGTCAGCCAGTGTGAGACAGCGGATATCTAACGAATGTCGACTGATTGCATCATCGTAGTCAGTGCATGAGAGACAGAGAAAGAGAAGAAAGACACTGAAAGGACTGAGGCAAGGATACGAGAAGCAAAAGTTGTGAGTTGTGATAGCACGAAAGGCTATAGACTGTGTTAATGAGAAGAAATCTGTATATTTATAATGAAATTTTAGAAGATAATAAAGTGATAGGAAAGTAACGACTGATTTTGTCGTTTTAGACCGAGAGAAAAGCGAAATCACAACCTCTTATTTTCAACACCATTTTACTTTCTCTACCACAGTTATAGGCATTCGATATTGAGATTTCAGAGGAAATACACGTTTTGAGAAACCCTTCAGTTAAAAATGTATAAACATGTGTATGTGTGTATGTGCACGTGAGAGTTTTTTCTACCGCAGACCTAGCAGGTAGAAGTATTTCATTCAATATTTAATCGGAAATGCATGTTTTGAGGTCCCTGAAAATGGTTCGCGCACGAATATCATTTTCTTCTATTGTAAAACATTGTTATAAAGGTCAGAAATATTCTATGAAATAAAATTCAGAAGAAACATTAGAATTGCTCTGGAATCCTCAAGCTGCATTAATGTAAGTGGTGTAATATTTTCATTACACCCTTGTGACTGTTTATTTCCATGAAGCTACATGCAAATTAATTTTAATTCATTTCGCTCTGGAGGATACTGACTCGACAAAACACCCTGCCTCCCCTTGGAGATGTCAGAACATGGCAATTATACCACAAACTCACCCTCTGTTATGCGTTCCATCTATATTTCTTAATTAAGTCGAAATGTTCCTCGTTCCAGCGCCTTCATACAATTTAAGTGCTCGCAACTGTGTCTAAGAGCATGTGGACAGGTTTGTTTCCTTCGTTTCTTGTTTATTTGTCTTCCATTTAGCGCTCTATTCCAGTTAAAATAATTGGACTGCTCTGCATCAAAGAAAATGTTTCCGAATGAATGCAAGTTCCGAATAAATTCTTTACGCTCAATGTAACACTAAACAGTTTTTACTTTCTCTGCTACGTATAGTAAGTAGAGGAAGCATTCCACCCAAAAATTCGATATCCAGATTTCAGTAGAAATATACATTTTGAGGCCCCTTGAGTAAAAGAAAGCATTTTTAGAAAAAGGTGCGCGCGCACGTGTATGTGTGACTGCGTGTCTGTCAGTCTGTGGTATTTAAATTTAATGTCTTCTAAGAATGCGACGCGAAAATTTTGAAGAAATTTCCTGTGCAAGGAACATTTTTCGAAATTTTTTATTAATTTGAAAATGGTTCTATTTTGATTAAAATGTCATATGTTTAAGATATTTATATGACAAATTAAATGTGTGTTTTGAATTTTCTAGCTATAGCCTATGTAGTCGTGTTTACTCTGGATGACTTGAATAACTCGTAAACCCAAAGAGATAGACCAAATCTTACTATACAAAAAAGTAGATTTCGTTAAGACACACAATTTGTCCAAATGAATTTTTTTGTGCAGTGAACCATTTAAAATGGAAGATGTTATTCATTTTTTGTATCTTAGCGTGCAAAGAGAACGGAATCTCAAAGCTTTAAAAGATTTGACTATCGTTAAAAGTCTACTGTATTTCCATATTTCCCTTGTACCTACAAGAAAATGGGATATTTTCTGCAAATGTTTATCTAGTATAACACGAAGAATATATAGGAATAACAGTTTGTAAGAATGGTTAGAATAAGAGGAGAGAAAGTCATGTGAGTGCAGCACGTCAGAATTGTTTGGTTGTTTAGAATATAGATGTATTAGGTGAGTGTGGTTTTACTCATCTGGGCCATGATCAGACTAGGAGAATTACGTCACTGCACTTCGCGCCGCAGCTGTCTTTCTGGTTTGCTACGGTCCTTTCTGGAAATTCTACAAGCACGCCGGCCGCGGGATACCTCTCAAAGGTTCCAGCAATCCTTTGTTATGCGCCGCGCTCATTGTACACAGACAGGCGCGCGAGGCAGCCTGAGCTTAGTACATTTGTTTGCTTGCCGGCGTGGTATGTGTGTGGGGTAAGAACGCCGACCATCCTTTGTTGTGCCCCGCGCCCGGTGTCACAATATGTATTTTTATTGGTGTTAAATATTTCGAGACGCCCAACATCAAACAGTAAGTGTTCATATGGACATGAGTTTAAAAAAAAATTATTGCTGTGTTAGAAGACAAAATTGAAGGTTCTAAAACTGTTCAAAGTGAGACTCCTGTACGTGTGTGTCTGTGTGTGTCTGAGAGACTGTCTGTATCTGACTGTATATGTGTCTATATGTCTACAATATGTGGGTGTGTATGTGTGCGTCACTGTTTGAAAATTATAAGGAAAATTAAAATTGTGAGAATATTATGAAGCAATTGTAATATTGTGTGTATGTGTGTGTGTTTTCCTGCCATTTTTCGTGTTTTGTATTTCCTGCGGCTTTTTTCTCCTGTTCTAATATTTCTTTTCACATTATTACACAAAGAACCTGTGAGGACGTTTAATTTTGTGCAAAAGTCGTGTTATTTTCAGTATCTTCTTCTTTTTCTACTTTAATATACAGAAACTTTTACATGTAATGTTGGAATATTGCCCTAAGATAAATGTTGATTATAAAGGTAAATAAAACTTGTATATACGTGAAGCCAAAGTGGTAAGAAGAAAAGGAGTAAATTAAATGCACAATGCATCTTTTGTTTTGCGTGGCGCAGTAGCCCGTGGCGATGGGATGAAAACAGGAACAGTACTCAAGTGCTGTACGCTTCTCTTCTGTTTCCAGCGCCTCCCTTGGTGGCACCCCCCCCCCCCCTGTGGTGAGGAGCGGTGTATGCAAATGCCTTCTAATTAGGACTAATAGCTGTGGTCGCGGATGTCGGTTATTGCCCGTTTCACTCCTTCGCTCTTAGCTCTAATATACATTAGTGACATACTACCGCCTTCCTCTTTTACAGAAAACCTCTATCTCCCTCTGGAAGAACACTTCAACAAAGACAAGCGATCCTATTCTTTAATTGCAACTTTTACTCGCGGCTTACTGTCGTCTTGTCAAAGTCTCCAAGTTGGCAGCAATGAAGGAATCATTAGGTTTCTGAGGTAAATCCCTCTGGGAAGTCCTTGGGAGTTCTTGCAGAGCATATACCTGGGAATATGTGAACTCCCACAAATGCACAATTTGTCATTTCTTGATCCAGATAACGGTATCCCAAAATATCTAAGTATCTGAGGTTGTATAAATTTCCTAATTTCCAAAATTTGTTATCTCTGCATACAAGATGACTCTTTTCAAACTCTTGAGGCCCAATACAGGAATCATTCGGTCAAAGATAGATTCCTCTGGGTGGTTCTTGAAATGTCCCATCAAATTCCGTCAAATGGACAGTTTGCAATTTCTTGATCCAGATGATATGTTCCCAAAATATCCTAGTATCTGGTAGGCACAAATTCTTACACTTGAATAAGTTGTCATTTCTTCATACAAAAGACGTTTTACCAAAATCTTCAGGTCTAGTAAGAATGCAGGACTCATTAAGTTTCTTCTTTGGGAATTTCTACAGAGAACTTCAAAATATCTGATAAATATTATCTCCTATAAATGGACATTCTACAATTTCTTGATCCAGATGACGTATTCTCAAATTATCCAGGTATCTAGGGGTGGTATATATTCCTAAATTTGAATATTTGTCATATCTTCATTCAAAACACGTCTGAAATTGTTCATATTTGGTAGCAATGGAGGCTTGACTTTGAAAGCTTCCTCTGGGAAGTCCTTGGGAATTCCCACAGAGCAATATTAAAAATATCTGGGTACAGAGAATGTTTAAAAAAGTGTCCGATATCGCAACAGGAGTTGGGATTGGTGAAAACTAGAGTAAATGTGTCTATAAATATATGCCCGCAAAAAAATACTTGTTTAGATATGAGCCATTTTAGAACATTGTGGAATGTATGCACATTTTCGATGTCTTTAAATATCCCCATAGCCAGAAACCTAACGGATTGAGGTCCGGCGAACGGGGAGGCCATGCTACTGGGCCTCCTCGACCAATCCATCCTCCACTAAATGTCTGGTTGAAGTATTGTCGCACGATGTGTACAAAATGGGGTAGTGTACCATCATGTGTAAACCACATGCATCGTCTTCTACAAGCAGCACTCATCGCGGTCCTGATTTGCAGAAGTGGATTGGTATGTGGGGATTCACTTGCGCCTGTTCTGTGTGGTGGACCAGGTTCTAGAAGACGCTGCTTGTGTCGCTGTGGAGCACGAGTTAAGGAAAGGGTTGCTCCCCTCTTGAACAGCCAGAAGCAGCCACGCGTGCCACCAAACTAGTCTTTCTTCTTCACACTAATCTCCTCGTAAATATGCGGCGCAGTGTCCAGAGTCTGCACATTAACAAGGGAACAAGTTTCCATTTATCTATGGCAGGCATTGCGTTTCACCAAAAGCATTCAATTGTTGGTTGAGGCTTCCAGAATAAAAACTCTCATATGTTGCACTCATATGACTTTCTCTACTCTTGTACTAACCATTCTTACAAACTCTTATTCCTATATATTCTTCATGTTAATTAAGATAAACATTTCTACAAATTATCTTATTGCTTATTTCCTTGTAGGTACAAGGGGAATATTGGAATACAGTAGGCTTTGTGCGATAGTAAAATCTTTTAAAGCTTTGAGATTCCGTTCTCTTTGCACACGTAACATATAAAAAAATGAACAACGATGACCCATTTCACGAAAGTTCTGTTTTCCGAAACTCACACACATAACAAGGAATATCTCCGAAATGGTTCACTCTACAAGAAAATTTATTGAGACATAAATTACGTATTTTAGCAAGATCTACATTTTTTGTACAGCATGATTTGGTCCATCTCTAACGGTTTACCAGTTATGCAAAAGTCGTCCAGAGTAAATACGACTACAGGGGCTATAGTCAGAAAATTCAAGATATACATTTCATTTGTCATCAAAATATCTCAAACATATGACATTTTAATCAAAATCGTTAGAGCCATTTTCAAGAAAATAAAAATTTTCGAAAAATTTTCCATGTAAAGGGTAGTTTAGGGTGGGACTATTTTCTTCAAAATCTTCGTGTCGCATCCTTGAAAGACATTAGACTTAAATACGAACGTTGGTTTTTAACCGACTTTTCATTTTTGAGTTATGCTGTCCACAGGCTGACAGACTGACACACACACACGGACCTTTTTCTAAAAATGCTTTTTTTTTTTGGATTCAGGGGGCCTCAAAACATGTATTTCCGGTGAAATCTCGACATCGAATTTTTGGGTGGAATACAATACTTCCCCTACTTACCGGTAGAGAAAGTAAAAATGACTGAGTAGAGAAATTCATGCGAATGCAACAGCATCAGCCGGAATTCTAGCCAGAGCTTTGTGTTTGTTATAATTAATATGCTATATCGGCTTTTCATACCTTTCCTGCCTCCTCCTCCTCCCCTCCTACTCCCCCTCCTGCTCAGAGAGCCTATATTAATAATGACATTCAATTTTGGGGAATCCCCTCTCGCATTGTCATTATTTATTTGGATGTTTTTATTTCTCAGCTGCTTTGTCAAGGTTTTAGCAGCTAGCTCTCTGTTTATCAGATCTATACGTGGAAAACAAAAACATGCAAACAGATTTTTATTATTATTTTAAAAACATATTGAATCAGCTTTCAGAAATTCGCTTTTAAATACTTCCATCCCCATTTTTATTTTGAATGCACGAAATGCTCGGCAGTCAGTTAAGTATCCAATAACCAAATACGATTATGTCTCTTTCCAATCCCTCCCCCACCCCCTCTCTCCCTCATCCCCCTGTCACCGCAGTCACTAAGCACCCTTTAAAAACCTGGAATCGTCACTCTTTCATTCTGTCATCATTGAAGAGATATCAAGTTGCCACTGAAAGTCCAACTGCGTCGCTCGTATATCCACTTGATACGTACACAAATAGCTATATTCTATCACATGCTGCATTTTGTGTCTTGGACACCAATAACTCTTGCTTTAATGCATCCTGGAAAGGTGAAAAATACTTTTCTTTACTATTTATTTATTTCAACGTAATCAACTACTAATGTCATAAACGTCTGACCTATCCCAATAAATTTTATAGTGGTGTGAGAGGGAAGGTCAGACCGCCAAATGATAATTTTCTGGACTACTTAATAAATAAAATATGAATTAAAATACTATATGTAAATATTTCACTAGAAAATGTTAAATTCTAATAAAAATAATCTCAAATGTATTTACTTTTCTATCTTTCAAATTTGGTATTTAAGTTTAATATCCTTGAAGAATACAACACGAAGATTTTGAACAAAATTCCTCCACCTTAAACTACCCTTTATATGGAAACTGTTCCGAAAATTTTGAGTTTCTTTAAAATGGCTCTAACGATTTTGATTAAAATGTCATATGTTTGAGATATTTTTATGACAAATGAAATGTATATCTTGAATTTTCTGGCTATAGCCTCTGTAGTCGTATTTCTCTGGGTGACTTATGCATAACTGGTAAAAAGTTAGCGATAGACCAAATCATACTATACAAAAAATGTAGATCTTGCTAAAATATACAATTTATGTCTGAATAAATTTTCTTGTAGGGTGAACCATTTCGGAGATATTCCTTGTTATGTGTGTGAGTTTAGGAAAACTTAGAACTTTCGTGAAATGGATCATCGTTGTTCATTTTTTTATATGTTAAGTGTGCAAAGAGAACGGAATTTGAAAGCTTTAAAAGATTTGACTATTGCACAAAGCCTACTGTATTCCAATATTCCCCTTGTACCTACAAGGACATAAGCAGCAAGAGTTTGTAAGAATGGTTAGTACAAGAGTAGAGAAAGTCATGTGAGTGCAACACATCAGATTTTTTGTTTTAATTGTACTAATGAAATTTTGTACCCAGCTCCAAAACTAAAAATTCCCTATGTTTATTGTCAACTATGTTTAATCATATATTCTTAATTTTCAAACACAAAGCATGGCACTTCTTAATCTCAAATCGTTCAAATTATAATATAAACCTCAAAATGTTGTGTTACTGTGCGTGGTTAAATTTTCGTAGGGATATTGACGAGCCTGTTAGTCGTATTAGTTCAGTGCGATAGCCACAGATAGCGACAGATCATTGTTTTCATTATGATTAATGCTTTTAGGATTTAAGTTAGTTAATTTGAACTTGTGTTTATATTATATGCATGTTAAAATGGGCAAAAGAAGTTTTTAAAAGTGCTTGAGAAGGAAGAATGTTAGTTAAGTCTAAAACACCACTTTAACAAGTAATGCAGGTTCTAACCTCCAAAGTACATCACCTTAGATAAAGCTAATAGCGGCTAACGTAAGCAGCGCTATACGTCATCGAAACAATGGCTATCACATGCAAATATCCATGGTTTCAGTGGCGTCCCCCAATTGAGGAGCTATCGTAATGTAAAGGTAGGTCAAGTAGGTGCCTTACGGTCTGCTGTTGGATCACGCGGCACCCGGCCGCTGCGCGCTCCAACCGCAGCCAAGGACACTTCGCCTGCATTTCATATCGTTCTCTTCCTCACTCTCGTACTGACCACTCGCTTCCAGGTCTTCACTCTTTGCGACCTATAGGTTCATCTGCTCCCCGACAGGCGTCTGACCCTACGCACAGGCTTCTAGAGCGTGTCAGTACTCCAGACTGGGAGGCCAATCAGATCAAGAAGAAATTTTTAAATCTGTTACGTAAAAAATCTGCACTCACATGACTTTCTCTACTCTTGTACCAGTTATTCTTACACACTCTTACTCCATTTTCTCCATCTTAGTCCGTCGGTCTGGGTGGCTCAGTTGGTTAGACGCTGGCCTACTGAACCCAAGGTCGCGGGTTCAAATCCAATCCGGCCCAGACCGATTGTTTTTACCTAAGTGTGATTAAAAACGACAGTTCCATGACAGTAGATTTACTGGCATGTAAAAGAATGATACTGATTAAAATCAGACATATTCAAGATATTTTTTGGCAAATGAAATGTATATTTTCAATATTCTGGCTATAGCTTATACAGTCCTGTTTACTCTCGACGAGTTTTGAATAACTGGTAAGCCGTAAGAAATAGACCAAATGTTACTTCACAAAAAAGTAGATTTCGTTAAAACACACAATTTGTGTTCAAATAATTTGTTATATTTCTTGTTATTTGTGTGAGTTTTGGAATACTTTCCTCAAATGGAAGATCGTTATTCATTTTTTTGTATCTTATCCATGCAAAGAGAACGGAATTTCAAAGCTCTAAAAGATTTGACTATCGCTCAAAGTCTACTGTATACACATATTCCCCTTGTACCTACAAGGAAATAAGCAATAAGATAATTTGTACAAATGTTTATCTCAACTAACACGAAGACGATATAGGAATAAGAGTTTGTAAGAATGGTTAGTACAAGAGTAGAGAAAGTCGTGTGAGTGCAACACATCAGATATTTGCTGATATTTATAAAGATCCTTTAAAACAAATAAAATACAACCAGGTTTTATCAAAATAAACATAATAGATGGAATAACACTAGCTGCGGCCATAGCTTTACCATGGTTATATTTTACGAACAGTTGGTGGTACTAATGCAACCTAACAGACGGAATATAACCAAATATAACTAGACCGCGCCATAATGGGCGGAAAATGTCACAGTTGGTATTAGGGGTATTCCAATAGTCTGTTTCTTCTATACCCTCTTGTGATTCCTTCACTTCATCCCTTCCTCCTGAGGGGTGGTACTTGCAATAGACTTGCAGTGCGGAAGGTTTGCCCCTCACTTGTATACCTAGGAATATCTTTAGAAGTGACATAAAATTAAATGATAGTATGTGAATATAACATCGGATTTTATATATTACAATACAAAGGTCCTTATATAATTTGCGTTTTTCTCTACAGATGGCACCCTCAGCTTCTTTATGCATTTTGCAAATGCCATTCACAGCTGCCAATACATGACCAACAAACATCGCTAAAACTGATTTAGCGTAGCCCAGGGATTGAGGGTCCTTGGCCGCAAACCGTAGCCGAGGAATAGTTTTAACTATTCCACATATGTGACTTGGTTGAAATCACAAAAAAAATGCTCTCTTTCTAAAAAATGGAGCTAACGATTTTGACTAAAGTGTCACATCTCTTAGATATTTTCATGATAAATGAAATACATACTTATCTTGAATTTTTTTTCTGTAAATAATAAAGCGAAGATGTAGATAAAATTCTAGTACACAGAACAACAATTTAGATCAAACAAAAATATTTATGGAATATACTCTTTACGTGATATTCCTTGTTGCTGGTTCGAATTTTCGATATTTATACTTTTGTCAAATGAAACGTCATTCTTTTTTACGTTCTAGACATGCATCAAAGTCATCACATAATGACTAGGTTTTAAAGTATATGACGTTCGCTTAAAGCCTACTGTATTCTCCTAGCACGTATAAAGTTGTTTCCTTGTCTGTGGGCTGCTCTATCGTTCACCCGATTGCGATGAAACTTTGGTTAAGTTGTGTACATTCATATGATTTTCTCCACTCACTTTTGTTATACTAACACATTCACATTTCCTACCCTGGTCGCTCTTCATTGAACTTCTTACATCCACAAGGTTTTCTCTACTCACTTTTCGTTTACAAAACACAATATCTTTCCCTTTTCTATATGTTTGAAATGGAAATGTAACGTATTACATTTACATGGTTATCTCTACTCAGTTTTCTTTCAGCAACACATGCATACATCTTTCTCTACTCAGTCTTCTACATACAATTCATACACTTTTCTGTATGATTGAAATACAAATGCAAGTATTAAATTCACAGGGTCTTCCCTACTCACTATTCTTCCTGTTGTATTTATGGTTGCTTAATAATACTTCTGTTCTTGATGTTTTTATTTAAATTGTTAAAATTTTGTTCTTTATAGTATGCTAGAGTTTTAATTAACACTTTATTTAAACTTTAAAGTGCAAGCTAAGCCTGAATGTTGTGGGGATAAACAAAACACGAGCAACGCCGGCTATTTCAACTGGTATATTATAATAGTATATTATGCAACGAGACTATAATGATAGTAATTAAGACACAAATATATATTACGAAACGAGTGAAGCGAGCGTCTTGATTACCATTATAATTAAGTTTCATACGACAATTTATGCTCGACCATAAACCTAATTTTGTAGTTGAAATATTGTAAAATATACACTCACCAGGGACAATTACCTACATATTGCATCAGCTGATATTCGGGGTTTTGCGCAGGCGCTAAACGATCGATTCGTTTCCAGCACGTCACAGCTGTCTGATGAAAATAACCTTGGAATGCTACGTAACATTGAAAAATAGAAGGAAAATTGAATATATTGGTTTTCAGACGAAACTTTGTTTCATGTATGAGTGAAATTAATTTGTGGGGCTTTGCTTAGTGCAATGTTCTTGAAAATTGATGTTGAGGTTAATTTGTGTGTTTTGTGTAAGTTGCATCTTACTTAGGTAGAGTCAGTAGTGTCCGACATTTCATTGTTTTCTAAACTCGCGCTAGATGCTTTTCGAGAATTAATCGATATTGCGCTTTGCATGGGAATTCTCTGATTGGTAGAACACCTCTCCCTTAATGAAAATTTAAACCTAAGGAGGCCCAGTCGGGCATAAAATTATTTGTAGAAACTTTTATTTCGACTAACATTAAGTTGATGGGAGAGCGATGTAGAGTGTGTAGAGAAAGCCATGTGAGAAGTGTGCATGTTTTTCAGTGGAGATGGTATAGCATGAGCCCCTCTTTCCACCGAGTTTTTTCCAGTCTCGCGGTGTTGCAGCTTCCCCGGATTACGGACGTGAGCGCGGATCCTCGCAATGGGATTTTCAACCGAATGCGTTTCAATGGAATCCTTTCTGTGTACAGGCGCGCCCGCCCGCCCGTTCTAAATCTCCCTCTCTCTCTGTGTGCTCCTCCGTTAAGAGGAAGGCGAGAGTGACACAAGGTAGCACATCTGAACTTGCGCAGCCTGAACTCTCGCACTTAAATAAACCAAAAACTTCCCCTACACTTTCAACAGGCAACCCAAATAACATCAGCAACGATAAAATATCTCATTACATTAATCGCGTGGACCCCTGCTCAAGAGGTCGTGGGTTTAATTCCCGTGGCCGTTCTTCCTGACCTATAGGTTCTTTTTCGGTGGTTTTCCCTGGTGCCGAGGCGAATGGTGGGAAGTATAATTACATTCCCCGAGTTTCTTGGTTCTCTGTCATATCTCTATCTCCACCACATCTGCAGGCCAGCGCACCTGCTAACATTCCTAACCGCGGTGCTTAAGCGGAACCCTACACACCAGAGATCGTCTTGCTAGATGTTTTAAAATATTTTATATAAAAAATCTGATGTGTTGCACTCACATGACTTTCTCTACTCTTGTACTAACCATTCTTACAAACTCTTATTCCTATATCTTCTTTGTATTACTTGAGACAAACATTTGTACAAATTATGTTATTGTTCATTTCCTTGTAGGTGCAACGGGAATATGGGAATACAGTAGGCTTTGTGCGATAGTCAAATCCTTTAAAGCTTTGAGATTCTGTTCTGTTTGCACGTTTAACATGCACAAAAATGAACAACGATGTTGCATTTGAGGAAAGTTTGTTTCCGAAAATTTTTGGAAAACTTTGATTTTCTGAAAAATGACACGATTTTGATTAAAATGCCATATGTTTAAGATACTTTTTATGGTAAATAAAATGTAACTAACACGAAGAAGATATAGGAATAAGAGTTTGTAAGAATGATTAGTACAAGAGTAGAGAAAGTCATGTGAGTGCAACACTCAGATTTTTTACTTTTAATTTCAACAAAATTTTGAAATTAGGCTTCCGAAAGACTGGAACTCATTCATTTAAACCTCATATTCTTTTGCAGATAATTCGATCTGCATATTAACAAACATTAATAACGAAAGAATAATAATTTGTAAAGGCTATATAGTTTAGAAGTGGACTTAAATATAATTAAAATTATTTGTTGAAAATGGCAGTTGTAGCGTTGATGAATGGAGAAAAAATGTGGTGGAAATCTGCACCTCATAGTATGTTAATGAAATAATTAGCGTACATTATTTTAAGCATATAGGGACTCTAGTCTATACTCACTCCATTAATTAAAATTAATTTACAAATACCTACCTACTTACTATCAGCGTGGAAAGTTTCAGGCTAAAAGCAAATTAAGAAAAGCCACAATGTCGCTGATCAAGAAAATATTGAAACGCTCATAAAAGTTTACACCAGATTGCAGCACAAGTCAACAGCTTCAAAGTGACTGGTTGTATTGAAAGACCCATCTATGGGACTGTTTGATAATCATCTGCATAGTGCGATATATGTTTATGGTGCATAAGTGCACTCCAGGTGCAAATTGTCCAACTTTACGCTATGGCTTTTGTTACCTGGTAACTCATCACTGATTATCACACAGGGTGGGGGAGATAAAACCGCCCCTGCCCGTCTCATCTCATATGATTTGGAAATAAATAATGTAGGGTATTGTTTTCTTTTCTTTGCTCTTTCTTGAAATGTAATTATGTTGACTATATTAAATTCCGCCAGTTTTGTTTCAGTTTAATTATGTCGGCTGTACTATACAGCTGTGGAACAACTGAAGGAGCCGGATAAATTTAAACGTGTAACTGTTTGCACTGGTTGTTGGACATTGTTGCAGATAGTCAAAATGCTAATCTATTGTTCCAGGAATCTCTGCATGACCAAAAGATCGATGTGTAGTGCGAAACGCATTATTGGTCCAATCTTCTTCAACACCACAGTTAACACGGTTGTCTATTTGACCTTTTTGGATGAATTTTATTCGCAACTGACAAAAGAGGAGCATAACTAGTGCTTCTATCAACAATATGGGGCAACATGTCACACATCTGAGAGGTTACTTACCTGTATTCATCACATGTTCACTGAAGAAAGGAGTATGGGCAAAAAGTTATGGCCACCGCGATCACCAGATTTGTCGACATGTGATTTTTATTTAGGGAGGAATTGGATCCGCAGTATCACCCTTGAGGAGATGTTTACATGCAGATGGACGAGACTTCCAATCTTTATAATGAAGATTCATTTATTTTATTCAGTTAAAGTTTGTTTCAAATCAATGTCATAACATGGGCCGGTTTTATCTGCCCAACCCTGTAATAGTAAACATACTTAAAAGCTCATTTCGAGTCAGTGTGTAGCATGCAAAGGAAAAAATCCAGTTTTCCAACTTGGGCAGTGTTCAGTGTTTAACTAAGAATCTTAGATCAGCACGAAAGGGTGTTTCCCAGAGAATAGAGAGTAGATATCTGTTCTCGAGCAAGGTATTTGATTTCTATAGGGCTAAAGACTGAGAAGGTGTGAGAGAGGAAAGCAAGATAAAGCACAAGAATCGCCTTCAACGTTTCCCATTTTCTTCTTCTATTGGCAGCGTTCCTGAAAACGTGCCAGACAGGAACTTTAATCCGTTTCCTCCTCGGGTGAAAGGAGATTCTTTGGAAAGGACGAAAAATGTGTGATAGATTGACGGCTTCTCGTATAATTCGAGCCAATCAATCACAGGGTTGCTACTGGGGATTACTGCACTGCGGTCGGTCGGTCGCTATACAGTGTCTTTCTTCCTGCGCTCTGCAGATGACAACAGGAACCGAAGTTAAAGAAGCGCTCTGTAGCCATGGGAATGACATGCATTTGGGCGGCGGGTCAGGCAAATAGAGGGAGTAACATAAAGAACCACCTTTGTAATACAGTGGAACCTCGATAACTCGACCTAATGCGCACTGAGGGGCTGCCAAGTTATCCAAATGTCGAGCTGTGTTACCCACAACTTATAATATACCATAAATACATATTCTAGTACATATAGCAAAAAAAAAGTACAGCATATTCTAATAGTGTATCTCCTTTCATTACCTATGGATAGATGGCACTATATTCGCTATTACCATTTATTTTTCATTTTTACTCTTGTTTTAGACTTAAGGTGGAAGTTTGGGTCGTGTATTAAATATCCAGTCTGGTATTTACTCTAACGACTAGGAAAACCACGAAAACACCGAGTCAGATTGCTCGGCCCATGGGATTTGAACCCGGAACCTTCTTAATACCGTGTATAAACTTTACGCCTGAGTCATTACACTCAGATGTTACTGTAAATGATTGCTGTTTAAACATTTTGTGTTTAAGTTTTATATAACTTTAAGGTTAAGAATTAAAAAAACCATTCAAAAAAAAAAAAAAAAAGTGAATGTACTGAATAAAACGGTTTCTATAAATCTCAAATTTGGAAATTAAAAAAAAAATTATTTTGAATTTTAGCCTATAGTATATTGTCGCCCATCGCATTATTGTCGGCACTACCGCAAAGGAGAAAGGGATAGAAACTTCTGGAATTTTCTGCTTTGTATTTGACCGCAATAATAACTGAATTTTCCTGAAGTTTCCAGAATAGTGCCTGGGAGATATAAATAGCGGTAAAGTGTGAGAAGGGACAGTTTTTGTGTTACTAATTCGGAGCCGTGCTGTTGGTGAATCGGTAAAGACTTTCTTGCTGTTGCAACGAGTGTACAAAGTTACTGTTTACGGAAATAAAAGTGTTTCTTTATCTCGACTACATCTGTCTTCTTTACTTTACACCCAGCAAAGTCACAATATGAATACAGGTATTTCTAATATAACACGTAAAATACATTTACAATTTATTGCCCCTAAATCGCGTTAACAAATTTTAGTTTTTGTGAGATTTATAATAAAATTACGGTGTAAAAAGAACTATAAGTGATGCTTAAAAAATAAATCAAAATTGCTTTTCCATATTTAACATTGTGCGAGTGACATCATACAAATTGATGGTGTGGGTAACGTCTATGTTTACTTCCTTGAAATAGGTGGTCCGCGATGTTTATATACTACACGAAAGTCGGAAAGATAATCTGATACTCCTATGGTGCTATAAATACAAAAGTGAACTCGATCATAAACCACTGCGAAATTTTTCACGTCTAAAAATTACCCTTGTACTGGGTAAAGCATTAAACCTTCATACCTTCCTAACAAGTGTTTGTGCTATGTATCCATATTATCAGAGGCAAGCTTTTGGCTTCGTGATAATAGTCTGAAGCTGCATTATTTTCTAACTAGATATCGAAGGTCAATATCCGGCCAACCCTTTTCTATACTATGCATACGAATAGTAGATAATAGAAATTATTACAATCAAGTTTAAGGATAACTAATAACAACTAATAAAATAAAAATAAAAAAAACGTTGTCGAGTTACACGCAATGTCGAGTTATCGAGAGTCGAGTTATCGGGATTCTACTCTATCTACTGACAGGCCACAAACTTATTGTGCGATGTGTGGAGGACATTTCATTGTCAGTACATAATTGTTAGAGCTAGGACAAATATCGTTTTGCTTGCAATGTGTGCGCTGTGAGTGTGCATGGATAGTGTGCAGAGAAGGGGCTGAAGCTGCAAACATCACAGTCAGGGCTGTAACAACAAATATGACTTAAAAATACATATTACAGTCAAATAAGGATGCGCATAGGCAAAACACCGCGCAGCCGGCTCTCAGGTTGCTTGTTCTCCTGTATTTAGTTTTCCTCAGTTGCCAGTACCGAGTAAGTCGAAGATCACTAATTGTAAATAGTACATTTCAGGTTATTTTTTCTAAAATTTAACATGTTTGGTCAAATCTTTGTGATATAGCATTTAAATGTATTTTATTTAAGAAATAATCCATGAACGCGCCGTGGCCGAGCGGTTAGACCGCTTGACAAAGCGACCCAGGTTCGATCCCAGGCGTCCGTATGTGGGATGTGTGGTGGATACACCGGCGGAGGAGCGGGTTTTCTCCGGGTTCTCCCGTCATCGTTCCACCAATTGTTCCAATATCTTTTTCTTTCCCTTAATTTAACTTTACCACTCATTTTGTCCGTTTGCTCTCTTTCAGTGTCAGCGGGCGTTCGGGTGCAGCATGGTGGGATGAAGTGCTCTGCGTGACTCCGTCCCCTGTCACGGTAGCCGGGCTCCGGATTCTGTCCACACTGAGGCCCTCGAGACTTCCTGCAGGTCCGGTGTACTGGCTCGTGTCAGGGAGTTTCTAACTGGGAAAGCATGGGGACCCTGCCCTCTGCTGTCTCCCTCCGCGTCTGTCCTTCTACCTTCTATGAAATAATTCAGATAAATATCATTCGATGGTTTGATCTTCCCAGATAAACTCTCCTGCTCCAGTAGATCAGACGTCTTATGTGATAAAAATGGACTATTACAATTTTTGCATCTGTATAAAAGTCGTTGCAGAATGTTATAGACATTGGTTCATGTTAAAGCGGTGGTAACTGTGTTGGTTTTGATTTGCTAACGCCACTGACCCTCGGTGCAACTTTTATTGGTCGGAATTCCTGGTCGTCCAATCATTGTTTTATGCACAAATAGGGTTAGTCAGTCCCCCCACCCCTATGTAAGCACAACTCTTGATTTAAAACAAGCTCATGCTGTTTGATAATAGCGTAACAGTATCTATCGGTGCAGCATCTGGAAATCGCTCCGTTATGGATAAATAACCGAGCCAGTGGTGGAGATATACACCACCCCTATCGCTGTCTCCAACCCTCCACCCTCGCTCGCTCACTCGCTACTGAAAAAGATGCATATCGACCTAATATGTTTGCGCAATTGTGATTTGTATTATTTCTTCAAATATAGCTCAATCGGTCTGTGTGTTGTGCTTGTGGCTTATACTTTGTTTTGGCAAGAGTTCCATGGCGTTCAAATGGCAACAATAGCCGAGTAGAACAAAGCACGCGAGCTTTAGGAAACTGCACGTTTACATGGACAAACCAAACACCTATGTACCTACACTTTTATTCCTTCTTGTGAAGTGATCCGCTGGCAGGAAAGGAAAGTAATTTAAAGAACATGCTCATCAAGATAAATTAAAAACGATAAATTTAGCTTTAGAGAACCTTAAACACGTGTTCCTAAAAGCTGAAGAACGGGACGAATAACAGACGAAACTTTTAACACAATAAAAAATCACAAACTGCCTGTTTTTGTACAAACTATTCTTCTATGTACATAATAGAGATATAAGAACATTTCTAGAATTTCTTTAATACGTATTCGTATTTACTCGCACACTTTATCTTGAGCCCTAGACTCTAGTACTACGAACGGTTCGAGTCAAGAAGGTTATGCTTTGTCAGAATAACAACTGAGTATCGTTGCGCATACTCCAGTGTTACCACTTGTATCTCATTACTTTTTTATCATACCGGTTTACCTACCTTCGTGTTTAACCAACTCAAATAGTAATTTATGTACTGAAAGCCTGAAGCAGATCCAACATAAAATTCCAGCGATTTACGAACGCAGTGTAGGAAAACAAGGAATCATGCGTTAAGCCCAACTGTTGGCTAACCTGGAAATAACAGTTAGTGGAAATACTATTCACGGCCTTCTATGTTATAATTTAAAACACGACTGCATAAAACACATGAACAGTCCTGTTGCCAACTTCGACAACAATGCCATCTAGAAGCTCTAGATAAAGTGTGTCAGAGTGCACATTTCCTCATAGACACAATGGGAAGGGTCTTAAACGAAGTCAAACAAAACAAATACAAAGAAAAAGAAGAGAAGAGGCAGATTTCCCATTTGAGAAAAGTATTCCCTCCTCCCAAGCTATCTCAATTATTTAGTATTCAGGGCTAAAGTGTATCTACTAGAAAAGCTATTCTAATTGCTATTTTTTGTATACACAGTTATAAATTATGTTGACATTTCTTTGTGTAACGTTATTTCAACATTCAATTACTATTTTGAGCCACAGCATGAGAAACGTCTAATTTGCTAGGTAACTTCTTACGGAAAACTTACGATAAGCCCTATTTAACACATACCTACATTTAAAATTAAACTACTGAAATGATTCTAGAAAATAGATTTTATTTGTGTAATTATTAGGGCACGGAAGTTCATGCCCTAAAAAACACTGAAATATGCATGCAAATATGCTCTTAAAAACTTGAAAATATGCCAAGAAATATCCACTATTGAATTAAAACAATTAATGTCCCTTTGCAGTAGACAAGACGAGTTAGTATAAATAATAAATAAAGTTACCTTATTCCTTAGAGGTTGAAGCAGAAGTGGTCCCGCTGCTAGTATTAACTGCTAAATTGCAGTTCACAACCAACACTTTGCACATATTTTCAACTGTAAAACATCGTCTGTTGTCTCGCAAAACACTTTTGTAACGTGAAAAACTTCTCTCCACGTCACAAGATGTTATCGGGGCATATTTAAATTATGTTAACTGCTTCACAGAGAGAGAGTCAAGTCTCTTGGTGTGACAGATGGTTTTCTTTTGAGGACGTCTCGAATATCGCACATCTGTTTATAACCAAAATTTTTTGAAATTACATAATTCACTTTCTCTTTCACTTTTTGACCTAAGCTACCAGAAACCGAACTTAGAGCACATTTTTTTTCTTCCAAAGACAGTAAGTGATTCATGCAAAGGAGATCCTACAGCTTCCAATGCCGTTATGGCTGTTGGTAAGAAAGAAAAATGGGCAGAAATGAAACCAAGATCCTCTTTTAACCCAGTGCCTGACAGAATATTGTGCAGTTTCTATTGATGAAGCATCTTTCGAGTCCAATGAATTAATAACCTCTTCGACTATTTCTATGTGCTCAGCATAATTGACCCATGTTCCCCATCGAGTTAACACTGGTGCAGGAGGAAGTCGGATATTAGGTGCTGTTGATCTAAACAGCTTAACTCTTTTAGGAGATTTAACAAAACTTCTCTCTGTACTGGACACAAATCTATCTACCAATGGGAAAGAATCACGTATTATCTCAGAAATGCAACGAAGAGCGTGTGCCAAGCAAGTTATATGAATTAAGTTAGGAAAAATACCTTTCAGAGTTTGTCCAGATTTTACCATATTATACAAATGGAAAAAAGAATAAAAAACCATAAAATAACTAAACTATGCTATATCGAGGCTATGGTATTGAAATAATATTGTGACTTTGGTGGGTGTAAAGTAAAGAAGACAGATGTAGTCGAGATAAAGAAACACTTTTATTTCCGTAAACAGTAACTTTGTACACTCGTTGCAACAGCACGGCTCCGAATTAGTAACACAAAAACTGTCCGTTCTCACACTTTACCGCTATTTATACCTCCCAGGCACTATTCTGGAAACTTCAGGAAAGTTCAGTTATTATTGCGGTGAAATACAAAGCAGAAAATTCCAGAAGTCTCTATCCCTTTCTCTCTTTCGGTAAGCGCCCCAACAATGCGGCCATTCCCTGTCTCTTCCCTTCGGCTCCTTTGCGGTAGTGCCGACAATAATGCGATGGGCGACACTATGCATTTATCAAAATCAAGAAAATATGCAGTTATATGCACCATAAAATCATCTCCAAATAACTCAAAATTCGAGAATGCGTGCACATAATGTAAAAGCATACATTTTTAACCCCTATGAAAAAACATGCAAATGCATGAACTCCTAGCCCTATTCTTATTGTTTTATACCCTGTGGCGGATAGATTCTGTGCTTGGACATATTCCAGCACGAAATATTATTGCACAAATAATTGTCAAATTAATATAAATCACATCATATACATTTTTGGGGGTGGTTAAATTTATAGTCACTTCTTTTATTTTCGGAAAATAAATAAATAAAATACGGAATTCGGGTATGTTAAACATACCCAGGCTGCTTAGGAGGTTATTCCTCTTCAGCCGAGATGTGGTTCTTAAATTTTTTGTGGGCTGAGCTTTCGGCGGTTGCGTCACGGCTGGTCAATTGAGTTTATTTAGGAACAATATATTTGTATATTGTTCCCTGTGGGCATTTGGCATTTTGGCTTATTCTAGGGACCCAAGAAGACTGATTTTAGTTGTTTGGGAAGGTTTTTGTTTGTAGTTGCTACGGCTCGTAAAGTTTTTTATTTGTGTTTTGTGTTTTTCTCTTTTTTGAAGGTGTGGGGGTGCTGTTTTAAATGTTCTGGAAGTATTGTAAGTGTTGTTGTAGTTCTTCTTGCTCGGCTGCTTGCTTTTTGTCATACACTTGGATGAGGGTGATTAGTGGAGGGTTTTTGTCTCTATCTGTTGGTGTGATGGTTTTCATGTGCTGTGCTGTGTTGATGAGGGCTCTTCGGTATGGTCGTGTGTGTGCGTTATGGATGTACCGTAGCATTAGTTCGGCTACGTGTACATCTATTGGGGGCATTCTGGCATATTGGTGGAGGTTGCTATTCTTGTAGTTCGGGAGTAGTTTAAGGGCTGTGCGCAGGCACTTTCTCTGTTTATTGTAGTTGTGTGGATGAGCGGCATGGTGGCTACAGCAGCGTACGTGAGATGTGGTCGAATTAGTGTAATGTATAGTTGTCTGAGGATTGTAGATGAAAGTCCTTGTCGGTTTAGTTTTCCAAGGTACTTGAGAGTACCATGGATTGGGCGGGTTTTTTTTAGGAGCTCTTCATAGTGTGGCTTGATGGAGAGGCTGGCGTGGATTTTGATACCGAGGTATTTTACGGTCTTTTGGCTCTGTATGTTCTGATTGTTAATTTTAATACTTAGTTGTCTGTCTTTCTCTCTTCTTTTTTTCCTAAATACAATGACTTGGGTTTTTTGGGTGTTGATGGTGATTCTCCACTTGCGAGTCCATTTGAGGAATATTCTGAGTTGCTGTTCCAGTTTGTTTTTGGCTGCGGGTAGCTGGGTGTGTGTGCTCCAGTATGCCGTGTCATCGGCATACTGGGCTAGCTGGAGTGTTCTATGGATGGGTTGTGGCGTGTCCGAGGTATATAGTATGTAGAGGAGGCCTGATATGACGCTCCCCTGGGGTGTGCCGGCTTGCATGGTGATGGGTTCAGAAGTCTGTCCGTTCATTTTTATTCTGGCGGTCCGATCAGTAAGGAAGCTGGCTACCCATCTCACTAGGCGATGTGGTATTTGCATTTGTGTAAGTTTGTACAGTAGCCCATTCACCCAGCACTTATCAAATGCTGACTGTATGTCAAGGAATGTGGCTATTGTAGTGAATCCTCGGTTATACGCGTCTTGCAGTTGTGACATCACTCTCACAAGTTGATCTTGGATCGTGATGTCACTCCTGTATCCTGCTTGTGTGTCTGGTATTAGTTTCTTTTCCTGGCAGATTTGCGTCAGTCGTTTGACCAGGATTTTTTCTAGCAGTTTTGAGAGTGTGGAAGTGAGTGAAATGGGCCGGTAGTTTCTTGGGTCGGTTTTGTCCTTCCCGGGTTTTTCCAACAGCAGGATGTGGGCCTGTTTCCACACTACCGGGTGGTATCCATGTTTCAGTATTGCGTTGTAGATATGTGTGATATGAGCTATTGTGGTAGGTGGTAGTTTTCTTAGCAGCAGATAGGTTATCTCATCCGGTCCTGGTGCGGTGTTTTTTGTTTTCGGGATTGCGTTCTTCTGGGGAAATGGGTTTTTCGTCTTTGTCTGTAGGGTCTAGTTCCTCACCGGGGAATTGGGGTGTGTAGAGTGCCTGGTTGGTGTCTATATGACGGTTAACATGGGCGTAGTGTGTTTTGTGAAATGTTGTGTCTTCTGGTGTTCTGAATACTGTGTCATAATGTTGTTTGAAAACTTCTAGTTTCTCCGTTATGTCGTGGATGGGTTGGCCATCTTTCTTTATGGGGTATTGGGGGGAGGCTTTCTTCTTTGTGGTTTTTATGAGGCGCCAAAATTTGGCGGGGTCTCTGGTGCGGCTCTCGGTGATTTTGGCGAGCAGGGAGCTCCAGTTGTTGTTGTTGTGTGTCGTGATGGCTTGTTTTATTTCTTGTTGTAGTCTGTTTACTATTGTTTTGTCTTCTGGATGGTGTGTTTTGATGTATTGTCTGTGGGCTTGTCGTTTTTGCTTTATTAGAGTTATTATATGTGGTGGGAGTGGTCTGCTGTACTGGTTTACGTTGATGATTTTTTCCGGTACTGCTGCTCTTTGGGCCTCGGTGATTATTTTTGTGATAGATTCGGCATATGAATCTATGTCGTGCCACGTTTCTAGGGGAGGGTGTTGCAGGTTGTTGGAGAGTCGTTCTGTGGTTTTTTTTAATATATCCCAGTCAGCGTTCTCGTAGTCTTTTATTTTGATGGTCCTTTGGCTTTGAGTTATCCATGGTTTTGTTCTCAAAGTGACAATTACTGGGCTATGGTCAGTGTCCGGGGGTGCATCAGTGGTAATGTCTTCGACGAGGGGAAAGGTGCTTTTTGAGGCCAAAATCTTGTCGGGGGAGGTCGATTGTTGGTTGGGTCCTCCTACCCTTGTTGGCCCTGGTATCAGTACTAGCTTGAGTTGGGTGCGGCGGAGAACTTTCTCAAGTTCGCGGCCGTGGGAGTTAGTGACTTCATCTAGTAGGGCGGTGCTGTTTGCGTTCAGGTCTGCGGCAATTATTAAATTTCGGTAGTTGTCATTCAGGTAGTGAAGTGCGTCGGTGGGGAATGGTGAGCTCGGGGGGACGTAGATTGTGGCTACGTGGATCTTTTGTCTATTGATGGTGACTTGGATTAGTATTAGCTCGAGGTCCTTGAAGATGGGTGGTGTGTTTATCTGTTTGGGATTGAGCTCGTTTCTTGCCATGATGAGTACTCCGCCTCCAAATCCATGTGTGCGGTCTTTTCGGAAGATTTGCAGGGGGTGGTATGAGAAGTTTCTTTGCTTGTGTAATTTCGTTTCATTAATGGTGATTATGTCTGCTTGATGATATGTTAGGAGGTCTGTCAGTTGTTGTCTTTTGTTTGCAATACCGTTGATGTTCAGATGAAGTAGTTTGATGTTGTGATGTGTCTGGGATGTTGCTGTTGTGACCGCCATTGATGTCTCTGATGTGCGTGTGTGTGCTTGGTGTGTGGGTTGTGCTTATTGTTGTTGTCGGTTCACGAATACAGCTAGTTGGTTGCCGATTTTGGCTGTGTTTACGGCTGTTTTCATCGTTTTTCTTGCAGTTTGGTTGATGCTCTGTAGTAGCCTGTTTCGTTGGTTGGGGGGCGTGGCGTCGTATATTGGGGGAATGAGTGTGGTCAGTAATTGTGTGGCAGAAAACTTAGAAGAAGAAGCATCCCAATAATAAACCCGTGGCCAATCAGGGCTACTGCTCGACCGCTGCCCACCACAGACGTCATAATTGGGATGGCGCATAGAACTGTGCGTTCATTTCGAGCTGCGTTCTGGAACGCAAATGGGGTTAGAGACCAGAGACCTGGCCTGCTGGAGTTCGTGGACAGTCATGGAATTGATATCCTGATGGTCTGTGAAACGCACTTGCACGCTGGTGTACAGTTTTACCTGCCAAGTTACGCCGCTCATCGGTCTGATCGGGTCGGCCAACAGGGCGGTGGTATTGCCATTTTCATAAAGAACCATCTCACCCACACTCCTGTTACCATTCCTCCGCTACAACACCTGGAGGCAACCGCCATAAGGCTATCCTTGGGCGGGAACGATCTGGTGCTTGTGGCGGTATATTTACTTACTTATTTTAATCAGGAAAAATTTGCCTGGTGCCGGTACAGAGGGGCCCGGCTTACAGGCTAAAAATTTACATTAATTACAATTTATAATATTTACATGGGTACTCTTGTTTGCGTTTTCTTATCAAAAAACCCATACGGTGAGCAGCTTTAGCTCATCGAGAACAGTTTTTGGGCGTATTCTGAGTCCTTCGATTGTCCGTTTTTGATATTTTTTTTTATTTATATACACGGATACATACACTCACTCACTCCTGGGCATACCACACATATGTCCCATCACACACACACACACACACACACACACACACACACACACACACTCTCGTATATACATATTTACACACACTGCACTATATACACTTCACTATTTACAGTTTTTCCGCGGTTTTCCTGTGCGGATCAGGTTGCAGCTCCTGTGGCGTTTCCGAGGCACAGACCTCTTCCGGAGTGTGTGGCCTAGGGCCTGGGTTGCATGGGCGCGCATCAAGGGCACTTCTATGAAGCGGACATCACGACACTCCTGAACCTACACCACAGGGTTTGCATTGCAGGCGACTTCAACGCAAAACACCCAAGCTGGCACAGCCGCACCCAGAACGTTAAGGGCCGGGGACTGTACCGTCTCATTAGCGGGAACCCCGCCCTTCACGCGCACGGGCCGAGAGGTCCAACCCACTACCCGGCGCGCGGCGCCGCGGATGTCATCGATTTCATGATCACCAAAAACATACCATTTCACTTGGACCTCTCTGTGATTAACGATCTGGACTCCGACCACAACCCTGTTGTGGTGGATGCAGACGTTAATCTTACTGCCCTGGGAGTGCCGGACTGGGTGGATGAAGTCGACTGGGATGCAGCCGTCCTAGCCCTTCAAAACTCTGTGGAAGCAAATCCTCGAATAGACTCGATAGAGGCTCTCGAGGAGGCAGCCACGGGGTTTTCTACCTCCGTCCTAAACGCGGTGCGTGCTCACACGCATCGCATTCCTACCGAAGTACCAAACCCGACATCTATCCCTGTCCCACTTAAACGCCTCATTCAAGCAAAGAATGCTGTCAGACGGCTATGGCAGAGATTCCGACATCCTAGGATAGGAGTAATACACCAGAGGTTCAAATCCCTGGTGAGACGACTCCTAAGAAAACATAGGCAAGCAGCTTGGGACGAAACAATGCGTCACGTAAACCTCCAGGAGAGGAAACCGTGGCGCATCGTCCGAGCCTTGCGGAAAGACAAATCTGCACACCAGCATCCAGTGCACAGCCCTCGGGGAAGACTTGTCTTTGAACCGAGGGAAAAAGCAGAGGCACTAGCAGACTATCTGGAAACTCAATTCCAGCCTAGGGTAGATCCTCAGAACGATGACCACACTGACCTCGTGGAACAAGCGGTAGAAGACATTTTAGAAGTCCGACCCGCGGGCCACGAGGAGTTCCACATCCCGGTAGTTACCCCTCGCGAGGTAACTAACACCATCCGGCACCTAAAACCTAGAAAAGCCCCTGGGTAGGACCGGGTAACAGCGGAAATGCTCCAGCACCTACCCCATAGAGCCGTGATGCACTTGACCCGCATTTACAACGCATGCCTCAGCATGCGTCACTTTCCAGCTGTCTGGAAACAGGCGCGTGTGGTATGCGTTTTGAAGCAGGGAAAGAATCCGGTTTTTCCATCTAGTTACCGTTCCATCAGCCTCCTACCAGTTATCTCGAAAGTGTTCGAGAAACTGTTCCTGTCCCGCCTCGGACCTCTTTTGGAAGAAAAAGGTCTCCTACCGGAACACCAGTTTGGTTTTCGTTCTGGTCATTCCACGACTGAGCAACTACTGCGTGTAGCCGAGAAAGCTTCCCTGGCTTACCAGGAGAGGGCTAAAACGGTGGCAGTGTTGCTGGACGTGGAAAAGGCATTTTCTACCACTTGGCATGAGGGGCTTGTCTACAAGCTCATACAGCAGGAAATCCCCCCTCCATACATTTACTTGGTGGCTGGTTTCCTACAGGAACGTAGCTTCCGAGTGAAGGTGGAGGGATCATTTTCTGGAGAAAGGCCCATTGGCGCAGGAGTACCCGAGGGCAGTGTACTGTCACCGGCACTTTTTGCAGCTTACATGGCCGATCTCCCGACGCACCCCAACACACACATCTGTCAGTATGCGGACGATCTCATGATCTTCGCTACTAACAAGAACCCGCGCTGCAGTTACCGACAAGTACAAGCCCACCTCTGTGCCATCAGTAGATGGTGCGAGAACTGGCGTATGTCCATTAACCTGGAGAAAAGCTCTGCGATTCTCCTGGCTAATACGATAGCCAACCGGCTCCCGCTGGACCTCGTGCTTCGGCGCCGTCGGATCCCCTGGGTCACTACGGCCAAGTATCTCGGGGTCACGCTGGACCGGCGGCTGACGTATAGACATCACGTCAGGGGCAAAGTACTGCAAGGCCACGCTGCCCTCCGGCAGTTGTACCCCATCCTCAGTTCCCAAACCATGCCCTTACGCCTGAAGCTTCGGCTGTATCGAGCGATCATCCCGCCTCTGGTCCTGTACGGATGCGAGATCTGGGGAGTGGTGGCCAGGTCCACCTTCATCAGACTCCAGACGTTGCAGAACCGGGCATTAACGATGATCTATGATACTGGCCGAAGATTTCCTGCCCATATCCTACACGAACACTCCGGTATCCCGTACATTGTCGACGTGATCAAAACTCGCGCTCGAACAATGTACAATAAACTCCAGAACCACCCTAACCCTCTGGTGAATACTCTGGGCCAATACGACCAGAGACAGCCGCGTCGACTACCATCCAAAAGATTGCCGAAGGACATCTTAAGTCCTGCGATCTAATCTTAAGATGGGAAAGGCGAAAATGCAATCTGTACTCAAAACAGAGAGAATCACCAGTTTCAGTTCACCTCTCAGCGAGTGACTGACGGCCAGAACCCTGGTAGGGATTAGCGCGTAGAATTCGCGCACAGCCCACTTGCGGACCAATCCCTGCCTACAATCCCTCCCGCTACTATAAAAACCCCTGTTCCAACAAATTTTTCCCAGTGATAAACATCCCTGTAGTGACACCATCAAAACTATCGCGCAGGTTAAGCCGTATGACGGATAGGTACTGCGGTAAAGACACTCGAGCGGGGGAACAATCACCTCACCTCCGCTCGACTCGAACTCCGTCTGGCGTGCAGTACTGGAAGTGGGACGTAGTCAGCACCCCGGTCCCTCTGAACCGGTTATGCGGTCTTTTCGACCAGGGGTTGCTACTTTTCAATCAAGTAGCTCCTCAATTGACCCCTCCGAGACCTAACGAGGCTGAGTGCTCCCCGTACCATGCCTTCCAGTAGGGGAAAAAATCCCACGCCGACACCGAGTCCCCCGCGGCAGAGACGACCTACACGTTAATTATATAATTTCATAAGTACTTGTTAGAATACAGAAACTAGAAGTTATATATACAAACTAATACATCGTACACTGGAAAGTAACTTCTTCTTCTTCTTCCTCTTTCCCTTCTACCTTTACAGCGTAGGGGTGGCTCCGTAAATCCATCCACTGGAAAGTAACTGACAGTAAATATTGTTGTTAGCTAATGCTGGATTTCTGACAATGAAGTCATTAATCCTCTTGCTCTCCAATATTGATAGCAATGGCAGTATAGTAACCAATTTTTAGAGAGCACCATATCTGACAGTAAATATACGTTTTAGTAACAACCTTTCAAAAATCCACAACGTCTATGGCTCAAATTCGAGAGGTCACAGTCCCCGACCTATCTGACTGGGGTCCCCTTCAGTTGCCAAAGTAAATACCGGATTGGATATTTAATATCACGATCCAAACTTCTACCTTAAGTCTAAAACAACAGTAAAAATGAAAACTGCGTGGTAATAGTTAATGCTGTGCCATCTATCCGCAAATAATGAAAGCAGATAGACTGGATGGCACCCTAATGCCATCTAGCGTCACAGAGGTGGAGGTTCAGCTGTCGTGTACTTGTGATGAAGCAAGATGGTGTGGTATAGGGATGAGACCTTGAAGACTAACTGTCCAACACACACAGATCTACGAGCTATCGCTTAACAGATCCATTGTGATATGACTATATAGTCAAAGTTACGTACAATAAATAGAAAAAGTGACTTTACAAAGTACCTTATAATTTATAATACATTATTTGAAGATTGACACATACATTTACAGTTTTCACATTTTATCATATAAACTGATATACTTAAGCTGTAAATTTTTCGTATCTTGACTTGTTCATGGCAAAATCCGAGATACTGGCTTGATGTATACCACAATAGACAGTCTATATTGATGTGTTAGATTATATTGTTGCGTTACAGTTGACACAGACTGGAACTGCTCTTTGGTAAGAAGAAAAAATCTGCTGTGCTGCACTCACATGACTTTCTCTACTCTTGTACTAACCATTCGTACAAACTCTTATTCCTATATATTCTTAGTTGAGATAAACATTTGTACAAATTATCTTATTGCTTATTTCCTTGTAGATACAAGGGGAATATGGGAATACAGTAGGCTTTGAGTGATAGTCAAATCTTTTAAAGCTTTTAGATTCCGTTCTCTCTGCACAGCTAACATATAAAAAGTGAACAATGATTTTGCATTTGACAGAAGTAAGTTTTCCAAAACTCACATAAATAGCAAGGAATATCTAGGAAATGGTTCGCCGTACAAAAATAAATCTCGAGATAAATGGTGTGCTTTAGCAAGATCTACATTTACGGTTTACTAGTTATGCAAAAGTCATCCAGAGTAAATATGACTACAGGGGCTATAGCCAGAAAATTCAAGATATACATTTCATTTTTTCATAAAAATATCTTAAATATATGGCGTTTTATTCAAAATCGTTAAGTCATTTTGAAGAAAATCACATTTTTCATGTAAAGGGTAGTTTAGGGTGGAGGAATTTTCTTCAAAATCTTCGTGACGTATCCTTGAAAAACATTAAACTTAAATACCAACTTTAGCTTTTAACCGAGTTTTCGGTTTTGAGGTATACTGTCCACAGACTGACACACAGACACACACACAGACAGACGTCGCATTATCTAGCCCAGTTAAGTCATACATCATTGTTGTCCTCTGATTGTTTGCCTCTTGTTGTTGTAGTGTTTAACGCCCGCTTTTACTACTACGGCACCGCAGGCGGTGACACTGATGATACATGAAGATGGAGCACCGGTGGAATGAGATGGCGGGGGAAACCGGAGTACCCGGAGAAAACCCGCCCTGACGCCGCTTCGTCCACCACGAATACCACATGAGGGTCCCTGGGATCGAACCCGGGGTTTGCCTCTTGTAGACCAAAGAATGATTACTTAATTAAATTAATTTGTTTTATTTTAAAGCACAGACGGCAGATTCTGCGAGTATTATGCCAGTCAATAGCACGATATACACCATATGTATATCCTTGTAGATATCGACGTATCGCGAACATGTTAGATGGGTACACCGACAGACAACCGAGACTGGATTTACTCTCGACAGTATCTTTAATGGTTATAATACTCATAATAAGGCTTATGAAAACTCTCGTGATGTTCCGACAGGACAGACATCAACAGAGATTCCACACCTACCATCCATTTCAGGAGGCGAGGGGATTTGTTACATGGCCTGCTCGATCTCCTGATTTGAATCGGGATTTGACTTCTTTAAGAAGAAGAAGATTTGATTTCATCTGGAACGTTGTAAGTCTGTGGTTTACGCAACTCCTGTACCAGATATTGACACAGTGACGGGTCGTATCTGCACTGGATTTAACCAAATAGAAAACACTAGTGCTAAGTTCAGAAACAATTTAATTCTATATCCTCAAACAGTGGTCAACTTGCTTCAAATGTCTCATTTCTTAGCCTACATCCGGTTTATCAGACTGCTATCTCTTCTCACACTCACACATGCTGAAAGATCCCACAGTTCACCACTGTAGCAGCCGGTAGTAGATTCACCTAAAGCTGGTGTGGATCGCGGTTAATAATGAGATTTAACCAATAGTAAATAAAGAAAAACATAATGTTTTTTAGCACTTGAGTGCACCTACCTATTTATTTGCCTTTAGAGGTGATGAAGGGGTAGAAACGCCACTGCTAACGCACCTTCTCCCCATCGTATCCAGAAACCTCCCTCAAAATACTCGCTGAAAATTTGCAACCATCACAAATTCGTTTTTGTTGTCATAAAATATCGCCACTCCATTGTGGTAACTGGATACCGTTGGGCTGGCTGGCGGGCGGGCGGTGGGGTGGACTGGCAAACATGTAGGATATTGCCTATTTTATCATTTCCAGTGGAAACCATGGCCAGTCCATTTCTAGTGTCAGCAAGCCCATTCATTTGGAAAACCTACCCTCTCACCCTCTCAGCCAGTTGTTTCAGTTTGTTATATGTGTGTGTGTATCATCCCCCGGCACGATAGGAATGTGTGTATGCGCGCTGCGATTGATTGTTACGATTCGATATCTCGATGATGTGAGTGAGTATATGTGCTGCGGTTTGAATAATATTCGGTTGCTATTTTATTGTTGGCGCGCTGCGATAGAGGGAGCCTGCCTCGCAATGTTCCAAGGGGGGACCATATCTAATACTTGCAATTTTTTTTATTTTTGGGGCGTGGCAGGGAAGGGGCTTAACTATCACATCGGTGAACAAAATAAAAAGAGAAATACATATATGAGCGTTGTAAACTGACTGATAACCCGCCCATTTGTCACAGTTAGGCCTTTCGATGTTCCAATCTAACCTCAATGTGTGCCTCTTACAGAACAACATGACGTATGAAAACTTTGTGATTGGAAGTACCTGAGCAAGTACTTGTTACTTTCTTAACCACATATCTAGTAACTAGAGAAAACATTACATTCCACCCGAAAATTCCATATCAAGATTTCACTGCAATACACGTTTTAACATCCCCTGAATCCAAAAGATACATTTTTACTTTCTCTACTGGTAAGGGAAGTATTGTATTCCACCCAAAAATTCGATGTCGAAATTTCACCGGAAATATGTTTTGAGGTCCCCTGAATCCAAAAAAAGCATTTTTAGAAAAAGGTCCGTGTGTGTCTGTGTGTCAGTCTGTCAGTCTGTGGACAGCATAACTCAAAAACGAATAGTCGGTTAAAAACCAAAGTTGGTATTTAAGTTTAGTGTCTTTCAAGGATGTGACACGAAGATTTTGCAGAAAATAGCCCCACCCTAAACTACCCTTTACACGGAAAAGTTTCGAAAATTTTGATTTTCTTGAAAATGGCTCTAACGATTTTGATTAAAATTTCATATGTTTCAGATATTTTGATGACAACTGAAATGTATATCTTGAATTTTCTGGCTATAACCCCTGTAGTCGTATTTACTCTGGGTGACTTTTGCATAACTGGTAAACGTTAGAGATAGACCAAATCATACTCTACAAAAAATGTAGATCTTGCTAAAATACACAATTTATGTCTGAATAAATTGTCTTGTAGGGTGAACTCTTTCGGAGATATTCCTTGTTATGTGTATGATTTTCGGAAAACTAAGAACTTTCGTGAAAAGGATCATCATTGTTCATTTTTTTATATGTTAAGTGGGCAAAGGCAACAGAATCCCAAAGCTTTAAAACATTTCACTATAGCACAAAGCCTACTGTATTCCCATATTACCCTTGTACCTACAAAGAAATAAGCAATAAGTTATACAAATGTTTATCTTAACATAAAGAAGATATAGGAATAAGAGTTGTGTGTGTATGTGTGTATGTGTGTGTGTTTGTGTGCGTGTGCGTGTGTGTGTGTGTGTGAACGAGACACTACCATATTACCAATAGACCGCGGAGAACGACACTCCATTCTCCTATTCCTATAATACCTATAAGGAAATGTCTAATAAAACAATTTGTAAAAACATCCATATCAACAAGCGCATGTTGAAAAGTCCCAGGCCAATAATTTTGCTCAGAAAGTGCAACATTGAATGCACTTAAAACTGTAATTTATTTGTCCTGTTATAAAGCGTTTTCTTATATAAATGACAATGCAATTCAAAATACGATTGTGTACGTATATTTAAATAAAACGAACATGTGATTTAGTGATGTACTGAAACCATAGTGTAGGCGTTGAAAACAAAACAAATGTACAGATAGTGATTTTGCTGTAACAATAATGAACGATGCTGAAAAGCATATAGTGCATATATGTAATCCCTGCGCCATAATTTTGTTAAAGAAAATATCATTTGTAAGAATTAAGGTTTGGAACTTCCCTGAAAAGGTAAAATGTTTTGAAAATAATTACCAAGCAATAAGCATTGTGCATAGTGGAAACTTGTAAGTAGAATTATTCAGGTATGTACAGAAATATAGACTTTCCAGCTTCTTTGTTCACAGAGGATTCTTATATTCGCGATTCAGTTAATTATCAGAAATCATTGGACGTATCAAAGGTGTGTAAAGTAATTTAACTACAAGAAAATTTTGGTTCTACAATATACTTTCGTAACATTAATCGAAATTTGCTAAATATCCCTGATAATACTGTAAAATATTGCATAAAAACCACCCACTGAAACTTACATACATACTATAAAAGCCACTGCAAAAGTGAGTGGAAAAATGTGATTGTTGCACTCACATGACTTTCTCTACTCTTGTACTAACCATTCTAACAAACTCTTAGTCCTATATCTTCTTCGTGTTAGTCGAGATAAACATTTGTGCAAATTGTGTTATTGCTTATTTCCTTGTAGGTACAAGGGGAATATTAGAATACATGACCGAAATAGTTCTCTCTACTAAAAATGCATTTGCACAAAACGAGTTTTTTAATAAGATTTGCATTTTTGTATAGTAAGTTTTGGGCTATATCTTACGGCTTACCGGTTATGCAAAAGTCATCAACGTGCGCGCGTTGACTTTCTAAAAATGTAATTTTTTTGATTCAGGAGACCTCAAAACTTGGGATTTTTGGGTGGAATACAATACTTCTTTACTAACTATACGAAACAGAGAAAGTAAAAAGTCCAGTGTTTATATACATCACTCTGATAACCCACATATTTGTCAAAGTTAGACCTTTCGAAGTGTAAACCTAACCTCTGTGTATGTCTTTTGCAAAACAACGCGACATGTGGTAAGTTTGTGCATGGAAATATAAACAAGCACTTGTGTGTATTGTTGTTGTTGTTGTTGTTGCTGCATAGAACATTTAAACGTTGTTTTGTTTCGTCTGGATAGAAAAGTTTCATGCACCTCTGCAGCCGGGGGATATTCAGCCAACATGTAAACTATTTGTGGGTTGGGTGTTGGTACCACTGTACAAAGGGACTTAGTAACAATAAAGGAAAATAACAATAGAAGCGGAGACAAAAGATACATGCCGAGCAGCGATAATGGCTGAGCGATTACCTTTTCCAAGACAACAATGGGAGCTTTTGATTAGCGTATAAATCTATAAGCTTCTCTGTGTGTGTGTTTGTTTGTATCTGTATGATTTTCATACCTTCAGGAACGGCTGCTGCTCTGTTTACAAAGGAAAATAACACGCTGCTGAAATAATTTGGTAGAAATGCGTGCCAGAGATAAGCGAGCAAATGGAATTGGAAAAATATCGCTCAAAGAGGCCCCGTATTATCACCATAACTAAAATGCAAATATGTATTTACAATAGCAACATCAACAACTGCTGTTACTGTCCCTTTATGTTCCCTTAATTCCCTTCTATTTCGATATTCTAATTAACTTCAGAATTAGCGCATAGTAAGAAAATTCGGATGTGTTGCATTCACATGACTTTCTCTACTCACTCTTCTTTTACAAACTATTGTTAAATGAAACTTACCCTTGTTCCTGCTTCATTACTCATCTACTTCTTTCGCTGCGAGTAGGGATAGCTCCAGTACCCTAAAAAATAAATTAATTGCGCAAATAAGCACAAGCTTTTATTTAAATTCTATATAAAGAAGAAAATAAACGTTATATTAAATCAAATCCATCAGTTTATTACATTACAATTTATACGATAGGTATAAAAGCTTGTCGCGAGATTTACGTATTTTATAAAGAAACATTTTTTTCTTAAAATTACTTATACCTACCAAGGTCAAGTTAGATATTTTATTCTTGTTTATCTACACAGGTAAATCAATGGAAATACAGTAAGCTTAAACGATAGTTACATATTTTAAGAGCTGGTCGCCATGTGATTGCTTTGAAATTCCGTTCTCTTTGCAAAGCCAGGAGATAAAAAATACCAATAAGCAGTTCGTATTTTTAAACGTATGTATAGGTATATACCGGAAAATTGAGACGAATAACAGGAATATCTCGGTAATGGTTCACTCTATAAAAAATCTGATGTGTTACACTCACATGACTTTCTCTACTCATGCACTAACCATTCTTACAGACTCTTATTCCTATATCTTCTTCGTGTTAGTTGAGATAAACATTTGTACAAATTATCTTATTGCTTATTTCCTCGTAGGTACAAGGGGAATATTAGAATACACTAGGCTTTGTGCGATAGTCAAATGTTGTCTTTGCACACTTAACATATAAAAAAATGAACAACGATGATCCATTTCACGAAAGTTCTAAGTTTTCCGAAACTCACACACATAACAAGGAATATCTCCGAAATGGTTCACCCTACAAGAAAATTTATTGAAACATAAATTGTGTGTTTTAGCAAGATCTACATGTTTTGTATAGTATAATTTGGTCTATCTCTAACGGTTTACCAGTTATGTAAAAGTCGTCCAGAAAATATGCAATAAGATACAGGGGCAAGAGCCAGAAAATTCAAGATATACATTTCATTTGTCATCAAAATATCTCAAACATATGATATTTTAATGAAAATCCATAGAGACATTTTCAAGAAAATCAAAATTTTCCATGTAAAGGGTAGTTTAGGGTGGGGCTATTTTCTTCAAAATCTTAGTGTCGCATCCTTGAAAGGCATTAAACTTAAATACCAACTTTGGTTTTTAAGCGACTTTTCGTTTTTGAGTTATGCTGTCCACAGACTGACACAGACACACACACGGACCTTTTTCTAAAAATGTTTTTTTTTTTATTTAGGGGGCCTCAAAACATATATTTCCGGTGAAATCTCGACATCGAGTTTTTGGGTGGAATACAATACTTCCCCTACTTACCAGTAGAGAAAGTAAAAATGTATAAGACAGTTGTGTTTGAATGCCATCTGCACGCATTTGTAATACAATTTCGTCTGTCTTTTACAGTTTACCTGTTGTGCAAAAGTCTCAGTATTTCTGAGCACATTCCTAGAAAATATCTCAAACATATGGAATTTTAAACAAAATCGTGAAAGCTAATTTGGAAAAAATTTCAGTAAAAAAATCTTCATATCGCATCCTTAGAAGATGTTGGCTAATGCTGGATTTCTGACAATGAAGTCATTAGTCCAATGATATTTTAAAATTTATTTCACATATTATTTTCAAAAATCGTTTCTTGTACAAATAATTATAGTTTAATTAACGAATAAGGTACAATTTTACTTTTCTCCTTCGAATGAACTAACAAGAAATTAAACAAATATTTGTCTAAAGGCTGCAGTTCAGGTCTTCTGAGATCCCACAACGATTTATATTAATATCTTTGCCCTGCTATCGATGTTTCAGCGAATTTTCTAACGCTGAGTTTATGTTGGTAGTACTATCAAACAGGAAGTAACTAGATAAACAATTAGTGCTTGTATAGTTTTATATTTAAAAAAACATATTTCTTAAGGGATGTAAATACAGAAGGGTTAACAGCAACTAATTATTCAAATAATAAAACTATGTATATTAAGCTTCACTTGAGATGGATTAAATTTAATGTTAAAACACTCTGGTAAAATTAACAGTGCGAAGTTATACAATTTATTTCCAACTTCATCAGATCTTCACAAAGTGAGTCGTAATGATAATATTGTACTGCGTTAAGAAGGCACTCGTATAATGTACTAAACTGTTTATTGTTGCATCTTTCTCGTAAGAAACCACAAGGCTAAATAGCAAAATTGGAGCTCTTATAAGAAAAATTCAATGTTATTATTTCGTAATTAAGTGTGTGTTTAATCGTTTTTTAATTGGATTGTCGAAAATGATTGCCCTTCGTGACTTTATTTATGTGTTAAGTACTTTTAACTTCGAATTGATATATGGAAACAGTTTTTAGGTTATACCTACATGCAATCTCTGGCATTTCAGATATAGGAGTGTTACGTAAGTGAAACATTTGAATAACGTTGAACTAGAAATATTAAATTATTGTGTTATATAAAGGATTGCATAATGTAATAAATATGTATAACGGTCTTCATGTGCAAATTTGAAGGAGCTAAACTACACCATAAAGAAAGTCAATAAATTAATAAATTAAACAGGCTAATTTGTTGATATTCTGGGCTCCAACATTTATGTTATAAGCATAAATCTGTTTCAAATATATTTATTGTCATTATATCAATCTCCCTATCATCTTATATGTATATATATGCATATAAATGCCTGTCTCTGGCGCGGAAGACCTGGGGTCGATCCACGGTACCGGCGTGGGGATTTTTTCCCAGCTGGGAGGTCTGTTCCGGGATGCACTCAGTCTCGTTAGGTCCCTGGGGGCCAATTGAGGATTGAGGAGGTACTTGAATAAAGAAGTAGCGACCTCAGGTCGCGAAGACCACGTAACCGCCGGGAGAGCGCGGGCACTGACCACGTCCCACTCTCCAGTACTGCACCCCACTGCCAGTAATGGGCTGAGGTGAGTGACGAAGCGGTCGTGCAGTAGGTATTGACCTACTTAGTGTTGTTGTGCAGCGGCATTCTTCTTGTTCTTCCTCTTCTTCTTCTTCTTCTTCTTCTTCTTCTTCTTCTTCTTCTTCTTATTATTATTATTATTATTATTATTATTATTATTATTATTAATTATCATTATTAATTATTATTAAACTCCAACACCGATTGACCGATCACCATGAAAATTGGCATATCTAAGTGTTTTTAACGGAGAAGGTTTTTATGCTATCCATTTTACTACGCATCTTACTACATTCACATGGTTTTCGCTACTCACCTTTCTTTTACGTAACATTCACATGTCCTTCTCTACTCACTCTTCAACATGCATTTCACACACTTTTCTATGGTTGAAATAGAAATGCAATGTATTACATTCACACGATTCTTTCTACTCGCTTTTCTTCTTGCAGTGTGTGTTTTCTCGACAGTGCTTTCACATAGTTCCTCCCCGTTGTCTTTGTTCTTTTTTTTTTCTTTTTTTTTTTTTTTTTTCGTCCTATTCTAAGAGTCTTAATTGTCTCCTCGTTAAGTATTTTTAAATGTCTGTAAAGAAACGTAAGGTATTGGGCAAATGTAACTTAAGGGATAAAAAGTGAAACCACGGACAACGCCGAGTATTTAAACTATTTCTTTAGAAAGTTGTTAATAATAACAATAATTGTTCAGAGTAGTAAATGATCGTTTTCTAGCATGCCATCGCTTCTTCCCAGTTGCAAACAGAACAACTGCCGCTCACCCCAAACTCGTTTTCAATTTCGCTCCAAGTATACCGCCATCTATTTTCGGTGCCTCATCGAATTATAAGTTAACATTTCATCATAATGTCACCGGTGCTGCCCTCTGGGCTTCCGGACTGGTCCTTGCGGCTCTTCTACTTTACATCGCCCTCTCTTTTTTTATTTTACTTCATTCTGTATTCCGTGCAGAGGGACTAGGGCTCCCTGAGGACCCATATTTCCTATCCCCAGCTCCGCTCGGATGAGATATTCTGAATTTTATCAGCGATATATTTTTCCCCCCTCTCGAGCCAGGTCTTAGATTTATGCATATCGGGGGACCGTTTAGATCTTTCCTCGTTCTCCTCAACCGCCATCTTCCTCTTATCTTCTTTCCCTCTGCCGTCCTCTCTATCATTTTTTGTCGAAAAATGTGAAATTTATACGTTGATGCCCCGGACTTCCGCCCTGCCCCTCGCCTTCGGTCTACACAAAAATAGCCACATAATTCGACCAAAGTTGTCTATAAAAGAGGAATTTATCAGGGGGAGGGGAGGGGAGGGGAAGAGGTGCGCTATCATTTCATCTGGAGCTGATACGACCACCACCGCCGCCACCGCCGCCTGGACCAGAGAGGGTAGATACAGAGATTGCACAGTCCTTGATGGCCTTATCTGTCACTAAGCCGGAGTGGTCATCTTCTGCAAGGACAAAAAACATTCACGTCGTTCCTCTTCCAACATAAATTTGAATACAGGATAAGGCCGGCATTTTACAGCCTCATGTTCAAGTTTTGTTTAACGCCGTCGTCGGTAACAAAAGAACTGTGTCAAGAAAACTCTTAAAACACCAGGAAAAATATCTCATGTTACATTCATATTACAGTCCCTACTCAATATTGTCTATCACGTAACCGCGGTATGTTGACAGTTAATGTTGTTCTTTTGCACGATAACGCCCGACCTCTCAGTGCTAGAATAACTCAATAAATCTTTCAAAATATAATAGTTTGATGATCCCCATTACAGTTTCGTGCAAATTTTTGTATTCCACCCAAAAATTAAAGCCTGCAATAGACCGTTAAAAATTAAGGAAACCACAAAAGTTTCACTGCCAACCGATAACTGAATGTATGGGCATCGTTTATATGCATAAACCTAAAAATCGTCAATTTGATAGTTTTATTTTTTATTTCCACCATTCCTGAAGTGTCTTGTGTAATAGTTTTAAATATCTTCGAAGAAACACATGACTATTGGACAAGTGCAACCTAAGTCTAAATGTTGTAGTGATAAATCATCAAACCACGGACACCGTCGGGTATTTCAGCTAGTAACAAAGAAACACAATGCTATTGGACAAGTACAACCTAAGTCTAAATGTTGTAGTGATAAATCATCAAACCACGGACAACGTCGGATATTTCACCTAGTAACAAAGAAACACAAGACTATTGGACAAGTACAACCTAAGTCTAAATGTTGTAGTGATAAATCATCAAACCACGGACAACGTCGGGTATTTCACCTAGTAACAAAGAAACACAAGACTATTGGACAAGTACAACCTAAGTCTAAATGTTGTAATAATAAATCATCAAACCACAGACAACGTCGGGTATTTCACCTAGTAACAAAGAAACACATGACTATTGGACAAGTACAACCTAAGTCTAAATGTTGTAGTGATAAATCATCAAACCACGGACAACGTCGGGTATTTCACCTAGTAACAAAGAAACACAAGACTATTGGACAAGTACAACCTAAGTGTAAATGTTGTAGTGATAAATCATCAAACCACGGACAACGTCGGGTATTTCACCTAGTAACAAAGAAACACAAGGCTATTGGACAAGTACAACCTAAGTGTAAATGTTGTAGTGATAAATCATCAAACCACGGACAACGTCGGGTATTTCAGCTAGTAACAAAGAAACACAAGACTATTGGACAAGTGCAACCTAAGTCTAAATGTTGTAGTGATAAATCATCAAACCACGGACAACGTCGGGTATTTCACCTAGTAACAAAGAAACACAATGCTATTGGGCAAGTACAACCTAAGTGTAAATGTTGTAGTAATAAATCATCAAACCACAGACAACGTCGGGTATTTAGCATAGTGACAAAGAAATACAAGGCTATTGGACAAGTACAACCTAAGTGTAAATGTTGTAGTGATAAATCATCAAACCACGGACAACGCCGGGTATTTCACCTAGTAACAAAGAAATACAAGGCTATTGGACAAGTACAACCTAAGTCTAAATGTTGTAGTGATAAATCATCAAACCACGGACAACGTCGGGTATTTCACCTAGTAACAAAGAAACACAAGACTATTGGACAAGTACAACCTAAGTCTAAATGTTGTAGTGATAAATCATCAAACCACGGACAACGTCGGGTATTTCACCTAGTAACAAAGAAACACAATGCTATTGGACAAGTACAACCTAAGTGTAAATGTTGTAGTAATAAATCATCAAACCACAGACAACGTCGTGTATTTCACCTAGTAACAAAGAAATACAAGGCTATTGGACAAGTACTACCTAAGTGTAAATGTTGTAGTGATAAATCATCAAACCACGGACAACGCCGGGTATTTCACCTAGTAACAAAGAAACACAAGGCTATTGGACAAGTACAACCTAAGTGTAAATGTTGTAGTGATAAATCATCAAACCACGGACAACGCCGGGTATTTCACCTAGTAACAAAGAAACACAAGGCTATTGGACAAGTACAACCTAAGTCTAAATGTTGTAGTGATAAATCATCAAACCACGGACATCGCCGGGTATTTCACCTAGTAACAAAGAAACACAAGACTATTGGACAAGTGCAACCTAAGTCCAAATGTTGTAGTGATAAATCATCAAACTACGGATAACGCCGGGTATTTCACCTAGTAACAAAGAAGCACAAGACTATTGGACAAGTACAAACTAAGTCTAAATGTTGTACTGATAAATCATCAAACCACGGACAACGCCGGGTATTTCACCTAGTAACAAAGAAACACAAGACTATTGGACAAGTGCAACCTAAGTCCAAATGTTGTAGTGATAAATCATCAAACTACGGATAACGCCGGGTATTTCACCTAGTAACAAAGAAGCACAAGACTATTGGACAAGTACAAACTAAGTCTAAATGTTGTACTGATAAATCATCAAACCACGGACAACGTCGGGTATTTCACCTAGTAACAAAGAAACACATGACTATTGGACAAGTACAACCTAAGTCTAAATGTTGTAGTGATAAATCATCAAACCACGGACAACGTCGGGTATTTCACCTAGTAACAAAGAAACACAAGACTATTGGACAAGTACAACCTAAGTGTAAATGTTGTAGTGATAAATCATCAAACCACGGACAACGTCGGGTATTTCAGCTAGTAACAAAGAAACACAAGACTATTGGACAAGTACAACCTAAGTCTAAATGTTGTAGTGATAAATCATCAAACCACGGACAACGTCGGGTATTTCACCTAGTAACAAAGAAACACAATGCTATTGGACAAGTACAACCTAAGTGTAAATGTTGTAGTAATAAATCATCAAACCACAGACAACGTCGGGTATTTAGCATAGTGACAAAGAAATACAAGGCTATTGGACAAGTACAACCTAAGTCTAAATGTTGTAGTGATAAATCATCAAACCACGGACAACGCCGGGTATTTCACCTAGTAACAAAGAAACACAAGACTATTGGACAAGTACAACCTAAGTCTAAATGTTGTAGTGATAAATCATCAAACCACGGACAACGTCGGGTATTTCACCTAGTAACAAAGAAACACAAGACTATTGGACAAGTACAACCTAAGTCTAAATGTTGTAGTGATAAATCATCAAACCACGGACAACGTCGGGTATTTCACCTAGTAACAAAGAAACACAATGCTATTGGACAAGTACAACCTAAGTGTAAATGTTGTAGTAATAAATCATCAAACCACAGACAACGTCGTGTATTTCACCTAGTAACAAAGAAATACAAGGCTATTGGACAAGTACTACCTAAGTGTAAATGTTGTAGTGATAAATCATCAAACCACGGACAACGCCGGGTATTTCACCTAGTAACAAAGAAACACAAGGCTATTGGACAAGTACAACCTAAGTCTAAATGTTGTAGTGATAAATCATCAAACCACGGACATCGCCGGGTATTTCACCTAGTAACAAAGAAACACAAGACTATTGGACAAGTGCAACCTAAGTCCAAATGTTGTAGTGATAAATCATCAAACTACGGATAACGCCGGGTATTTCACCTAGTAACAAAGAAGCACAAGACTATTGGACAAGTACAAACTAAGTCTAAATGTTGTACTGATAAATCATCAAACCACGGACAACGCCGGGTATTTCACCTAGTAACAAAGAAACACAAGACTATTGGACAAGTACAACCTAAGTCTAAATGTTGTAGTGATAAATCATCAAACCACGGATAATGGCGGGTATTTCACATAGTAACAAAGAAGCACAAGACTATTGGACAAGTACAAACTAAGTCTAAATGTTGTACTGATAAATCATCAAACCACGGACAACGTCGGATATTTCACCTAGTAACAAAGAAACACAAGACTATTGGACAAGTACAACCTAAGTCTAAATGTTGTAGTGATAAATCATCAAACCACGGATAATGGCGGGTATTTCACATAGTAACAAAGAAGCACAAGACTATTGGACAAGTACAAACTAAGTCTAAATGTTGTACTGATAAATCATCAAACCACGGACAACGTCGGATATTTCACCTAGTAACAAAGAAACACAAGACTATTGGACAAGTACAACCTAAGTCTAAATGTTGTAGTGATAAATTATCAAACCACTGACAACGCAGAGTCTACCAGCCACAACTACGATTGTCTGATGTTATCAAGGAACTCTCTAGAAGGTTTAGGGTTGTAGTTGTGGTTTTACATAAAGCTGCTGTATGCAATTATAACTTTTTTCCAAACCTCAGCCAATATCCTCCCCGTTTATTTTCTTGAAGCTATTCTTAATTCCATCCAGAGTCATAAAAAAGTCACGTTAACCACAAGGGTGGCTCTAAATTGAAATTTACTACCACTTCCCTTAAAAACGCAGTCTTTTTCAATGGTCCGTTATGAAGAAGGGAATCTGTGTCACATCCGGAAAGCTGCGTCATTAACCGGAACAAGACGTGCATGTTCAGAGATTTCGGTTAACGCACCCTTCCTTTTTTATAGGGTTATTATTTCACGCTACAGTACGTCTCTCATTATTGTTTTCTTGCTCCCCGCCAGATGGTTCGGGCCAAAAAGTCAAGCAGGTGCTCATAAAGTCACGTGATCGGTTGGTCGGCACGAATATGTCACTTGTTTTTGTGAGGTGCAGATTTAAACTGTCACTTCCGCCCGCCTAATTCTACCCTTTCGGTTACTATAAATCTTTTACCAATCTCACCCCCTCCGGGTCCCAAGCGAGAGATCCATAGTTCCGGTGTCCACTGCAATTTCCGGATCTTCGGCGGGAATATTAACTGCTAAAACAGGGGTACCAAACATTGCATTTAATTATCATAAGACGAAGCGACAGGTTAGCCCTGACCGTTGCATGATATTTACCCAGACCAGCGATGTTGAAAGAGAGGAGCTTGGGTTTACCTCCTTCCTCCTCTTTTCTGTTATAATAAGAGAAAATGGAAATATATGCAATTCCTGGATTTCGTTTTTCTCACTTGGCAGTACTGATTAACTCGAACTGCTCCATTCGTAATGTACATATATTTTAGATTATTTCTTATAGAATTTAAAATGTTCTGCTCAAATCCTTGAGACATAGTATTGTAACAAAATAATAATTCGAAGAATTTCACTTCTCACCAGTATGAGAAAATGACAAAATCACTTGTTACTTTTCTTTTCTTCTAAAACGTTTCCACAAATACACAGTTTTCTTCTACTGACGTTAACACAGTCCACATAGTATTTCGCGATATTGCAACTCACAACTGTTTTCTTCTCTTATCTATGACTCAGTCCTTTCATTGTCTTTGTTCACTTTCTCTGACGATACGATCACTTAACACTGATTGAATGTTCACTTCGACGCGACGTATCTTTCACGACAGTAACACACACACACACACACACACACACACACACACACACACACCCTCACACTGACCAACTCAAGTCTGTAACTCTCTCCCCTGCTCTTTCCTCGCCTCCTTTTACAGCGCGGATGTCACACGGTTTTCTCTGGAACTTCTACAAACGCGTCGGCTGCCGTACAGTTCTCGAAGGCTCTGGAAAACCCTTTGTGTTACTGCTTGATTGTTGTCAGATATAGACAAGCAGTCGCGCGAAGCAGCCTGACCTTGAGCGCCCTTGTTTGCTCGGCGACCTGGTATCTAGTGTGAGGTAGCTTAGCCCCGAACATCCTAAGTTGCGCGCCGCGCCCACCGTCACAATATGTAAACTCATATATTATTTATAAAATAATCCAGGTCAGGGATGTCCAACCTTCGCTCCTTGGAGAACCTTACCCAATGAGTAGTACCCCACTCCACTCCTCCATTCGGAGGGAGACAGTCAGTATCCCGTGACGGACATAATTAGGCGATTCCACGGCCGTTTCCAAGTCATGCCTTGAATTTTCTAGGAATGTTCTCAGCCGGCCTCTTCATTCTGGATGATTTTTGCACAAAAATCCGAGACATTCTTTCATATTTGTTTCAATTTGACAATAGGAATTTCTCAAATAGGAATATCATGTGATTTTTATCTCGACCTTGCAAAGGGAACGGAATTTCAAAGGCTCTTAAGACATTTTACTATTGCATAATGTCTAAGGTGTCCCCATATTCCCCTAGGACCTACAAGAAAATTAGTTACTTATTTTAAATGTGGTAGCTATGACATAGCTTTGAAATTCCGTTCTCTTTGCATGGCCAAGAGAAAATATGAATAACAACTTCCCATTTGATATAAATAATAGAAATTCAAATGTATAACGAGGAATATGTCGGAAGTGGTTTATTGTACAATCTCTCTTACAATTTATGCAAAGTCATCCCGAATGAACTGGAGTTAATGGGGCATACCCAGAAAAGTCAAGATATGCATTTCAGTTGCCATCAGACTGCAGGCTATTTTAAACGTATGGCTTTGTAATCGAAGTCGTTAAGCTCTTTTTGATAAAATCAACATTTTTGTAAAGAGTTTAAATCAACGGGTAGTATGCGCTGGCGAATTTTCTTGAAACTCTTTGTGTCGCGTCCTTGAAATGTGGTGAACTTAAATACCAATTTTGGTATTTAACCAACATTTAGTTTTTTACTTTCTCTACTACGTATAGTAAGTAGAAGAAGTATTCTATTCCACCCAAAAATTGGATGTCAAGATTTCACCGCTAATATATGTTTTGAGACCTCCTGAATTCAAAAAAGCATTTTTAGGAAAAGGTCTGTGTGTGTCTGTTAGTCTGTGGATATCATAACTCAAAAACGAAATGTCGGTTAAAAACCAAAGATGATATTTAAGTTTAATGTCCTTCAATGATGTGACACAAAGATTTTGAAGAAAATTGTTCCACCCTAAACTTCCCTTTATATGGAAAATATTTAGAAAATTTTGAATTTCTTGAAAATGGCTCTAACGATTTTGATTAAAATGACATATTTGAGATATTTTTATGACAAATGAAATGTATATCTCGACTTTTCTGGCTATAGCCTATGTAGTCGTATTTACTCTGGATGACTCTTGAATAACTGGGACACCGTAGGAGATAAACCAAATCTTACTATACAAAAATGTATATCTTCCTAAAACACACAATTTATATCTGAATAAATTTTTTGTAGAGTGAAGAGTTTCGGAGACATTCCTTGTTATTTGTGTGAGTTTTTAGAACTTATACTAGAATACTATACGTTACAGAGAATAATAATCTGATGTGCTGCACTCACATGACTTTCTCTACTCTTGTACTAACCATTCTTACAAACACTTATTCCTATATCTTCTTCGTGTTAGTTGAGATAAATATTTGTACAAATTATCTTATTGCTTATTTCCTTGTAGGTACAAGGGAAATGTTAGAATACAGTAGGCTTTGTGCGATAGTCGAATCTTTTGAAGCTTTCAGATTGCGTTCTCATTGCACGCTTAACATAAAAAATGATTAGCGATGTTCCATTTGACAGAAGTATAAGTTCTACAAAAATTAAAAAATAACAAGGAATATCTCCGAAATGATTCACTCTACAAAAGAATTTGTTTCGACATAAATTGTGTATTATAGCAAAATCTGTATTTTTGTAGGGCTATAGGCAGAATATTCAAGATATACATTTCATTTGTCATAAAAATATTTTAAACGTATGGCATTTTAATCAAAAGTGTTAGAAGCATTTTCAAGAAAATTAACATTTTAGAAAAATTGTTTATATAAATAGTAGTTTAGGTATTTTAGTTAGGAATTTTCTTCAAAATCTTCGTGTCGCATCCTTGAAAGACAGTTTGAGTTATGTTGTCCATATACGGAACTTTTTCTAAAACTGCTCTTTTTTTATTCAGGGGGCCTCAAAACATATATTTCCGGTGAAATCTCGACATCGTTTCTCTGAGTGGAATACAATACTTCCTATATTTACTATACGTAGTAAAAGTAAGAATTTTACATTAATATGTTTAATTAGGAAAGGTTGAAGAGATTGAACATTTGTTAAGCATGTGCTGTACACCCCTGAACAGTGACAAATAGTCGACCCCTGAGCAGGTGTAGGTGTATGCACAACAAGAAATCTCGTGCGATACCCACACGTTGCTGATCTTGACGCGGAAACATTTTACACTGATTGTTGCCGTGGGAATTGAATTATCTGATGTGAAATCATGACAACTGTCCTGTCCCCAGGAAACACATTCACTTTCCGCTTCCTCAGTCATAACAGAGGGGCCAGGCGCAAACATCCGACTTGCTTGATCCGATCGCACAGGTGGCTGCTGTATTGTGTGTTGCGGACCTACAGGGGCAACTGGTTCTGCTTCACATAGTCAGCCAGGCGGCCGCGCGGGCGGGCTGCCTTCCTCAGCTCAATATGCGACTCACCTACAAGACTCAAATTCACCCAGTCTTATATACGCTGTTCCGGTTTCTCTTATGCCTCCCAAAAAACACTGCTATTAAAGCTAAAATACAAACGGCAGAAGAACTCATTAAAACGTTTTCAGAAGACAGTGAGGCACTACTCAGTAAGTCCCCTACAACAATTTATTTTTTTATAAGTCCTCTGTATCTAGAATATAATTATATTATACCAGGTGAGTCAGCTGCCCCTTATTCTCGAGTTATATGCAATCCGCATTTTATAGTCCAACATGAAAACATCGACCCCATTACTAGGTTCTACCCGCGTATTTAACATGGATGTTAAACACTCGATGAAATTAGTACTAATATAGATGTTATCACATCGACTTTTAATATATTCGTAATTAGACAGCTGACGTTTGCACTTCTGCAAATGTTCACTGGAACCAGCGAATATTACATCTTAAACGGAATGTTTAGCTCACACGTTACTAGGTAGCTCAGTTGGAACGGGCGTAAGACTCCGAAGTAATCTGTCTGTTGTGAAGGTGGTTCGAATCACCTGCATGTACTATTTTTTTTAAATGTATTTATTTATAAATTTAATTATACCGTGCAATCCTCACAATTTACAAACTATTATTCTGAAAACTGTTATTATATTGTTTGATGTTTCTTTATTGGTGAACTACAATTATGTAGTTGTTTAAACACACGTATAGGTAGTTGCAATTGAAATAAGGGTCATTCATACACATTTGAACACAGAAAGCAAGGAAATTACATTGTCAGAGTTTAACATGGAAGTTAAACTCAATTTTGCACACAATGAATTATTGTGCTATTAAAAATGCAGACAACCAAAAACGATTTAAATTATGTCCTAAACCCTCAGGGACTTCATAATTAGATTATTGTGAATTCGGTTTCCAAATTTTGATGAACATAAAAAACATATTTACAATGCAGAGACTCGAACCTGTTTCATTGGGGGTTAAGCGCAGAGGACCCGTCACAATCCTATTCAGCTATTTCGAGACTTCCTGAAAGCACGTACCACGTCCAATAGTAGGACTTGTATGCCTGGCGTATGCCATTGCCACCTCGCAAGTTTTCGGGCTTGATTTAGCCTTTTAAGACAGTTTTAATCACTTACTGGGCGTTTTAATATTATTACTTAAATGGCAAAAGCTGTTATGCATATTAATTGAGATGCACGACGCGTAGTTCACGCAAAACTGCAAATAAACTGTTATTTAATAATATGTCCGTTTTGACTCTACGGGTCCATGATGGATGAGGCGTGTCTAAATTTTTCCTAATTTTTGGCAGCCAATCCCCGCTCTAAGTACAAGAATCCACCATTTTCTTTTTAGCTGACGTTGTTAGTGTACTCATATGATAGGTACATTTTTCCGAGGCGTTTACTGAATTACGTTGCTATGTATACTCTAATAAAAAGTTTGTAAAATCGGCTGGAAGCCGGAATTCGCTCTCAGTAAACGAGTCGTATGTTTTTGAGGTGTACTTTAGCGAGGAGTACGTTCTGTCCTTTAAAGCACTGTTGCTCTCACTTTTGCGCATTCCTCTCTTTAAGAACGTCAAGCAATACATTTTAGTAAGCGCAAAACTGGACTAAGGCGCACATGCCGTTACATGGGTGGCCTACCTTCCAAAAAATAAGGCGCGGCTGACTCGCCTGGTATGAATTATAGGCAGCCTCCTCTAATAATTTATTATATTTCTGACCTATGTTCACTTTCTTTTGTCTTCCTGCAATGCATTAACGGGGGAAAGAAGTGTTTGAAATTGACTTTTGTCTTTAAATACGAATAAGTATACTTAAAAGTGTGATTATCGACGAATTAAGTGACGCAATTTAATTTCCATTGCCATGTTAACTGTCTTTTCTTATCGTTCGACTTTTTCACTGACACCAACAGCCTAAAATCTCAGAAAGTATATTGTAATGAGAAATATATAACTGAAAGTTTAGCCTACCACGTACAGAGGTATTTTTAGACATGGCGAATGACCTTGCTAGGATCTGCGCGAATGACATCATGCGAATTGATGACGTGGGTGATATCTCTGTTTGTTTTCTTGAAATAAACTAGAGACAGCTGATAATGCAAGTGAGCTCGATCATAAACCATTACAGGGACCCAAACACTGTTGGTATAATATCTACCAATAAAACAGTATTTGTAGCTTAGAACATCATTATCGTCGTTATTATATAATTTTTATTTGCTTTTCATGCTAAGAAAATTATGTTTGAATATGACATTGTGTGTCATATGTTTACGCTTGATGACATACGCTTTTCCTTTCTTTTTCTCAAAAATTGATCTAATGATTTTGATTTAAATACCATACATTTAAAATATTTTCACGAGAAATAAAATGTAGGTATACCAACATTGAATTTTCAGGGGACAGTCTCTAAAGTACTCTTCATTCTTAATGACTTTTGTATGACTTGCAAACCATTTTTTTTCCTAGCCATTTCTGTGATGTCATATTATCGGTTTGAATATTGAAGTGCTTAAACGCTTCTCAAATAGCAAGTCGCTATTCGTTTTGTTTATTCCTTGCTATGTAAAGAGAAGAAATGTCGAAGCTATTACGTAGTGACCAGCTCTTAAATGATTTGGCTATCACTTAAGATAGCTTTATTCTCTTATTTTTGTTGTTTATATCAGGAAATATGTAATAAAAGCATTTCTATAAATGTTTATCTCAATTAGCATGAAATAAATAGAAGAATAAGTATGTTTAAGAATTATTTTGTACGAAAAAGTCATGCGAATGCGCAGATCAAACTTTTTAATAGTCTTTAACGCATTATAAATTGCAGTGTGCTAGTAATATTTCAAGTAGCCATGTAGATGTAAACAGGTAAATTTAGATGTTCTTATCACAAGTGTAACTAAACTGATAAACTCTCGAGTGGAGCAAGATAAAGGTTAGACTGTCAAATGGTATTTACTTGCACTATTTCATGAATAACGAATAAATAGGAATTTAAATACTATATCGCGAAGACTTGACCAGAAAATGTTAAACTTTATCAAAATAACCTAACATTTATTTTGAGTGTAGTTCATCTTAATACTGCCAACTGAGGAAAACCAAATCCAGGAATAATTACAAGTACATACTTCGATTTTCTTTGTTAACATGAAAAACCAGTTTATAACCTCAAATAAGTCTCCTTTATGTTTAACACCATCAAATAACCTTTCTTCTGGGAAATATATTAATTATTAAAAGAATAATTAGATCAATTCTTAAGCGCAGTGTTAAAAACACAGTTGGCAAATTGAAATGGAGTGTTATTTTGATTGTTAATGGATTATAATGTGTAATGAACTGTTTTTCAGCGATTTATGGCATACAGTTGGCAACGCTGGCTGAATAAATGAATGATCTAGCAATAATATGTACAAGACAAAGGAATGAGCCGGTAATTATCCTATTAGGATATTTCTGAACCAAAATTCAAATAAACATTTAAATGGAGTGAGAAAGTTGATAACTTGTGGACTGTATATCGGGAGGTACCTCAGGAATTTGCTCGGATACCTTTGTGCTAATAGGGTTTGTGAACAAGCTCCTGTACAAATGTAGCCCATCAATAAAGCTATCAAGTTAAGCATTTCCTTTATTTATTATTAGCCCTCTTTTCACGTTCCTGCAAGAAAGCAATCTAGTAAGATGGATGAGCAGTGGGACTGGCTGATCCTGGGGTTCCCAGCTTTGCAACGCGCTGCAGCGAATTCCTGCCATACCTCTGTATGTTTACAAACATCTCTCCCTCAAGTAACACAGCGACCACGATCACTGCAATTTGATGAAAAATATTCAGCTTTAAACAGGTAATTCGTAACAGCTCCTAGCGCTGGTTATGGAAGAAGAACGATAATTTAATTTTCTCAAATTAATTGCCAAATTTAATTATTTGATTATTTAATAATTTACGAAAGAGAAACAGCAAAGCAAGAAGTAACATGATAATTATTTAATAAATGTATCTATTTTGTAATAGAAATGCATATTAGGGACAAAATTTTTGTGGAATAAAGTCTCTTCTTCTTTACCTGATTCCCCACCCCTTATGTAGATTTTAAACAGCAATAACATTAAAAACTGGTGGATCTATTTTCTTTTCTTCCTGAGAGTGCTTCGGTCAGGCTACGAGCGTTTGTGTATTCCAAGTAGCTTGCTTATTTCGGCAGCATTGGAAAGAAGGGAATGAAGTGGGAGCGAGTGGGGCGGGACACCCCTGAAGATGCAGGTAGTTCCTTATCCCAGTGAACGGGGTACATAATAGGGGCAATACGCGCAGAGGGTATCTAGGACCATGTATCTTCAGCCACAACAGCCTCGTGTCGTGACACCCACTAAATTCCAGTTCTCTTGTGGCATTGCCGCGATAAGGCAAATATTATGCGAGTGCAAGAAGCTTGTGGGGAGAAGGAGCTTGCATGCTAATCGTGGCGAAGAAGGAAGAATCCTCTAATCTCCGCTACAAATCAAACCAAGCGAGGGAGGGAGGGAAAGGGTTCAGGCCTTCTTTGCATTACGTCATCAGACACACTTACTGCATCAATAGCGATTTCCTACGAACACATCTTGAGAATCTTTATTAACACACACCTTGTACCTGAGTTGATAATTTTATCACTACAACTTTTACACTTATGTGGGACACTCTAGAGAACACAAAATATACAAAATAAATAAATAAAACCACCCGGAAAACACTGTGCTAAAGCCAAATACCACAGGAAGAAAATCAAGTAGGGAAAACTGTAAGTATGAGTTTAACATGTCGCATTTCTATTTCAATCATACAGAAAATTGTACAAATTATTTATTTGTAGAAGAGGGTGTAGAGAAAGAAATATGAATGTAACATAAACGAAACGTAAGTAAAGATAATGTGTTGCATTTTAATTCCAAACATATCGAAAATTCTATGAAATGTTTATAGAAGAGGGAGTAGAGAAAAAAGTGTGATTGTTTCATAAAAGAAAACTGTATAGAGAAAATCATACACATGTAATATGTGGCATTTATATTTCAGTCGTAGAAAATTGTATGAACTGTTGAGTAAGGAAAAATATGTGAATTTATTACGTAAAATAAAACTGAGTCGAGAAAGATATGTGAATGTTAGGCTGTATAGTAAATCGGATAGCTTACAAACCTTCTCCATGTGATTGTGTTTCATAAAAGAAAGATATGTAGAGAAATTTTGGGAGTAAAATGTGCTGAATTTCTATTTCAATCATACAAAATTGTATTGCATATTGAAGGGCGAACAGAGAAAGAAATGTGATCATGTTTCGCGAAAGAAAAGTGAGTAGAAAAAACCGTGTAAATGTAAATGTTGTATTTCTACTTCAGTCATAGAAAATTGTATAAACTGTATGTTGAAGGGCAAATAAGATAATATATGTGGATTTATTACGTAGAGAATAGTAGAGTAGAGAAAACGATGTGAATGTTACGTTGTATAATAAAATGGTTAGCATACAAATCTCATGAAAAAATGCATATATGTGCCGAATATCTATGTATTCCGACCGACAGTCAGTTGCTTGCGATAGTAGTACCAACCTTGGAATATGTATTCGCGCTAGATCAAAGCCTCAAAATAGCGAAAGTTAAATATTATTACTTTCTCTACTTTTTCTATATGTAACCAATCCGCCAGCCAACCACCCCATCTGCGCAAACGTTGGACATCACTGATATATCAGGAAGAATGACAAAACCTTTTAGTTACAAACAGAAAACGCCAATGTTTGTAATTATTTTCTTTCCCATTCGCCTTGCCTTCATTGTGACGTAGGTATTTGTACACATTTTTACAAAGCTAAAGATTAAACTATCTCTATTAACTAATACGTCAGAGAGCAAGAACCGGCCGATGCCTGTCAGGTTGATTACGGCTGTGGGGTCCGATAACTCATTAAAAGCTAGCAGCTTCCAAGAAGAGCATGTTGTTTCCCATACAGATGTCGAAGAATCGTGAGAGAGTGTAATAAAGAACATTAATCTCCTTGACGGACGTACGGCTACGAATTGACAACTACTCATCTTCGTTATGTGTAGTGGCATGGCCAGTAAATCAAAACACTGATGGGAGACAAAGGTGTTTGACATTCACACCCCTCTACCAATACGTGTCTTGCAACACAAAATATCTCTGACGTTTCATTACTCAGAGACGCAAGTAACTAACTTCTATTATTTCTTGTTGCCTACCAGAGGAGTGTTAAAGATACCAACCATTTGTGGTATTTGTACATTTCATGTCCTGGACATATCATAAGATGTCTGACCTAACCTATAAATTCTGGACCGGTTCGAGACGGAAGCTCAGATCATCCAATTACATTTATCTCTACTATTTCACAAATAAAATATGAATTTAGACGCTACATCACAAAGATTTGACCAGAAAATGTTAAATTCTATTAACAAAAAAACCTTAAATATATTCATTTCGTTTAGTGTAATTCCAACATACTCGGCACTGCCAACTGAGGAAAACATTGCGTGTATCTAATCTTCTCCAAGTATAACAGAAAATCGATGTATAATCTCTGTATATAAAAATCTGATGTGTTACACTCACATGACTTTCTCTGTTCCTGTACTAATCATTCTTACAAACTCTTATTCCATTCGTACAAATTACCTTATTGCCTATTTCCTTGTAGGTACAAGGGGAATATTACAATATAGTAGACTTTCAGCGATATTCAAATATTTTAAAGCTTTGAGATTCCGTTCTCTTTGCACACGTAACATATAAAAAATGAACAACGATGTTCCATTTCACGAAAGTTCTGTTTTCCGAAACTCACACACATAACAAGGAATATCTCCGAAATGGTTCACCCCACAAGAAAATTTATTGAGACATAAATTGTGTATTTTAGCAAGATCTACATTTTTTGTAGAGTATAATTTGGTCTATCTCTAACGGTTTACCAGTTATTAAAATGTTATCCAGAATAAAAAAGACTACATGGGCTGTAACCAGAAAATTCAAGATATACATTTCATTTGTCATAAAAATATCTCAAACATAGGGCATTTTAATCAAAATCGTTAGAGCCATTTTCAAGAAAATCAAAATTTTCGAAAAATCTTCCAGGTAAAAGGTAGTTTAGGATGGGGCTATTTTCTTTCAAATGTTCGTGTAGCATCCTTGAAAGACATTAAACTTAAATACCAACTTTGGTTTTTAACCGACTTTTCGTTTTTAACTTATGCGGTACACAGACTGACACACACACAGACACACACACGGACCTTTTTCTAAAAATGCTTTTTTTGGATTCAGGGGGTCTCAAAACATATATTTCCGGTGAAATCTCGACATCGAATTTTTGGGTGTAATACAATACTTTCCCTACTTACCAGTAGAGAAAGTAAAAATCAATAACGATCGTTGCATTTCACGAAAGTTTTAAGTTTTCCGAAACTTACACAAATAACAAGAAATATCTCCGAAATGGTTCACTCTAGAAGAAAATTTATTGAGACATAAATTGTGTATTTTAGCAAGATCTACATTTTTTGCACAGTATGATTTTGTCTATCTCTTACGGTTTACGAGTTATTAAAATGTTATGCAGAGTAAAAAAGACTACATGGGCTGTAACCAGAAAATTCAAGATATACATTTCATTTGTCATAAAAATATCTTAAACATATGTTATTTTAATCAAAAAAATTTATTTGTAAACGGTTATTTAGGGTAGAGAATTTGTTTTTCAAAATCTTCGTGTTGCATTCTTGAAAGACAAACTTGAATACCAACTTTGGTATTGGATTCAGGGGGCCTCAAAACATATATTTGCGGTGAAATCTCGACATCGAATTTTTGGGTGGAATATAATAGTAGTAGAGATAGTAAAAATAGGATAGAAATTGTATGCAATTCTTGAAGTCTCATGATGCAGTTTTGTTGTATGCAATTCTTTTGAGCAATGGAACATCAGCTTTAGCGACTGTCAGTTTGCCCCTTCCTTACCCTAGCACACAGAGCAGATATTCCACAGTTCCTCTAAGCCTGCTATGGTTTATTGTGCATAAGTAGGGCCGGCTGGAGATACGGAAGCTGTGCAGTTGAATATGAATCACATACGTTACTACACAACCCTAATTTTCGCCACCTATAAATACACCGTATCCATAAATTACTGGGCGGTCGGTAATGAAATTCCTGACAGATGACCCCATGGGCCAAGAGTCGAGGGAGCCATCGATATCGCCCATCACCCCCTCACCCCTCTATTGGTGCATCCACCGCCGCCATATCGCTCACCAACACTATTTATTGAATAAATACCCTGTAAATACGCAGCCCACAATTTACAATAATTCTTTTTCCGTTCATAACTCTTCCTCTGTCGGTTACTGTGTCAGGTCGTGTATTTTTTATTGTGAAAAGGCTAATTTGTGGCCTCTACTAGGCCATTGTTTCATTAATTAACAAATTACTTCACCATTACACCCCGCTACTGTAACAAAACTTGCAAAATACAAAATCCGGTTACTTTTCTATCACTTCATAGTCCTTAAATTTGTCTAGAAATGCACAATTTTGCTGTCGTTGTTAACACAGGTTCTGCTATCACAATCTGAATGAGAAATTATCCTGTTAATGTGACAAATTAATTACATTTGTTGCCTGTGTGAAAGCCACTTAAATGTATATGTATACGAGAATCTGTCAAAGATGACATTAATTGCTAATTATATTATAACTAAACATTGGGAAGTGGCAGGAAAAGCCTTGTGAAAGTTTAAAACAAAGTTCAATTTATATCTGTAAGTCCTATAATTACAGGGAAGTTTTGATTGTGTTTCTTCATTATTCTGTATATTTATTGACATGACTGTACGTTTCAATTGCAATGTTCAATGTTCAGCGGCCTCCATGGCTACCTGTGACCTTGCTCAACGCAATCCAATCAATGGTTGGGGATTATAGCCCCAGAAAACGCACACTTGCGCGACACCGGCTTCCTCGCATGGCATGCGGACATATCCTGTAACACAGGAGATAATCCACCGGCAGCAAAAGCTGAGCTATCATACAATTCTTCCAAAAATGCTTGGATTTCTGAATTCTAAATTGATACCACCCATAATTGGTTCAATACACCAGCGGTGCACACTGAATGGCAGCCGTTGAGGAGCATACATTGTAAAATTTTCCCCCGTATATTATTTATATTTATTTCTCTTCCTTTATGTTACATAATTTCTTTGATATTTATTTTTTCCATTGCTTTATAATTTATATATATACACACACACCACACTCACACATACAAACACACGCATATTTGTATTCTTATTTTTATAATTTTATCCGTAAAGTATGTTATATGTATGAATGTGCTGAATAAATGAATGTTAAAAATCTGGCACATTAGCCTGGTTTAAGTAATTAGGTCCCAGGGTTATTATACAGATTTTTATTTTATTTTGTCTCTAAACCTGCAGTTTGACTGCAACCTTAGTACCTATACCTAATGAATGTTTTCCTTCAGAATTGTCCAGAATAGCGATGTCTTTTTGGAGAAGCTTACCCAATTCGCTGCTATTGCCCCACCTCCTCTTTCATTCCGAGGATGAATCTTAAACCTAAGTCACATGTTTATTACATACGATTTGAAAGTACTTTTGTAAATCAAATATAACGTACATGTAACCAAATCGCCACTGCAACACAGTTGAGTTATAATTTTTTTTTTATTATTCAGGGGTTCTCAAAACATATTTCCGGTGAAACCTCGACATGGAATTTTTTGGTGGAATACAATACTTCCTCTACTTTACTACAGGTAGCAGAGAAAGTAAACATTATAAAGAAAACAAAAATTACAGAAGGTGGGCATAGACTAGCTCCCTGTGGTAATGTCAGGGTGAATATTAGAAATAGATAATTCCAGTTTCAGGAAGGTTTAATCTTAAGTAAAGTTATTGATTTACATTTCACTGAGTGAAAGAGGAAGTAGTGGTTAGAATTGGACAACTGTTTGTGTTACTTTAGCGGTGATTCCTGGCGACGCATGTTGCGTTTCAAATAAAGCTTCAAAGATCCACGGTCAACGAAAAATATTACATTAGACTCATGTATACAAATATGCGGTATTTATGAGATTAACAAAGCAAACACAGATTGTAAAAAGATAAACCAAATAAAAAAAAGGTTATGCACCGGTCCTAGACGTGCAATCAACTCTGCTGACAGGTTACTGTCTAAGCTACTTCCTCAGTGAGTATTGTGTATTTAAACCCCGAATTTTTACCAAACGGTGAGTCAATTCCAAGTTGTAAGACGAACATGTGTCAAGGACATACAAGGGTACAGGGCAAATAGCGACTGTGTGAATGTGATCGAACAGCGATAACATCAGAAACTTGTGGCTACTTCTTTGCTGAGTCACTGCACACGTGCGCATGGGAAGAACTCGAAGGAGGTTACGTCAGGCCGGCTCCAATATAAATATGTTATGTATACGTTATGTTTGGAATTGACTGATAATGAATGTTGTGTTTAGGACTGTTTTTTGACTGTTATGAACGTTCGGGTAGACGAGTTTAGTTTGAGATGTTCCAGATATTTGTGTAGTATTGATGCAATCTTTGTTTGCAAAATGAGAGAGGTATTCTGTCATGTGCGATTATTCTTTGAGACGCTGTGTCTATTTTCGCGAGGAAGACTGACCAGAATGTCCTTGGATCCAGTAGAGTTTGGCTTGGGTTTACTAAACCTTGGAAATCAGCCTTGACCTGACATCATTGATTTATTTTTATTAGTTGCATTTAGGACTGCTACTGAGTGAACGTTTACGGCGTATTTAGTTGCACGTTTTTGTAGCATTAGATCCATTTGAATTCTGAGTAGCTGGCGATGGAGTTTGGCCGATTTTGAGAAAACTTCTTACTTTCAGGTATGTCAACATCAAATCGCATATCCCAACTTTAATTATGTCCCGAATATGTGAATTTTATAAATTTGTACTTAACTAAAGGTTTATAAGACTATCATGGTCACAATATCCTTGATCTTTCTTGAAGAATTTCCTTTTGTTGAACTTTCAGCAACAGGTCTGCGAAAGCATCAACCGAAACATAACATTTTGTCTTTTTTGACAGCTTCAACTAGGTTCCAAATTTGTCTGTATTATTTGGTTGAGTAGGGATCAAAACACTCAGTATTTAGTTGTGTTTGAACTGTGCCAGAACTAAAGCGTATGTCAACACAAGGCTTGCTAAAAAACAAAAGTACTTCATGTCAATCCTGAAGATGCCATACACACTGAACTCGAAGCTGAATGCCTGCACATCCATAACGAACTCCTTGACTGTTTCAGACAAGTGTTGCTTTCCCTTCATGATGACGCTGATCTTCCTGAGGTGAATGCCCGTTTCCTTGGAGACAGTCGAGGTGATATGACAGGACAAGTGAATCACCAGCAGATTCAGAGACAGTATCACCATGTAAAAGATGCAGTTGACATCCTCGGCAGTCATCGTGCTGTAGTTCACCAGTATTACTGTGTTGTACAGATGCAGAACTGCTGACGTCATCCACCACAAGGATGAACCGACCGTAAGCGAGAAACGTTCCCTCACGAGGTTTGCGGCGTCATGCAACAAACAGTACGCTTCTCGAAGTTGAGTCAGGTGTGTCACAGGGGCCTGTTCAGCTGACAGTGTCAACAAGTGGTTATTGATGAGGCGGTACTTCTGTCTCAGAACTAACACTGAACAAATAAACTGCTTCAGCATCAGGTTCACCGCCAGGTAAGTGAAATATGTAGAAACTCTGTAAATGATACATAACACAGAGTCACAAACAATGAAAATATAACAACCATAAAACACTGTGGTGTTGAGCACAGATACAAGGGTCATCATGTACAAGAATATCCTGGCTCGGCGGTACGGCCTTCCTGCTGGCACTAGCACGTCGACCTGGGATATGACGGAGAGGAACTTGGGGACGTTATCTCGCTTCAGCACTCCACAGAATACCACAAGTGACAACACTGTTGCCAATCTTATAATTAAAATAACTCCAGTTGTGACTGCAAACCTTTCTTCTCGCTGTTCCACCATGGCCTTAGACTTCAGACCAATAGCAACACTGAAGACACTTCCCCAAACAAGAAGCAACATGTTTCTGATCTGGTTACCATGACAACTAAATGAAGCAAGCCCAAAAACACTTGACAGAAACAGCAAAGGTTTCGCCGCCCAATAAATATCTCGTTCATCCTTCACCGTCTTGACAAAAATTATATTTGGACGTGGCATATTTAAACTCTCCTGAAGCAAAACCTTCATCTGAAGAAGACTGACTTCTAATTGATGATTGTGAAGCAAACCTTAATTTATTACATGATCAATATTGTTGGGGGGAAAGTAACAGTGCATTAGTGAAATTGGATCTACCGGATCTTTCTAACCTATACCAACAAACTTTGCGATCAGATAAATAGATACATAACCTTATCTAAAACTTGTTAACGTTTGCGACGCTTGTTTCAGTACAACAAAGGTTTATATATTAAAATAAACTATGTGAAGCATCAAGGCAATGTATCTTTAAAAATATAAAAATCTAAATAACTATTTTTCCTATACTCTATGTTGCCGATGTCCAACTTTGTCTCTCTGGGGAGGGTCACGTAATTCGCTGCTATTTCCCAGTCTACTACTTTAGTCGAAGGGTGAGTCAACTCAGAAGTAGACACTGACGAAGTCAAACAGCTGATTCAAACACACGTACTCTTACCCAATTTTCCTCAATTTCTTGCTGAAGCGTGACATAAACCCTTTTTACTTTAATATTTGTGTGATGTTCAACTTTTCCCTGTAGGTACAACAGTCCAGGAGACGTTTTGTTGTGCAGCGGAACATATAAATATAATTATGATATAACACGAAGATAAGGCTCATTAATAAATGACGTCAAAAGCATTTCTATTATTACAAAATATGAACAGAATGTATGACAACAAAACAAAATACCTTTAAATTATGCAGCAATAACAAGCTCCTGTCTGGCAGACCTTCCTTTTTATACTTGTCACATTATCAGTACTTCCAACATAAATTAATACGATCCATCTATTTGTTCCTGACTGCGACAAGGTGCTTAGTCACAACCCCCTCTGTGACTCATCAGGACAAGAACTTCTGGAGCAGATAAAAAAAAAAAACGCAAACAAAGACACTGGCACTACTTCTGTGGTCTAGAGATTAGCAATCAGAAGTCGTTGGTTCGATTGATTAGCCCACGGACCAAGCAGCGCCCCGAGAGAGGAGCAGGACCCGGCAATTTTGCTCCATGGCTTTCTGTTTCAGAACATGAGGTTCTTTTGCGTGAAAATAAACATCAAAAGCGTAACTTTCTTTTCGAAGGAAGTCATGCTAAAGATTTCTACGCCTGAAATGGTCCTCCACCAGCTTTGAACCCGGGACTTGTAAACCATAGAGGATAGAAATTACGATGCAAGTTTCTCTTCACACTGTAGTGACGTAGTCGCGATATTTTTTTACCATTTTGAGCAAGTAAGACATCGAGCAGCGGAAATGAGCAACAGGAAATCTGTTTTCAACAGCAGCTTTATGTTGCGTGTCGTACTGCCTCCCTCTTCGACGTTACATGTAAATGTCTTTCTCTCCCTTGAGATTGAAATGCTCTCTCTCTCTCCCACCCTCTACCTGATCTTCCCTCCAATTCACACAATGATGCCTCTGCTGCGAGGGCGATGTGAACATCGCACAGACTTACATCTGCCGTTCACAGTCACCGATGCAAAATCTCTACTATCTCTATAATAATATCAACAACAACACATCCCACTTCTGACACCAAAGTGACAAATAACACTTCCAATTATTTTTCTGCTCACACATTTGCGCGACAGTTAGTGAAGTAATAAACAATTTATACCCATTCTTCAAGAAGCTAGATGACTCCAAATGTTTGACACAATTTTTTTTCAACGAAACGGTTCTTTATTGACAATAATTGATTGTATATATTTGACACACTCATCACCCTGGTTAACGTATGGCCGAAGCAGTACCTTCCACCCTGTATAAAGCTGGCCATGATGTAACACTAACAAACAGAAGACAGTTTATAAAGTGAGAATAGGTCCTGTGTCATATTTGTTTTTTTAATTGTCATTTATTAAATATTACAGATGTATGTGTAGCGAAAAAGTGTCCAGACCTCTGAATAGCTTTATTATAATTCTATAGATGCATGCACTGAAGTTTCTGGATGTCAAAACCTTTCAGTAACCCTCGTGTAACAGTTTTCCTTTATTTCCCTCGTATTCAAATTCCTTAGCAGAACATTCCAACTTTCTATAAACAGAGAAAACTGCTTACATTAAAAATCGGTCAACCGATATTTTGTGTTAACTAAAGATTATTTTTCTCAATAGAAATCACCTTGATAGCCTGAGGGTGCGGAATCACATTGTGCTATATATTGTGACGTCGGGCTTGGGGCTCAACAATGGACGGACGGGGCCAAGCTACTTCATATCATGTGCCGACGAGTGCGCTATGACGTTCAAGGCCAGGCTTCCTCGTAAGACAGCCTGTGACTGTCAACAATCGAGGCGGCAGAAACAAAATGGATGTCGAGAACATTCGCGAGACCTCTAGCTGAGTCATTTCCGGTGCGTGAAAGTGTATGTGGAACTCGAGAAATGTCCATGTAACATCATTCCTAGTATATAAGAAGGCCAGAGAAGAACAGACTGAGCTACTTTCCAACCTGGGAAATATTTTAACACTTTCTACTTTATGACAGAACTATATATCTTTCATGTTGTTTAATAACTATGGGACAAAATTAAGATACAGAAATATAAAATTTAACCTATTATAATTGTCTAAAAATGACTTCACCATTCCGACCGAGGATTCCTCCACCATGGGTACGCCATGTTGCATTTTCAGAACTTGGAAAACTCTCGGGCAGAGGTTAAGGAAGACAGGCGTTACGTCAATAATTGACATTCTTTTCGTGAACATTTCCGGATTTTTCATGCGTTATTGGGTATAGTCTGCACTGCACTAAATTATATTTGGAAGGGCCCACTATAAGAAATCTGATGTGTTGCACTCACATGACTTTCTCTACTCTTGTACTAACCATTCTTACAAACCCTTATTCCTATCTCTCCTTCATGTTAGTTGATATAAACATTTGCAGAAATTATCTTATTGTTTATTTCGTTGTAGATACAAGGGGAATATTAGAATATAGTAGACTTTGAGTGATAGTCAAATCTTTTAAAGTTTTGAGATTCCGTTCTCTTTGCACGGTTAAAATATAAAAAAAATGAATAAAGATGTTCCATTTGACGAAAGTATGTTTTCCAAAACTGACACAAATAACAAGAAATATCTCCGAAATGGTTCACTCTACAAAACAATTTATTCTCAGAGCATATTTAAATCCAGCATATGTTTCTTAAATTAGAAGAAATCTCAAACACGAAGACTTCACACATTACCATTTGTGAAAATTTGTTCTGTGTTAGGAGTAATCAATTTTTGCTTCTCCTATGAAATTTATTCTTAAGACATGATACAATTTGAAACAATGCTCCTATTATCCAAAAAAACTATAAATATGCGTTACTTTTGTTTAATGCTGTGAGGTGTTGTTTATTCCTTGCTTATGCAGCTCTGCCGACCTAAGTTCAGACAGGCTTGATCTTAGATCAAGGCGCCATGAACTTAGATCAAGGTTTATACAAGTAAAATTCGAAATTCCGCTTGACTAAAGATTATTGAACTAAGATTAAGTTTTGTGCCATAGTACGTGAGTGTTCAAGAAACGAAGTAAGGTAATTTTAACACGGAGAAACAAAACAATAGCAAGGGTTTGTAGTGTTACGCGTGTACATATAGATTATGTAATGAATACTTGAACGCGCTGTATCAAAGTGGTTGTATGTTTTGTCCTGGGACGGAGTTAGGAGAACCACCAAAGGTCATGACATTTTATCCCATCAACCCTCTACAAACACGCCGCCTCCTTATGAAAGATCAAGCACCGATATTGCTTCCCTCCCTTCGTGATGATGCCTTAATTCTTTTTAGAAACAGCGTATTGTAAAGGTCGCCCGTGACGTCACAAGAAGTGCATGATTGGAACAACTTTGTAATGCGCTGCACGCGAACTGGATGTCGGCTCAGAAAAAAAACAGACTAAGCTCTTCTTACTCAAAATACTGTTATAATATGTTGTTTTATTCTCGCAAGACTTTCTTACCCATTATCGTTTACTTTTACTTTCTCTCGATGTTTAGATTTCACCGGAAATATGTTTTGAGGCCCCCTAAAAGCAAAAGTATGTTTTAGAAAAAGTCCTGTGTGCGTGTGTGTGTGTGTGTGTGAACACCATAACTAAAAAATCTTATGTGGTGCACTGACATGACTTTCTCTACTCTTGTATAAACATTCTTACAAACTCTTATTCCTATATCTTCTTCGTGTTAGTTAAGATAAACATTTGTACAAATTATCTTATTGCTTATTTCCTTGTAGGTACAAGGGGAATATTAGAATACAGCATGCTTTGTGCGATAGTCAAATGTTTTAAAGCTTTGAGATTTCGTTCTCTTTGCACGATTAACACATAAAAGAATGAACAACGTTGTTGCATTTCGCTAAAGTTCTAAGTTTTCCGAAACTCACACACATAACAAGGAATATCTGCGAAATGGTTCACCCTACAAGAAAATTTATTGAGACATAAATTGTGTATTTTAGCAAGATCTACATTTTTGTATAAGATTTGGTCTATCTCTAACGGTTTACCAGTTATGTAATAGTCGTCCAGAGTAAATACGACTACAGGGGCTATAGCTAGAAAATTCAAGATATACATTTCATTTGTCATCAAAATATTTCAAACATATGACACTTTAATCAAAATCGTTAGAGCCATTTTCAAGAAAATCAAAATTCTCGAAAAATTTTCCATATAAAGGGTAGTTTAGGGTGGGGCTATTTTCTTCAGAATCTTCGTGTTGCATCCTTGAAAGACATTAAACTTAAATACCAACTTTGGTTTTTAACCGACTTTTCGTTTTTGAGTTATGCTGTCCACAGACTGACAGACACACAGACACTCACACGGACCTTTTTTCTAAAAATGCTTTTTTTTTGGATTCAGGGGGCTTTAAAACATATATTTCCGGTGAAATCTCGACAATTTTTGGGTGGAATACAATACTTCCCCTACTTACCAGCAGAGAAAGTAAAAACGAACAGTTTAATATCTTCAAGGATGCGACACGAACATTTTGAAGAAAATTCCTTCACCCTAAACTATCCTTTACATTCAAAATTTTTCGAAAATTTTTATTTCTCGTTAAAACACACAAATTAGGTCCAAAGTGCATTTTTATGGAGTGAACCATTTTGGAGATATTGCTGATTATTTATTTGTGCATGTTTTACAATACTAACTTTTCTCAAATGGAAGATCGTTATTCACTTTTTTATCTTGTCCCCTTGTACCTAACTTTAGCAACAAAATAATTTCTCCAAATGTTTATCTCAACTAACACGAAGAAGATATAGGAATAAGAGCTTGTAAGAATGGTTAGTACAAGAGTAGAGAAAGTCATGTGAGTGCAACATGAAATATCCACTAGGAGTTTTACAAACGTTTATTTCTACTAGCACGAAGGAGAAAGAAGAATAGGCGTTTGTAAGAATAGCTGTTCGGAAATGATCGCATGAGTTCAACACAGGTATTTTGGATCTAGGGAGTCTCACAGCCTGATTTTTGGTGAAACTTGAACATCGAAGTATTTGGTGAAATACAATATACCGTTTTACCTACCAGATATGTAGTAGCGAAAGGCAAAATGCTGGATATTAGTGAATGAGTACCATAAACAACACTGATGTTTAATAGGTGATAAAAAGCTTCTTTCCGTCCAATCAGATGGAATGAGAGTGGTGTAATCTGTATCAATTGTAGGTGTAATGTCAGTGGGAAGTCGAGCTAATCCGTGGACGTCATCTGCCGTAGGTTCCCATTGAGGATGAGATATAAGGGATGGAGGGGGGTGATGTTGGTGTTGATTTCCCATGAGGCCACTCCGTCTCCAGCAATTAGTTGTCACTATTAGTACTGCAGTGCAGCCAACCGCGGGATTCATACCCAAACCGCTACACAGCAAAACCCTGCAACGCTTCATCCGTTTACCTACGTACCAAATTTAATTTCATTTGAAACGAGCTTTTGTTGGAATAATATACCTTCATTCCTGACGGGAGCTGCGTCAAACGAAAGGAAAAACAAACATCAAATTGGAAAACAGTAACACATGGAGTACCCCAAGGTTCAGTATTAGGACCTCTGTTATATCTAATCTAAATACATAACCTATCACTTCATCCTTTGATGAAGCAGCTACCGTACTCTCGGCCAATGGCACTAGTGTGCTGGTTACTAGCAAAAACATAATTAAATTCAAATTATGTCTTAGTGGTTTAAAAGTAACAAATTATTTGCAAACCTAGATAAAACAAAAGCTGTTAAATTTATCTCATAGAACATCACACACTGCGATTTAAATTGGGATTAACAGCGTATATATTAGGAAAGCATAAAAATATTTAATTCTCTTCCTAAAAAGCAAAAAGCTGATAATTTCAATGCTTTTAAAAATTGCTCCTAAAATTTAAGCTTGAAAATTTAATAGCTACATTACTGCATATTTTTTTTTACAAACTAAATATATCTTTCAATCCAACAAAGAATGAGTCGCATGCATAAAACAGCAGAAGATTCTTTCCGTTCAGTTTTAGAAGGAAATGCTCGATCAACTTGCATAAAAAGCTTAGTTACTAACTCTTTTCGCTTCCATGTGGGTTTGAAATTGATTTGAGTTCTCATTCCAGATTGAATACTGCATGGAAACGCGGATTCAGATAGAACTGAAAATTCTGATCCTCTTTTAGAAATGGGATCGGATCGAAATTTTATTGCATGGAAACACCTAACGGATTCAAATCGATTTAATTCCGCCAAAGTTATAACTTCTACCGTACTCGTAAAATGCTACACACTCATTTAGTTTTCTTGGCGAAAGTAGTGTAAGAAAACAACAACTGTCACTTTTATTGTTTCTATAATCTCGCAATATATTCTTCTAAAAACATTCCTTAACCTCAATAAGCAGAAAACGTTTTTTACAGGTTCGCCAACATAAACCAAGTGACCAATGTTGAAGCTTAAATTATTTTTGCTTGAGCCCTGCGTATCCAAATCGATCTCACTTAGGACTGAATCCAACATGAAAATGCAGATCGTATTGAGAATGGGATTGGACTTGAATTGACTTCAATTCCGCATGAAAACTAGTGAATGCTTTTCACCTTAGCTTATGGATGGATGATGGATGTAGTAGACTTCACTTGTTTAGTGATTGTCCATAATAAACTAAAATGGCTGCATTTCTTCAAGTTCCGGCTAGAAAGACGTTTAAAGAAGGAAAACAGCCCTGGAAATTCTAACTGCAAGCAATTGTATCTGTTCGATAAAAAGAATATCGAGTGGATAATTTACTAAATTTACGAACTGTATTTATTCGCTTTGTAACTTGTCTTCCTCACACATTTACATATATAGGTTATGTTGTTACTAGATTTTCCAATTGCTGGAGTTCACCGCCTCCCAAAATCTGTCACGTTGTTTTTAATTAGAATAACCAGCGCCATGACGAGAATGACCGAACAGGTACGAAAGCGTCCGATTAATAGCAAATCGATTATTTATCGAAAAGTTAAAACTATGACATGAAAGTATAAACTTCTTAGCATGGGCTACTGCTTATGCTTACGAAGCGAAGTGCATAAATATTACAGTTTATGCATACAATGTTCCTCTAAAATAGTAATGTACAGAGTATGCTTAAAATTCAAATGTACTGTAATTATATGCGCAATAAATGTTGTTTTTATGTAGCATAACCAAGAACAGATTTCCTTCAATACCTACATAACCTCACAACTGCAGGTATGTGTAAGATCACACTTTGTAAGTTCGTATTATGTAAATGCAATCTTCATCACTCATTTCTACAAATGTGCCATCTTCTGAGGAATTTGGTGCAATTTCCTCTGGTGGTATATTTCCCATCCTGTACCATGTACTATATATGTTCTATATATATCATTCCACAGCGCAGCAACCCAGATTACGACAGACTCTAATTAACAATCATAGCTGTGAGGCTTCAAATCTTATAAGTATTTTGTAGTGCCATGTCCGTTAGAACGCATTGGGCTTTTCAAATGGAAAAGAATTATCAAAATAGATTAGTTGCTTTTAAAATTACTCACCATACGTAGCAAATGTTCCCTCTTTAAAATATTAGCATACAAGTATAGATATAATATGAACTTTCATATTGGTGTAAAAGAAATTCTCAGCAAAACAAAACAAAACTGTGAATTTTTGTTCTGTTCTTTAGTATGAAGTATTCCGCAGTACTTGCAACGCTGTTTCATAGATAATACAGAGTTAAGACAATAGACTTGCTTTTTCACTGTACATTTATAGTACGATCTACCGAAACATTCGGTTTGAAACGAAAGTAATTTCGGCTTTTTTCAGTCACACACTTCTTTCTTCCTTTCAAACACAAGATGTTACGGTTATTTAAGTGGAAATGCATCACGGTTTTTAATTACAACTTCTAAAAGGCACTAAATCCACAGATTTAAAATTGACAGTTGTGTAAATTTTCATCAATGAAGACAGCAAGATTTTTCGCTTTGTGCTTTATTTTTGTTTCAGATACTGGAGCGTCTAAGCTGCAGCAGAAGAAAGGACCTAAGCCTCACGAGGTAAGATGATAATTGCAGATACTGCGTGAGTGTTTCTTTGATGTCTCACACTGGACCTGAAAATATAAGACCTATTCAATCCTCCATCCCCGCAGCGTTAATAAAGAAGACACGAGTGAAGAGGGGGAGACGACTAAAGAGAGCGAAAGAGATAGAGAATGGACATTTTTCAATTTATGACAAAAAAGAAGACATTTTTAATCATATGGATGGCTTAAATCGAGTTTCCTTTGATGTGGAAATAGTAATACGCAGAGGGAATACCTATAGGCAGTGCTTATTCTTTGTAGCATCATGTTGTTATGTTGGTATTCCTGTTCGATACAAAACCGAGCCAAGAGCGAGCTTCGGCTTAACCTCAAACTTACTTAAAACACTAATTGCAATCTTAATCCTAGCAACCTGATGTGCTGCACTCACATGGCTTTCTCTACTCTGGTACTAACCATTCTTACAAACACACACACACACACACACACACACACACACACACACACACACACACACACACACACACACACCGTAAATGACGCAGCTAGAAGTCTCGTGAACGTTCTCGAAATCTGTTTTGTTTCTGCCGCTTCCATTGTTGACAATCACGTACATAAAGGTCAGTGTGACCTAATCCACAGTATATACGAGGCTAGAAAAGAGCAAAGCGGTGAGATTTTAGAGTTATAGTTACAGTCCGTCAGTGTGTGGTCGTGTTAGTACGTCATTAGGAGATTTTAATGTCTGGACTTGCAATCATACGTTACGAGAGAATTCTGCGACCGTAAAATGTTCTCAGAAAGAAGATTGGGAATTATTTAGGTCTCTGTCCTGCTGTGATTATCCGAGATTAAGTTTGTTTGCTTCTATTTTGACAGTTTTTGGCTCCACTTATATCTGCGAACAAACATTTAAAAAAATGAACTACTTTAAAAGTGAGTATCGTAGCAAGATAAGTGACAATCACTTTGAGACTGTGTACTTCATGGGTTAATCAGGAGTAGAATATGAATGTGTACGCCTTTGATTTCCTGCAGTAAGAATGTGCCGCCACTTGAGCTCAGTGCGTCATTCTGTCCCAGCGGGTGGAAGAAGGTGATTTCAAATTCCCCTAACTTGCCTGCAGTTGAGCACCGCTGATCTACCTCAAAGAAACAAAGATCAAATGTAAAATGGGAGGAGGAATTTTTCTGTGGTGCGGAAGGAGACAATGTATTGAGGAATTTAACATTGTAGTTCGAAACAAACACGCTGATCGTTAACTCTGTCAATCCACTACTGTCAAGTGTTTAAGAAGCGAAGAACTAACACTTCTCCAACCAGCACCACGCGGGTTGCGTGCACAGTGGATTCTGCCCGCCCCTGACTTAAAGTCTACTGCATTCTCTATTCAAATTGTACCTACAAGGATATATATAGTAAAACTATTTCTACAAACATCTATGTTGATTAACATGAAGTAGAAATATGTATAAACATTTTCAAGAATATTTTATGCAGGAGTAGAGGAAATCATGTTTTGAATTTTTTGGCTATAGCCTACGTAGTTCTGTTTACGCTGGATGACTTTTGAACAACTGGTAAGCTGTAAGAGATAGACCGAGTCTTACTATACAAAAGATACAGATCTCGTTGAAACACAGAAGTTATATCCAAATGATGTTATTTTGCAGAGTGAACCATTTCGGAGATATTCCTTGTTATTTGTGTGAGAATTCCAATACTTGTATTACTCTCAAATGTAGGGTCGTTATTTACTTTTCTATGAATTTCAAATGTAAGCAATAAGATAATTTGTAAAAATGTTTATCTCAACTAACACGAAGAAGATATAGGAATAAGAGTTTGTAAGAATGGTTAGTGCAAGAGTAGAGAAAGTCATGTGAGTGCAACATATCAGATTTTTATGCATGTTTGCATGCGTATTTTAGTATTTGATCGCAGAAGTCTCAGTTTCATGTCTGTTACAATCCTTTTTCTGCGTGTTTTGCTTTGTTTTAAAGGAAAAATGTAAGTGATTGTTTGGACTGAATATTTGTAGCTATTGGTGCTCTAGCAGTGACGTGCATTAGTCAAACAGAAGAGTGGAGTGTGACAGTGACGTCCAACAACAACAATAACAACAAAATGCCTTTGATATAGATACGTCTAACAAACATGGCGGCGCAGTATCACAGCCTGCCTGCCTGGACGACACAGCCAGCGAGCGCATTTTTCCTCTGCCTTCACTTTTATTACTAAACACATGTATGTATGTATGTATGTATGTATGTATGCCAGCAGGTATCGCTTTAATTAAAACTTTGAATCCTGGCGACTTTTTTTTTTCTCCCTGTACATCCTTATTTAAGCAAGTGAATAGAGGAAGCTTCTCATCCACCCTTCTTGCTGGTCTTTGAGGTTTTATGGCAAAGCCAGAGCTAAAAGAGAAACGCGCTCAATGCAAAAGCGGAACTTTCAGCTTTCTGCTCTCCAAGGGAAAGGCAGGTAGGTAGGTTGGCAAATATCTTCATTACAGAGACTAGTGGATGCGGCTGTAATTTGTAGCTTGTCTGTCGCGGCTCCCTCCCTCTCTCCCTCTCCCCCTCTCTCTGAGTGTTTGGACAAATACAGTACACGACACGAGGCACTAACAAACACTACATTCCATCCATCTCTATCTATGCATTTATGTATAGAACACCTTCTCAAGCGATTCACATACACCAACGCTTTTATACAAAACTAGCTGAAATACCAGCGTTATTCTTGGTTTAACGATTTATCAGTACAACATTTACACTTAGGCTGCACTTGACCAGTGTTTCTTTGTCACTAGCTGAAATACCCGACGTTGGCAGTGGTTTTAACGAATTATCTCTAAAAGATTTAGACTTAGGCTGCACTTGTCCAACAGCCTCAGGTCAATATGACAATATGATCGCTGTTCCAATCTGTTGTAGGGCAGCCACTATGAGACTTAATGTTTTCTGCTCTAATTCGTAGCCATCCTCATTTACATTCGCCGTGTTTTGGTTGAATTCGATGTTTTGCCATGGACTTACGAATGTATACACAAACATACAGTGATGCCAAATGTTCGCCACAAAAAAAAAAAAAAAAAATTATTGTTTAACGACGCTGTCAATTGCCAGGATCACATCAGCGTCGCCGGTGTGCAGGAATTTTGTCCCGCAGGAGTTCTTTTACATGCCAGTAAATCTACTGACATGGAGCTGTCGTTTTTAAGCACACTTAAAAACTATTGACCTGGGCCGGGTTTGAACCCGCGACCTTGGGATCAGTAGCCTGCCATCTAGCCAACTGAGCCACCCAGACCGATATGTTCGCTACATATACCATTGTCAAGACTTATCAAAATTTATAGTAATGTCATGTCTTATTTTGCTTAGTTTCCTAATGAAATTCCAGGGTTATTACACTAAAATATTAATATTTTGTATCTGGTACCTTATAGAAGTTGCACAATATCCTTGGTTTTCTTTGGTGGCATTTAAAAATATTATATGAGATACTCAAAGACTTAAAATTCTCAGGACACTATACATATACGTACATATATGACAAGCTATGTTAAACAACCACTAATTTCACTGTTTGTAATTACGACTTCTTGTTAATTGTGTTGACTGACTTCCATGTTGTTGCATTCAAGCTATCTGGTCGCTATTAATACAAGAAACCTCATTGGAATTAAAAATCGTTTAAGCGATGTCAATATAACCTAGTTTATTTTCAGTAATCAACATACAGAAAACATAAGAAAGTCAAAACAAAAGAAACACCAAACTTGACAGTGTTGTTACTCCATAATCGAGCTCCGGCAAGAGATTAACGCTGTTCCGTTGTTATTTTGTGAGGCCGTGAAAACGTAACTATTCTTATGTTGGCAATATTGGAGCTACTGCGATTGTCGTTGACAAAGATGTAGATGGTCTTGCAAGCTTTTGTATACAACATGAAATTATATAATTAATTGTTTGAAATGGAGTGGAATTTTGAATTATAAGGCAGGCGTATGTTTCGTATTGTGTCAAAGTTTATCTGTGCAGCGACTTATGTATATTGCGATATCAAAAACAGCGCAGCACTTCCATCTCAGCCTATTCTTCTATCAGGACAGGTTAATCAAGATAAAACTGCATTACATAGTTACATATTTCGTTGTGATTACAACAAGAAAATAGCAGGTTAACGGGTAAGTAACTTTTTTACTTTCTCTGCCGTGTATATAAGCAAAGAAAATTGAGTTTTATTACGTGCATTTTAACTGCTATGTTCTCAGCGTCCAATTCTATACAGAGTATGAAAGACTGCTTAATTTTGTTGAGAGACTTCTTTTTCAGGATTGAGGTTTTTTTAGGTGCAGTAAATCTACGACACGGGACCACCGGCTTTACTTCTCTTCCGAAGGGAGCCAGCTAAGGATTTTAACCTCTTCAACTTCCCTATTCTATCACTATCAGGTGTTTACCACGGATCCATTTCCCAAACTCAATTCTATCCTGTGTCAGTCTATTAAAATGGTTCCAAACCTTTCGTTTATTAGCCACTTTTTGCAGCTAATGCTTTTATATTCCATGTTCCAATTCTTAATCCATATTTATCGCGTAGTGTTCGTCTATTTATCCGTCCCTTTCCGGGCCTCACATTTCCCTTTTGTACCCAACGTTACTTAAGTTGTGGGATTAGCCCAATGCTTAGGTTCCTGTTTTATCCCCAGGGTATTCGGGTAGATCCTCAGTTCTTGAGGTAGGGATTGGGCATTCCCTCACAACCCCTAAAGGTTTTGGTTTTCCCGCCAATACTCGGTAGGCTGTTTGCAGTGGTTTCCCCTGGGCGATGGGCTCGCCACTTCCCTACGCCGGACTAAGGATTTTTACGCCCAAAAAGTTCATCCCCTTTCATTAGGCTTTAACGCGCGGGAACGAGAGACTAGCATTTTACCCCAGACCACGGAAAATGACAAAGTACTGAAAATTAGGTACCAAAATTTCACAGAAAATTCTCCCACTTCAGACTTCCTGAATACAAAAGATACGCATTTTTATATAAAATTTCGTGTATGTATAGTTGGGCCGCTCTTTGTGCTTCCAGTTCGGTTTCTTGATTCTAGCTCTGCGATAACTTGACACATAAATAAAGCGGTCGCTTTGTGAGGAACTGGAAAGCCGACTTTCGACCGAACTATACGTAAGCACGTGTGTGTGTGTGTGTGTGTGTGTGTGTGTGTGTGAGAGAGAGAGAGAGAGAGACCGAGACAGAGAGAGGGAGAGAGAGAGAACAGTATAACTCGAAAACGAAGGCATTGGTTTTTGATTTCCGCATCTTTTAAGGGCGCAACAGGAAATCCACTCACCCCACACTACCCCTTATTTGGAAAAACTATTACAAATTTATTTTCTTAAAAATGGCTCTAACGATTTTGATTAAATGATGACGTTTAACATATTAAATTTATATATTGAATTTTCTGAGAATGTTCTCTGAAATCCTCTTCATTCTGTATGACCTTTATATAAGGGACACTGGGAGTGAAATTTTGGGCAAAATTGTCAAAAAGTCGAAAGTTGTTTTTTTTTACCTTAAAATGTTCCTGGAACACCTGTGCATTTGGATCAGCTAACATTTTTCATATCCCCCACTCCATGTGGTCATTACGGCCCTTTCAAGTATCCCTCTTCCCTTAACGTACACAGGATGCTCCTACATAAAAGCCTGTTTTTCTCAAAACTACATTTCTGCACATTCCAAAAGAAGGTCGCGCCTGAGTTTTGCTTCAAATTCAATGAAAACTTCCAAAAGTATTCATAAATAGCAGCTAAACAAAACTATGATTCAATATTGATGTTATCATTAACATGAATTCCAAAAACCTTTTTTTTTTTTTTTGTATGAAAAAATCAATAATTTTTAAGATTAAATTTTCTTTGTTATTAAAAAAATATGTACAGCCTAATCTGCAAACGTATTTAAAATATCTCTTCATACAATTGTTACCCATGTTTTAGAGTATCAGTTCTGCCAATATAAATGAATTTTGAAAAGTCAATAGACGCGAGCTCTATTTTGAAAATGTGCCTATTAAATTCATAAAATAATTTATATATCCTAAACGAATTATCCAATTTTAATGACATTTGGTGTATCTCCTATTCTCATATAGATACAATAACCGTAAAAATTTCAGAAAAAATCTAACTGATAAACAGATGGAATATTACGAAATATAACCAGACTGCGCCATAATGGGGGGGGGGGGGGGGAGGGTGGTGTGTCACAGTTGGCTTTTGCGTTATGCCAATATTTTGTACTTATACGGAACTGCGAGCATAGCCCACAGACCAGAAAGTGTTAAATAGAACTTTTGATGTTTCCAAACTTAAACATTTAAAAGTGTGGACAGTTACCTCATGATATGGGCGGTACCGCCGCCCTAGATACTGAAGCCCGTAGCCTTCACCTGTTTCTTTAGCTAGGATTTGCGTGTAAAATGTTGCCCGAAGATCCAACGCAGCGCTCTCCCTGTTCCAAATCGATGTTGCAGAGGAAGAGGATATTCTGGTGTCCTTTGTCGGGAGCGATGGTCATGCTGTGTCCTGCGCGAGGACATAGCAGGAAATCGTCTCTCCCCTTGCACTGCAACACCGACACAAAGGGGCATTCCTTGCGGACTCAGCCATTCAGGCCGCGCGTGTGAACTGAACGAAACAAAACACGGCCGTAATGCAATTTATACTGCTGATTGAGGTTAGGGTACCTGCTCAACAATATTACATCACTTACTACGTTTCCACGGCGAATTCAAATCGATTTGAGCCCAATCCATTGTCAATACCATCCGTGTTTACATGTTAAATTCAATCCGTATTCAGATCGATTTGGATACTCAAAGCTCAAGCACAAATAATTCAACATCTTTATGTTGCTCACTTGGTTAATGTTGGCAAACCTATAATAAATATGTGCGCTTTCTGCATATTTTACTACGTTTTGTGGTTAGTGGATGTTTTTGAGAAGAATATATTGCGAGATTATAGAAACAATAAAAGTGGATTTCGATCCAATCCCACTTCTAAGAGGATCACATGCAAGGATTCAGTTCAATCTCAATCCACGTTTCTGTGCGGTATTCAATCCGAAATGAGAACTCACATCGATTTGAATTCCCCATAGAAACGTAGTAAATATTTACTTACGTAGTATTTTTACTTTCTCTACTAGTAAGTAGAAGGAAGTATTGTACTCCACCCTAAAACTCGAGATTTCACCGGAAATATATGTTTTGAGGCCCCATGAATAAAAATAAATAAATAAAAAAAAAAACATTTTTAAAAAAAGGTCCGTGTGTGTCAATCTGTGTCTCAGTCTGTGGACAGCATAACTCAACCATGAAAAGTCGGTTCAAAGTTAGTATTTATGTTTAATGTCTTTCAAGGATGCGACACGAAGATTTTGAAGAAAATAGCCCCACCCTAAACTAACCTTTACATGGCAATGTTTTCGAAATTTGATTTTCTTGAAAATGGCTCTAATTTTGATTAACACGTCATATGTTTAAGATATTTGTATGACAAATGAAATGTATATTTTGAATTTTCTGGCTATAGCCCCTATAGTCCTGTTTAATCTGGATGACTTCTGAATAACTCGTAAACCGTAAGAGATAGACCAATTCTTAACATACGAAAACTGTAGATCTCTCTAAAGCACGCAATTTATGTCTAAGTAAATTTTCTTGTAGAGTGAACCATTTCGGAGATATTCCTTGTTATTTGTGTCAGTTTCGGAAAACTTAGAACTTTCGTGAAATGGAACATCGTTGTTCATTTTTTATATGTTAAGCGTGCAAAGAGAACGGAATCTCAAAGCTTTGAAATATTTTACTATCGCACAAAGCCTACTGTATTCCCATATTCACCTTGTACCTACAAGTACATAAACAATAAGATACTTTGTACAAATGTTTATTTTAACTAACACGAAGAAGATATAGGAATAAGAGTTTTTAAGAATAGTTAGTACAAGAGTAGAGAAAGTCATGTGAGTGTAACAAATCAGATTTTTTAAAAATCGGGTTACTGTGTTAGCCCACTGCATTCTCCCGTGTAGAAAATGTGTATTGATAGTATATCTCAATTAACCAGAAACATAATAATAGGTCTAGCTTGTATATGACAATCGCTTGTAGAACAGGTAACAATGAGTACTAGTAGACTGAATTAGATGCAAGAAGACCTTGACCTTTGGGCAGCAGTCAGTGATCACTGCTGTGAAATAATAAAACGGAACGTTCCGTGCATCCACCTACACGCACGCGGCTAGACATGCATGGCATTAACAAATGACTGTCGACAAGTAAAATGGCGGCCCTTCTTAATTAAGTACCCATTGTGCATCATGTGGTAGCGGAGTCGCCTCTCATCAAAGGAACGCATCTCAGTAATTTGCTGCATTCTTTCCGCCTATTACCTTAGAGTTGCCCGCCCAACTCTCGGCCGACCGACCGGCCTTCTCGGCAACGGAATGTGTCATACCGACCTCCAAGAGCAGGTAATTTGCAACGTTCTCACGGCTGACTCTACTGCCACCCTTCCTTCACTTCTATATCATTTATTACAATCATCATGACACACTATTACCTATATTAGTACTGGTTGTGGTGGTGGTAGTGGTGCTGGTAGTGGTGGTGGTAGTGGTATTGGTAGTGGTGGTGGTAGTGGTAGTGGTAGTGGTGGTGGTAGTGGTAGTGGTAGTGGTGGTAGTGGTGGTGGTAGTGGCAGTGGTAGTGGTGGTGGTAGTGGTGGTGGTAGTGGTGGTAGTGGTGGTGGTAGTGGTGGTGGTAGTGGTGGTGGTAGTGGTAGTGGTGGTGGTAGTGGTGGTAGTGGTGGTGGTAGTGGCAGTGGTAGTGGTGGTGGTAGTGGTGGTGGAGTTAGCGGTAGCGGTGGTGGAGTTAGCGGTAGCGGTGGTGGTAGTGGTGGTGGTAGTGGTGGTAGTAGTGGTGCTGATAGTGGTGGTGGTAGTGGTGGTAGTGGTAGTGGTGGTGGTAGTGGTGGTAGTAGTGGTGGTGGTGGTAGTGGTGGTGGTAGTGGTAGTGGTGGTGTTGGTGGTGCGGGTAGTGGTGGTGTTGGTGGTGGTAGTGGTGTTGGTGGTGGGGGTAGTGGTGGTGTTGGTGTTGGTGGGGTAGTGGTGGTAGTGGTGGTGTTGGTGGTGGTAGTGGTGGTGGTGGTGTTGGTGGTGGGGGTAGTGGTGGTGTTGGTGGGAGTAGTGGTGTTGGTGGTGGTAGTAATGGTGGTGTTGGTGGTGGTGGTGTTGGTGGTGGGGGTAGTGGTGGTGTTGGTGGTGGTAGTGGTGTTGGTGGTGGGGGTAGTGGTGGTGTTGGTGTTGGTGGGGTAGTGGTGGTAGTGGTGGTGTTGGTGGTGGTAGTGGTGGTGGTGGTGTTGGTGGTGGGGGTAGTGGTGGTGTTGGTGGGAGTAGTGGTGTTGGTGGTGGTAGTAATGGTGGTGTTGGTGGTGGTGGTGTTGGTGGTGGGGGTAGTGGTGGTGTTGGTGGTGGTAGTGGTGTTGGTGGTGGGGGTAGTGGTGGTGTTGGTGCTGGTGTTGGTGGGGCAGTGGTAGTAGTGGTGATGGTGTTGGTGGTGGTGTCGGTGAGGTAGTGGTGGTGGTGTTGGTGGTGGTAGTGCTGGTGTTGCTGGTGGTAGTGGTGGTGGTGGTAGTGGTGTTGGTGGTGGGGGTAGTGGTGGTGTTGGTGGTGGTAGTGGTGTCGGTGGTGGGGGTAGTGGTGGTGTTGGTGGGGTAGTGGTGGTGGTGGTAGTAGTGGTGCTGATAGTGGTAGTGGTGGTGGTAGTGGTGGTGTTGGTGGTGGTAGTAGTGGTAGTGGTGGTGGTGTTGGTGGTGGGGGTAGTGGTGGTGTTGGTGGTGGTAGTGGTAGTGGTGTTGGTGGTGGGGGTAGTGGTGATGTTGGTGGTGGTGTTGGTGGGGTAGTGGTGGTGGTAGTGGTGGTGTTGGTGGTGGTAGTAGTGGTGCTGGTAGTGGTAGTGGTGGTGGTAGTGGTGGTGTTGGTGGTAGTAGTGGTGCTGGTAGTGGTAGTGGTGGGGGTAGTGGTGGTGATGGTGGTGGTGGCAGTGGTGATGTTGGTGGTGGTAGTGGCGGTGAGGGCAGTGGTGGTAGTGATGGTGGCAGTGGTGGTGGTAGTAGTGGTGGTAGTGGTTGGTGGTGGTAGTGGTGGTGGAAGTGGTGGTGGCAGTGGTGGTGGTGGCAGTGGTGGTAGTGATGGTGGCAGTGGTGGTGTAGTGGTGGTGGTAGTGGTGGTGGTGGCAGTGGTGGTGGTGGCAGTGGTGTTGGTAGTGGTGGTGGTAGTGGTGGTGGTGGCAGTGGTAGCGGTGGTGGTAGTGGTAGTAGTGGTGGTGGTAGTGGTGGTGGTGACAGTGGTAGTGGTAGTGGTGGTGGTAGTGGTGGTGGTAGTGGTAGTGGTGGTGGTAGTGGTGGTGGCAGTGGTAGTGGTGGTGGTAGTGGTGGTGGTAGTGGTAGTGGTGGTGGTAGTGGTGGTGGTAGTGGTGGTGGTAGTGGTGGTGGTAGTGGTAGTGGTGGTGGTAGTGGTGGTGGTAGTGGTAGTGGTGGTGGTAGTGGTGGTGGTAGTGGTAGTGGTAGTGGTGGTGGTAGTGGTGGTGGTAGTGGTGTTGGTGGTGGGGGTAGTGGTGATGTTGGTGCTGGTGTTGGTGGGGCAGTGGTAGTAGTGGTGATGGTGTTGGTGGTGGTGTCGGTGAGGTAGTGGTGGTGGTGTTGGTGGTGGTAGTGCTGGTGTTGCTGATGGTAGTGGTGGTGGTGGTAGTGGTGTTGGTGGTGGGGGTAGTGGTGGTGTTGGTGGTGGTAGTGGTGTCGGTGGTGGGGGTAGTGGTGGTGTTGGTGGGGTAGTGGTGGTGGTGGTAGTAGTGGTGCTGATAGTGGTAGTGGTGGTGGTAGTGGTGGTGTTGGTGGTGGTAGTAGTGGTAGTGGTGGTGGTGTTGGTGGTGGGGGTAGTGGTGGTGTTGGTGGTGGTAGTGGTAGTGGTGTTGGTGGTGGGGGTAGTGGTGATGTTGGTGGTGGTGTTGGTGGGGTAGTGGTGGTGGTAGTGGTGGTGTTGGTGGTGGTAGTAGTGGTGCTGGTAGTGGTAGTGGTGGTGGTAGTGGTGGTGCTGGTAGTGGTAGTGGTGGGGGTAGTGGTGGTGATGGTGGTGGCAGTGGTGATGTTGGTGGTGGTAGTGGCGGTGAGGGCAGTGGTGGTAGTGATGGTGGCAGTGGTGGTGGTAGTAGTGGTGGTAGTGGTTGGTGGTGGTAGTGGTGGTGGAAGTGGTGGTGGCAGTGGTGGTGGTGGCAGTGGTGGTAGTGATGGTGGCAGTGGTGGTGTAGTGGTGGTGGTAGTGGTGGTGGTGGCAGTGGTGGTGGCAGTGGTGTTGGTAGTGGTGGTGGTAGTGGTGGTGGTGGCAGTGGTAGCGGTGGTGGTAGTGGTGGTGGTAGTGGTAGTGGTGGTGGTAGTGGTGGTGACAGTGGTGGTGGTAGTGGTGGTGGTAGTGGTGGTGACAGTGGTGGTAGTGATGGTGGTTCCGGGCCAATTCTTACCACCCTACCAGTGCGTAACTCACTTCTGCTCCCCACAGACGTCATGAGCGGGGTGCAGTACTGCAGGGTGGGTCGTGGTCAACGTCACGTTGCTTCTCGGCCGGATAAGCGGTCTTCGCAACCAGGTGCCGCTACATCTGAATGGAGTAGCTCCTCAATTGGCCCCTCAGTCACCTAACGAGGCTGAGTGTAACACCAAGAGATTAAAATATATTTCACACTCACATGACTTTTTCTACTCGCTATTTACAAATTCTAATTGCTCTATGTACCTCATTCTAATTTTGATAAGTATTTGTAGAAGAGGTCTTAGTAAATATTTCCTTGTAGGTACTATGGGAGTACGGGAATACTGTAGGCTTTAAGCGACAGTCAAATATTTTAAGGTATCGTGGCTATGTTATGCCTTTGAAATCCTGTCCTCTTTGTATAACTAGCAGATAAAAATGGAAAAAAATAAAAAAATAAGACGAATGATTTCGCATTTGAGAAACAGATTGGAAAATTGAAGTGGAATATCTCGAAAATTGTTAACTTCACCAACAACTGTATGGATATAAATTGGGTGCTTCAAGGAGATACTAGATGAGTGTGCTAGAAAGAATGGCAGGTTACTTTGGCTTTTACGTGTCAAATCTATCTAAAGCTAAGTTCTGCATACCTGGAGAGAGAGAGGGGAGGGTCAGGAAAGTGGAGAGATGGAAGGAGAGGAGATAAAGAAGAGAGAAAAGTCAGCGGAGAGAGGAAAGGAGACAGATTGAGAGAAGGAGAAGTAGACGGAGAGATGGAGGGAAGGTAAATGGAGAAAATGAGTTTGGGAGGAAAAGGGAGAGAATCGTTTCTCTTTACTTCGGCTTTCATTTGTCAAATGTATCTCAACCTCAGTTATAGATAACCGCACGCAGAAAGAGCGAGAGAGTGAGGAAGGGATGGAGATAATGAAGGAGGGAGAAAGATAGAGAGATCTTTTGTGATTGCTTCGAGTTTTATTTGTTAGCAGTAGTTTTCTGACCTTCTCCCTTACGCAATAAAACGGAACGAGACTGAGTGAAATTGAGGCGTTCAAGGGTTGCAGGTGTAGCTACCCTTGTCAGATTGAGAAGAGGGTTGTAAAAATAGCAGAATGAGAGTTAACAGTAATAATTAGCACACAAACAAGCTTAAGACGCAGCGCTTCCATTCTATCCACAAGACAACTAACTGATGATTGAGAATTCCAAATTTGTATGAATGGTTATATTTTAATCTGAGAAATATAATGAATGTGCAGACATGTTAAAATGATTGCAGTAAACTTGGTAAACTCCATACCTTTCATTAGTTTGTATAATTTTAAAATGAAGTATACTATTTTGATTAAATTGCCATATGTTTAACCAGGAGCGTAGCGTCAATGGATGTGGGTTGATCTGTTGCATACCCTGTCAATTTTCCTTAGTTAACTTTTCCTAATATCTATATACCATTCCAATTGACGTAATTCTTGCTGAAGAGTGTTTCGAACGCCAGCCACTTCAAATGATGTGCGCGCGCTGTGGATGTAACGTAGAGAAGTGCATCTCGCTTGTTAATGATAATGAGGTTTATAGATAAGTTTTTCAGTATTTTGCTTATAAGTGAAGGTTAGTTTCATATGTTTAAGTCCTTCTGTACATATCAGAGTACAACAAACTACATTTTGAATTGTAATGTGTGTGGATGTGTAAGGGGAAAAATACGCCAGGAAGCCCAAGGCAGGGTATGCACATTGCTTATGTGCATCCGCGTGGTTTACTACGTGTTGTAGAAAGAATGCTATTTTCTGGAAAACGGTCCATAGGTTCCTCTGCTCCCCGGCAGGCGTCTGACCCTAGGTATAGGCTTGTAAGGGGAGGATAATCAGGTAAAGAAGAAGAATGTCATAACGGTGGAATGGCAAGTGTGCGTGCGTGCGTGTGTGTGTGTGTGTCACTGGATTGTCTTTAGAAGAAAACCAAAGCATCAACCTCCCCTCTTTTCCCCGTTATTGCTGTGTTATCAAGCCACTACGTCCTGTGATAGGAACGATACAAAATCTGGCGATGATTATCTTTGGCGTTGTTTGTACAAATATTAGAAGCACTTATACGTCTAGCAGTGTGCGTTCAATGAAAGTTGCCTGGCCTCCCATAATGACGTGAAGCCAGCACATTAAAGCTACATTTAATGTGGTAGGAAGTTTCTGGAAGGAGTAAATGTTGCAGAATGATGGAACGTACTAGTGGTTATTGCAGCACATCTATTCCCTCCCTGCAACGTCACTCATGAGACGCAATAATAATAAATAACATTAGCTAGGGTTGAGTTTCCCTTTTCTTTTCTGGAGGTTGTAAATCGTTTGGCACAAGTGTCATCAGAGGCGAAATTTCACGTCACACTGAGCAAACAGCATTGTCCCCAGTGGCCAGTGCGCCTTAAGGTATTGATCCTAACCTTACATTTGCTCAGCTCCAGGAAGAAGCATGCACCCGACTTCAGATCGCATATTACTTTCGTTCTTTTGAGTCAGGTTAGCGCATTCCAAATAACTTCGGTAGTTACCGCAGAGAAACGCTCTTCACTGATTGTATTCCTATTGGGGTAAGAATGAGGCAAACGCTTATGCAGCAGACGGAATTTTCTAAGAAAAAATCTGATGTGTTGCACTCACATGACTTTCTCTTATATCTTCTTCGTGTTAGTTGAGATAAACATTTATCTTATTGCGTATTTCTGTGTAGGTACAAGGGGAATATTAAAATACAGTAGGCTTTGTGCGAGTCAAATATTTTAAAGCTTTGAGATTCCGTTCTCTTTGCACACTTAACATATAAAAAATGAACAACGATGTTCCATTTCACGAAAGTTTTGTTTTCTTAAACTGACACAAATAACAATCAATATCTCCGAAATGGTTCATCCTACAAGAAAATTTATTTAGACATAAATTGTGTATTTTAGCAAGATCTACATTTTTTGTATTGTAAGATTTGGTCTATCTCTTAAGGTTTACCAGTTATGCAAAAGTCGTCCAGAGTAAATACGACTACAGGGGCTATAGCCAGAAAATTTAAAATATATATTTCATTTGACACAAAAATATCTTAAATATATGATATTTTAATCAAAATCGTTAGAGCCATTTTCAAGAAAATCAAAATTTTCGAAAACTTTTCCATGTAAAGGGTAGTTTAGGTTGGGGCTATTTTCTTCAAAATCTTCGTGTCGCATCCTTGAAAGACATTAAACTTAAATACCAACTTTGGTTTTTAACCTACTTTTCGTTTTTGAGTTATACTGTCCACAGACAGACACTCACACGGACCTTTTTCTAAAAATGCTCTTTTTTTTGGTTCAGGGGCCTCAAAACATATTTCCGGTGAAATCTCGACATGAATTGTTTGGGGTAAATAATACTTCCTTTACTATGCGTAGTAGAGAAAGTAAAAATGGCTGACTGTATCTTCGGTAAACCATTTTATGCTAAAATAGATTAAATAATTCAAATAGGGAATCCTAAGAAAACAGAATACACAGAAAATATGTTTGGAATCAGTATGATAAATTTTGTATTGAACTAAATTATAAATTAACAGTAATTGACATCTTAAAGAAATTGGAGATATGAGAATGTTGAAGGCCGTGCCAATGGACGCCGATTTATGTATACCTGCGTCATGTTTCTTGAAAGAGGTTAGTAATTACAATAGAGCATTTAAATAAATTTCATATGCTATATCATCCTTTAATTCGTGAAATAGTCTTAGTTCTCTAGATAAATCGATAATCACTCCTGGCATTGCTTACGATAAGTGAAGCTTTTAGTGTCTACAGAGAAGCTTACAGAGGAAATATTGCCAGCAAGTCTGTGTTCTGTTTATCAGCACAGCGGAACAGAAGGACACGGCCAGGGCGGGGCAAAAGGACAGCACATTTTTCGTCTTATAATTCATTCAATACAACTTTTAAAACAGTTATAGATGTGAATCATATTTAAATTAACGGTTTGTATAATATTTATTGAAGCTAAATTCAGTTTTTTATTCGTTATCCATAAAAATGGAGACGCTGAACAGAAAAGAGGTTCTTGAATATTAGAATCAACATGAAACATAGAAATTCTATAGATACATTATACACGAATTACCCTAATCTTTACTATTCCAAGGGCCAGCAGAACTTAGATAAGATTTCACAACCAAACTACTTTTATATATAAAGGTTAGAGTTAAATATACACAGAAAGTATTTAAGTTTTTCAAATCTGGAGTTGGTATCCCTGTTTAACTGAGTATAGCTTCTCACTGAATGAACACGTTGAAAAGGTTTATTAAATATTCTTGATGTAACATCACTTTCAAAATCACTAATAATTGGAATATTAAACGACAAAATTCACTGAAATACACGTAACAATGTCCCTTTTCACTGCGAATAGTAGGCACAGAAAGTACTGTAATCTACCCAAAATTTCGATGTCAAGATTTCATCGGAAATAATGTTTTGAGGTCCACCTGAATCCAAAAAAAATATCTTTAGAAAATGGTACATGTGTATGTGTGTATTACATTCACATAGTTCTCTCTACTCGCTCTTCTTTTAAATAACACATTCACATGTCCTTCTCAACGCCCTGTTCCACAGGCAATTCGTATAATTTGCTATATGTTTGAAATAGAAGTGCAACATATTACATTTACGCGGCTTTCTCTACTCGCTCTTCGTCCTGTAGTACTTGTGATTAAGTGTGTTTACAAGTGTCTCCCTCGTGTTACTTTCTCTGCCACGTATAGTAAGTAGAGGAAGTATTGTATTCTACCCAAAAATTGGATGTCGAGATTTACCGGATATTTGTTTTGAGGCCCCCTGAATAAAAAAAAGTATTTTTTTGGAAAAGGTACGTGTGTATGTCGGACGATTCAACACCAAAGTTGTTATTTAAGTTTAATGTCTTTCATGGATGCGACAGGAAGATTTTGAAGAAAATTCCTCCAACCTAAACTACCCTTTACACGGAAAACTTTTCGAACATTTTCACTTTCTTGAAAATGGCTCTAACAATTTTGATTAAAACACTATATGTTTGAGATATGTTTATGGCAAATGAAATGTATATCTTGAATTTTCTGGCTGTAGCCCCTGTAGTCGTATTTACTCTGGATGTCTTTTGCATAACTGGTAAACCGTAAGAGATAGACCAAATCTTACTGTACAAAAATGTAAATCTTGCTAAAATACACAATTTATGTCGAAATAACTTTTTTTGTAGAGTGAACCATTTCGGAGATATTCTTTGTTATTTGTGTCAGTTTCCGAGAACAAAACTTTCGTGAAATGGGTCATCGTTGTTCATTTTTTGTATGTTAAGCGTGCGAAGAGAACGGAATCTCAAAAGTCCAAGTGTGCAATTGAGGGATAAATCGTTAGACCATGGACAACGCCCCAGGTATTTCAGCTAGTAACAGTATATCCGAGTATTTGGTGACAAAACACCAATTGCAGAGGAAGCTGGGACAGAAAGTGAGAGAATCCTCAGAGTATATCCACGTTAAAGTTGTTCCTTGGCCAGAGCTGATCAATAAACTGGCCACTTCTTCTTCATCTTCATCTTCGTCCCCTTTTCCTCCAATAGGCAGGATAGGTAGCTATGTTTGTTCTTAATACCAACAAGTGATTAGGAATGTAAAGAAGCAAGAAACGGCCTGTTCCGGTGACACTCATTAACCGCGTCGGTGATTAGCGACGCCCTAATGACGTCCCCTGAGAGGGAGGGGGGGGGGCGCCGTTTCTCAAAGACGTAGCTCTGTGTACACACCTAGCAGTAATTACTTGAGGTAAACACTGCGCCCCATTGCACATCTTCTTCACAAGATGTCTCTAGCTACTGCATCTAGCTGTGTAACAGTCACACGAGTACCATCTAATACACTTCCTCTTAATCATATGGTATGGTAGATATTGAATCAAAATCGTTAGTCATTCTAGACAAAATAAACATTTTCGAAACATTTTTCACGAAAAAGGTAGTTTAGGGTTGAAGAATTTTCTTCAAAATATTCGTGTCGCATCCTTAAAAGATGTTAAATACCAACTTTGACTTTTAACCGACTTCTCGTTTTTGAGTTATGCTGTCCACAGTCTGACACACACGCACACACACACACACAGAACCTTTTTCTAAAAATGCTTTTTTGGGGTTCATGGGGAACTCAAAACATATATTTCCGGTGAAATCTCGACATAGAATTGCTTCCTCTACTTACTATACGTAGTAGAAAAAGTAATAATAAGTTAAAGCTTGCTTAAATTTGTGAGAAAGTGATGTGACACCCTGTTTCTTAATTCAAAATTTATTCATACGTCACGTGCATCTTCCTCCTGTAGTATTTGTAGTTGTTCAACAGTGCTTTTGCATTCTGTTCTATTCGTCTTTTTACTTATTTGCATTTATTTTTGCCCTTTATAGTGCCCTTAGAGTGTTAATTAAGTCTAAGTGTCTTGTATAAAGCTTTTTAATTGTCTCCAATGAAACCTAAGTACATTGGGTAAGTGTAACCTAATTCTAAATGTACGCCATTCTTTTGTTTAGTCAGTGTCGCCAACTGTATCCGGTAAATCGCTGAAAAACAATTTATTACACATTACAATCGATTATGAATCAACATCTAATCGAAATAAGTATAGATATTTAGGTTATTTTTTATAGATTTAACATTTTCTAGTCAAATGTTTGTCATATAGTATTTAAATTCATATTTTATTTATGAAGTAGTCCAGAAAAATATCATTTGACGGTCTTATTCTCACTCCAGTCGAGAATTTTAAGGTTAAGTCAAACATCTCGTGATATTACTTGTAATAAATAGTCAAACCACGGGTGACAATGCGTGCTTCAAATATGCGTATTCAAAAGTATTGTTCTCTCAGAATGTTTACTTTATACTAAATAAATATTGTAATTAATGCAGATGAAAAATGATTAACATGAATTGACTTGCAGGCTGGCATGACTCAAAGCATTTGTTTACTCCCACGCAGCAATAATAACAATGAGACACCCTTAGCACAAAGGGTACCAGCTACCCTTCTAACAACAACATTGCATGTCTGATGTTACTTTTTATCATAATGAACCCTTACGAACCCAAAATAGCTTGGGCTTCAGTGGCGTTCCATTGTGAGTGGAAATTCGATTTTGTGAGCCCCAGCTCTCAGTGTCATTCGCAGGTGAGACATCTAGCTATGCTGTGCTACAGATGCGCAACAGCTTACGTAATTTGACATAATAGAGCCGCTAGCTTTAAATGTCAAAAGTGTCTGACTCTCGCTTCGGTGAAGCATGTAATGCTGAAATAAATTAAACAATTTGAAAAGAGATAAGAACAACTGCAGTAACTATAGAGGAAATAAGTACAATGAATACATGTTATAAACACTGTGCAGCAAGAACAAAAATCTGATGTGTTGCACTCACATGACTTTCTCTACTCTTGTACTAACCATTCTTACAAACTTATTCCTATATCTTCTTCGTGTTAGTTAAGATAAACATTTGTACAAATTATCTTATTGCTTATTTCCTTGTAGGTACAAGGGGAATGTGGGAATACAGTAGGCTTTGAGCGATAGTCAAATCTTTTAAAGCTTTCAAATTCCATTCTCTTTGCACGGTTAACATATAAAAATAAATAACTATAGGTATTTATTTCTCCAAAAATTACACAAATAACAAGGAATATCTCCGAAATGGTTCACTCTACAAAAAAATTTATTTGGACATAGATTGTCTTTTAGCGGGATCTACACTTTTGTATAGTAAGACTTGGTCTATCTGTTACAGTTTACCAGTTATTCAAAAGTTATCCAGGGTAAACAGGGCTACATAGGCTATAGCGAGAAAATGCATGATATACTATTCATTTGTCATAAAAATATCTTAAAAACGTCATTTTAATCAAAATCGCTAGCGCCATTTTCAAGAAAATCAAATTATTTGAAAACTTTAGCATGTAAAGGGTATATTAGACATTAAGCTTAAATACCAACAGACTGACACGCACACACACGGACCTTTTACTGCTTTTTTTTTCTTTCTTTTTTTTTTTTTTTTTTTTTTTGGATTCAGGGGGCCTCAAAACATATTTCCGATGAAATCTCAACATCGAATTTTTGGCTGGAATACAATAGTTCCTCTACTTAGTATACATAGCAGAGAAAATAAAAATTGGAGCATCAATATGATAACCTTATAGGCCGTACCAATGGAGGCTGGTGTTTGTATTCATGCTACATATTTCTAAGAAGTTAGTAATTACAACATTTAAATAGCATTTCATATGTTCTACCATCCTTTAATTCGTGAAATAGTCTTAATAAATGCAACTTGTGATGGTCAAATTCTCTAAATAAATTGACAATCTCTCACGACATTACTTATGATAACATACCTAAATGGTAACTTTGTTTTAAATAGCTACTTTTAGTCACGGACTTTATAGCTAATGAGTATTAGTGCAATGAATGATATTTGCTGTTTCGTGTGGGAAAAGTCAGTCCGTGGTTCAAACACCAGCTACGCTACTGGACTTCTCAGTCTGATTCTACGTTACCAACAAACACGATAACTAATTTAATGTTAAAAACTTATAATCACAATTTTTAGGAAGTTCTGTATAGGTTTATAATATTGTAAATCGATTTCAAAAGTATGTACATAAGATTGATAAGCAGAAAATTATTTAAACAAAAACCTAAATCATCTTGCTAAACGGACCAAATAGCACATCTCTCCATGCGTACAGCTCATTGGTGTGCAATTTAAAACAAAAATGTGGGAACCCAGCGATATTCAGGAGGTCCCAGGTTCAAATCCCGTGGCCGACCAATCTGACTGGGGTTTTCTTCGTGTTTACCTCAGTCGCCAACATAAATATGGGATTAGATATTTAATACCATGACCTACAGTTCAACCTTAAGTCTAAAACAATAATAACAATAAAAATACGTGTCAACAGCGAATGCAGTGCCATCTATCCACAGATAATGGAAGCAGATAGACTATATAGCACCCTAATGCCATCTGAACACCCTTTACATGGAACGTGTTTAGAAAATTTTGATTTTATGAAAAATGGCTAACGATTTTGATTAATGTTTAAGATATTGTGACGCGGGTCCTCGGTAGCGGCAACATAACAAAGCACGTTCGGGGGCGGCTGCCCCATGTGACTAACAACAATCAAACGGCGACACAGAGGTTTTCAAAGCATTCGAAAAGTGTCCGACAGCCGGCGTGTTTCTAGAGCTTCGAGAAAGATCTGGCTACGTCATCGTCGCAATAAAAGCTTGCAGAGCACGTGAAGGCAGACAGTTTTGAGTCGGTTAGCCTGTCACTGAGCGTGAGAAGCTGTGAAATATAGTCACGTCGAAGTGAAGAACTTTTAACGAGCGTCGAGTGATTGTACTCGTACCTTCGGAGTTAGCGTTTGAGAGACAGTAAAAGGACCGAGTGAAGGCTACGAGAAGAAAACAGTTGTAAAACTAGAGTGCGTTAACGTCAGTATAGGAGAACTGTGTTTTTGTGCAAAAGTTTAGAAGAGAAATAAAGTGTGAAAAAAGAAGTTGTCTCCTCGGAAGTCATCTTCATCCTTGAGGACTTCCGTAACTCGTAAATCGTAAAAGATAAACATAATCTTACTTCACAAAAAGTGTAGATATCTTTAAAACACAATTTATGCCAAAACAACCTTTTTTGTGGGGTGAACCATTTCGGAGGTATGTATTGTTTATCTGAATGTTGCAATACGTGTACTTTTCTCATATGAGAGGTCGTCATTCATTTTTTTTCCTCCACACTGCTGACGCGATGTATGCGAATATCGTAGAGTTGTAAAGTTAAATATTCATATGTGAATAATCTAGAACTGTTCACGTAAAACGTGACGTCATTGAATGCATGAAAAGGTAAACAAATACGCATAGCTCCTCCTTTGACCATTCAAAGAGAACACAGCTTCAAAGTGACCAGATCTTAAAACATTTGTCTACTACTTAAACCTAGGGTTGACAGGTTTTCAAGCTAAAATTACGGATGATTTGAAAAATATTTCCTTAATACTTGAAGATATTGTCGATATGTCGATTTTTCTGAACGAGAGCGTGCTTATGTCACACATCACATGACCACACTGCTGCCAACATTGGGAAAAAGGAACTACCACTTCGATATATCACATATTCCAAATATACGTACTTCTAAAACTCAAAATTCATGGCGGTGTATGAAATACGGGAGAAATAGTCCAAAATACGAGACCCAATAAGATAAGGGTGAAATACGGGAGAACCGGGGAAATACGAGGGCCTGACAACCCTACTTAAAGCCTACCGTATTCCTATATTCCCCTTGTACCTACAAGGAAATAAGCAATAAGATAATTTGTACAAATGTTTATCTCAACTAACAGGAAGAAGATATAGGAATAAGGGTTTGTAAGAATGGTTAGTACAAGAGTAGAGAAAGTCATGTGAGTGCAACACATCAGATTTTTGTTTTAAATATTACAAGTATGTTATAGCTGTTAAAAGTTTACAATCACTATCTGTATCCTTTAGGAATCTGCATGGGGCAATGAGAAGTTACTTTATACGTTTTAATTCGTGCAAGAAGACAATGTTTTGATTGAAATGTTTATGTTTGGTGACTGAGAGGTGTAACGCCACTGCTTCATGTCGCATCTGCTCGGTTTCCTGTCTGTGGCAGCCCTCTCCTGTTATTATATAGGTGTGAGCTTTGTGCATGTGGGTGGGGTCAAAAGGTTAGGGAATTGCACGGAGGCAGCCAATCGGTAGCAGCCGTAGCTGCGCGCAACCGTCGCGACGCTATCTCCACCAACGAGTGACCTCTCGACCCCGCCCTTGCCACCCCCAGATCGCGCCAGCCGTTAATTTGTGTTTCTATGTCACACAGTTCTTATTGTTCACTCCTACCTTCAATTAATTCAATCCGTCATTACTAAAAACAGAACATAACCTACGTAACTCTAAAACAACGCTTCGAGAGAGAAAGACAAAATATCACATGTGTTGCACTTACTCTACCCTTTTATGAAGTATTCTTGTAATAATAATAGTGCATTTGTCGCATAACACTTGCATCGCTAGCTGACACGTCAAAATACGTTATTTAGTTGAAATCAACCAATTATGTGCATAATAACTTAAAATTTCATCCAATGACAGTCTTCACTCGCGAAAAACAGCGCATTTCATTATTACCTCCTGTGCTTTTCTTATGTTATGATCAGGTTAGAAAAACAGCTGACGTAACTCGACGCAACAACCGCTATTCAAATGTCAAATATGGCTGACTTTCGCTTACGTAATGCTGAAATAGATGAAATAATTCGAAGAGTAAAACCTCATAACACAGAATAAAACAGGAAATATGTTTAGAATCAGTTTGATAACTTTTGTATTGAACGAAATTACAAATTAACAGCCCATACTCCAACTGGACGCTGACGTATGTATTCATGCTACATATTTTTTAAGAGGTTAACAGCGTTTAAATAACATTTCTTAGGCTATATCATCCTTTAATTCATGAAATAATCTTAATAAATGTAACTCGTGATGCTCAAATTCTCTAGATAAAGTGAGAATCTCTGGTGCCATTACTTATGATAAATTAGCGAGCGCGAAGCGAGAGAATTGCTGAGTATTCCGCAAAATAACGCATTTATTTAATCAAATTGAGCATAATGATAAATACAGGATTGCGACAAGGCTGTGAACTCTATTTTATTTTATAGTTATATGAAACGAATTTTGGAAAAGTGGAGATTCGTGGACCCAAGAGGCATAAACAGAGGAATAAATGAGCTCAAAACTGTTTTATTCGTGGATGACCAGGTACTATTAGCTAGTAAAAAGGACAAACTCCAATAAAATGTAACGAAGTTGACAAAGATATTAAAATATGACATGGAAATAACCTGCAACAAAAGGTGTCAAAGGATAGTGATAGAGTGACAAATGTAGAACAAGTTTTTCAAATACCTACTTAGGATACAATATAACGAATTATAAAATGAATTTAGAGTCAGAGGAAAACCTACAGAAGTATAACAGGACAAATGGAATTGCCAGGTAACATTTTGGAAGAAATATGACAAAGGTTGTGCAAATTAGATTTCACAACGTCTTTACTAAATATAAGTAATATTGCAGATGAAATTAAGATCATGTAGAAAGAATGTCCATTACAGACTACCAAGACAACCCTTTGGGAAGCGTGAACTGAGTCAACCTAGAAGAATATGAAAGTGCAACTTGCCTCGGAACAGGACAAAAATGACGCATTCATGAGAGGAAGAATATTAATAATGATTTAAAGCTAAACAACTTAACAATAACTTTCATATCTTTTCACAGTTGGCATTGCAACTATAATCCAGTAGACTGTTAGAACAAAACATGTTTACAGCCCAATCTGTCATGATATTAGCAGTTTCTTCAGTTGGTGTTTACTCCGTGAGTTCATAACCTCTTTCGTTGCAGAACATATGATACTTATTCCATTCACATGATCTACTTTTTTCGTATTTTTTGACTTCACCTCTTCAATTAAAGTATGAATATCCTCACTACAATATTTACAAAATCTTATGTCTGCCATTTTTAATGACCAGTTAATTGTTTTTACATATTTCATGAATAAAATATGAATTTAAATACTTTATCGCAAAGATTTGATCAGAAAATGTTGAGTTCTATAAAAATATAACCTAAAATATATTCATTTCGATTAGTGTGGATTGACTGGCTCAGCACTGCCAACTGAGGAAAATGAAACCCAAGAGTTACATGTATTTCGATCTTCTCTTGTTAAAATAGAAAACCATAATAAATCTCACTTTACTTTTAATATTAACAAATAACCTTTCTTTTGGAAAAATACATTGATTATAAAAAACAGTTGTTAAATTGAAATGCAGTGATATTTTCATTGTAAATCGATTGTAATGTATAATAAATTACTTTTCAGCGATTTATTGGATACAGTTGGTGACATTGATTAAGCAAAAGAATGACCAAGTAATAATTCGTAAACAATAATTAACGCCTCTATGTATTACATTGTATATTAAAATCTTTATTTTACATCTTTGGAAGATGCTGAACTTAAATAAAGTTTTATATTTATCCGACTGTCACACACGCAATGGAATTTTCCATTCAGCTGAACTTAAAGCGCATATTGTGGTGAAATATCAATATCGAATTTTTGGTTGGTTCTTATAAAGTAAAATTATCTGTTACATCTACTTCATGTTAATCGAGATAAAATTTTGCAGGAATGTTTCACTGCACATTTCCAAACCGATAGTCGTACGTGTAAAAGTGAGGAGTTGTGTTATGTTGTATTTGGGATTCCATTGTGTGTGATGTCGGGCTCGATGCACAACCAGGAACGGGCAGGGACAAACTACTTCACACCACACGGCGGGCCGGCGAGCGGGCAAAGACGTTCAGGGTCGGGCTGCCTCGCGCAACTGTCAACAATCGAAACGGCAGAAACAAAAGGAGTGTCGAGAATTCTCGAGACATCTAGCTGCATAATTTTCGGTGTTTTTAACTCCAAAAAGGTCAGTGTGACGGCATCCCCAGTATATAAGTAGGCCTGAGAAGAACAGAGTGAGTTTTAGAGTTGAGTTACGAAGATGAGATTGTCAGCCTAAGACAGCTGTGCGTGTGTGACGTCGTGCTGGTACGTCGTAAGGGGATTCAGTGAGCGTCGCGAATGATTATAACCTCATAATTGGTGTATGATAGACAGAGGAAGTAAAGAAAGACACTAAAATGACTGAGCAAGGTTATGACAAGTTAAGAGTTGTGAGTCGTGATATCACGAAAGACTGTAGAGTGTGTTAACAACGAGAAGAAAACTGTACTTGTGGTAAAATTTCAGAAGATAATAAAATAATAGAACACTAACCGGACTGGATTTTGTCGTTTTTACAATACCCTTTACACGACTTTGCCTGAATAGCGAGAATAGTTTAAAACTGACGATTTATTGAAAAATGATTCAAACATGTATTTCGGAAATAATTAATGCCAGAAAAAGTTTTTAAGTACGATTTTGTCTATCGCATTAGGTGTAACAGAAATTTACTCAAAATTCTCTGATTGGACAGAGCATATAGGTTATCCTCATCAAATTCCAGTTTAAATAAATATAACCTGTACACAAGGTATTTTAATCAAATTCGTTGAGAAAATTAAAATTTCATAAGATTTTCTACCTAAAGGGTAGTTTGAGATAGGAAGACTTTGTTGAAAATCTTCGTTTAGTATCCTTGCGAAATACTATAACCCTATCCGGTCTTAAAGTGGGTACGGATGTCAACATTAAGCCGCAGCACATTGGAAATAGTTCCTTACTACATTGCCTATATTATCACTTATTTAATACTTTCAAGTAATGAACGGGGTGAATAAACACAGTAATTCAACATACAAAATATTTCAACATGAGCATAAATATTTTACTTCCGTTTATTATCACGTGGTACTTGGTAATTCTCCGATTGGGTTGTTACTGCAGTGAAGTGACACTCGTATTACTAGTAATGCAGTGTGGCGGGGTGTTCAGTTCCTCAGAGTAGTTAAGGAAACAAAAGAGTGGGAAGTCTCTAAGGAGTGGTGAAAAGATTATTGTATTATATGTGTTTAATTTTTTCTTTCAACGTTATGATACTCTGGCTGTGAAAGACAACCAAATTGACGTCTGAAGCAACTGGAATTTCTGTGTACACTGTTTCAAATGTGATAACGGAAATGGAACAAACAGGAACTGTAAAAGTCCCTAAATAGAAAAGGGAAGGGTCATTTAGTGTTTTAAGCAAAGTGTTATTCGCTTTAAAATGCATGGTTTCTCTGTAAACAACGGGCCTCCTATAATAGGTCATGAACAGATGTTAGGTGAACCACGTTCCATAGTTTGTTGAAAGACACTGGGTTTCAGTTTAAGAAAAGAAAGAAAATTAATGTGATATTTGATGGGGAAGCTATGTTGGTGTGAAGACGTTACCTGAGATCTGAGGTTAATGTAACTTTTAACTCACAAAATTACATTTCATGACTTTTCTTAACACATTTATTTAATTAGTTTATGTAGTTTATTTAATAAATATGAAGCCAGTGCAATTCTTAGGGTTAAAGCAAGCGCTCGATAAGCGGAAGATCCGTGGTTCAAATCCCGGCTATGGCATTGAATTCTTCAGTCCTGATTCCACCTCTTAATCATAAATCAGAGGTTTATAAGAAGATGTGAACACTTGGAAAGCTTGGAACCAACCAGCCAGCCCTTTTCAATTAGTAAAATCATTGCTAAATGTGAACAAAGGACTGCCTCTTCGCATGCGCAGAAAAAACTACCAACTGAATAAATATAATCCGCGAGAACAGGATATCTGAATCCCGTTCATATACACACACTTAGGCATTGTAACCTAACTCACCCGCCTCAAGTTACGTGTCTGCCTCACCTCCAAGAGGTCGCGAGTTCGAATCTCGCTTACGGTAAGTTATCCAGATAAGGTTTTTTCCGATGTTTACCCTTATCCTGAGAAGACGAATGTCGGGTAACTTAAAGCTCCATGGACCTCGAGCTCATTAAGCCTTATTTCATTCACTCACCGTCCGATATGACACTACGTTGGAGGATGTTAATTAAAAAACCTAACCTAACCTAACATGGACTAAATTTCGATAACAGAACCTGATCATCCCGTTCACGCGCACACATATGTACGCGCATGCGCATCTTGGCATCATAACCTAACAACTAAATTTCGATAGCACAGGACCCTGTCTAAAATTTTCTACAGGACCTGGATAATTAAGTTTGTCGGGTGTTTGACTTCTGGTGTTCGACTTACGCTGTGCACTCACTGCTTCTCTTTTTCTCAGATTACATACATATCTATATAACATACATAACATCTTGTACATAACCTACATAGTATATCTACATAGAACATACACATCAAACACATGGACGTTTTTCTAAAACTGTTCTGTTTATGGCGATTTCAGGGAGCCTTAAAATACAGGGTTCTTCATATAAAACCTAACGGACTCATGACATTTCGCTTGTGCGTGATTGTGTGTGCCACAGCCGACTTTGCTCCTACATAAACTCTGCATGTATAACACTCTTACCTTATAGAAGATGCTGGAAATGTCGTCGACCCTCGCAAGGCTAAACAAGCATTGTATCGGGAGAACATTCTGATTAAGTTGGGCCACTGTAATGTTTCCGATTTCATTTCCAATATTTTGTTTTAGTTCTTCCAATGTATGAGGATTTGTCTCGTAAACTTTGTCTTTCAGGTTACTACCCCAAAACACTGTTAGATCGGGGGAGCGAGAGGGCTACACTAGCTTCAAACACTTCCTTAATTTTATTCATGGACTGTATGGACAGTAGCAGAATCTTGCTGAAACCACCCATATGATTTCTCTTCTTCTGTCAGTTCATGATAAAATGGGGTCAAAATATCATTTCTGTACCTCTCTGCACTTACAGTCTGCTGGTAGAATATTGAACTTGCATCTAGTACATCAAACTCCAACTTTCCGATCATAATGAGGGATTTCTTGAGCACGATGTGGATTTTCAGAGACCCAGTACCGACTAGCCGCGCGCACAACGGCAGCCGGTAGTGGGAGAATCCAGCAAGGTCACGGAAGAGGTGAAACGCCGTGTGCTGCGTTACGTTTTAAATGAAGAACCCTTTTCGATAACTACTTCATACGTAGACGCGTGAAATTATTATATACTAATCATCACTTGGCCATTCTTTGGTTCAGTCAGTGCCACCAACTTTACTCCATGAATCGCTGAAAAACAACTTACTACACATTATAATCAATTAACAATAAAAGCAGCACTCTATTTCAATTTTACAACTGTATGTTTAACAATTGCTCTTTTAATAATTAATCTATTTTTCCATAAGAAAGGATATTTGTTAATGTTGAAAATAAAGTGAGATTTATTTGAGATTATAAACTGGTTTTTTTGTTATCACAACAAAAGAAGATCGAACTATATTTAATTTTTGGGTTTCGTTTTCCTCAGTTGGCAGTTCTGAGTAAGTACAACTACACCAATCGAAATGGATATATTTTAGGTTATGTTTTTATATAATTTAACATTTTCCGGTCAAATCTTTGCGATGTTGTATTTAAAGTCATGTTTTATTTATGAAATATGCTAGATAAATACTATTCTGCGGTCTCATCTGGCCACAAATGTTATTCTACAGTGAACACTGAATGTTTTGGTGGAATGTACCATAATCCCTCACTTACCTACGTAGCACAGAAAGCCATACTTGGCCGTGTTTACATACATGATGCTGCTGGTTTGCTGGAGTGACAAGCAAGTTAAAGAAAAATGTAAAGTGTAGACCAAGCGCAGCTGGTAATGGCACCACCACTCAAATTAGCCACCAGGAACCTAATTTTACAGATTGGTGTCTGTGTCTGTCTCCCTCTTCATTACGGTGTGCGTCTGTTTGTGTGTGTACACAGCCCCTGCCTGCCTGCCGATTTTACCGTTCGTTCCTTTAGCGCTCCTGCCCGCCTGCTGAAGTTAAACACAGAAGTCCGTAATTAGCAGACATATCTCTACTTAACTTAATGAATAGACATGTGTACGGTGGTGGTAGTCTGCATATCCGACCTTCCAGCTCGCAGGTCACTCTGCAAATACCTCCCAGCATAAAGAACATCATACCCCCTCATATATCTGACAATTTCATTACAAGGTTATGTTACTTCTTTGGAATCCATAACCCTAGGTTTACAGGAAATGCATTATTCTCAACTCATCTTTTACAAACGTTTATTCCTCTGACTACTTCATATAAACCAATATACCTAAACATTTGCAAAAATTATCTCATTGCTGATTTTCTTATAGGTACAAGAGGAAGATACCAATACGCTTTGAGCGATAGTCAAATGCTTTAAAGCTGGTCACTCTGTGTTAGCTTTGAAATTATCATCTTTGCTTGACCAAAAGATAAAAACAACAATAAAAAATATCTCGGAAATGGTTCGCTTCATCAAAAATTTATTTGACATAAATTGTGTATTTTAAACGAAGAGCACTTCAAAGGTAAATTCAAGGTAGACATTCCATTTTCATATCTTAAATATATGGCATTTTAATCAAAGTGTTTTATATAAAGCCTAATCTGGGGTGGAAGGAATTTCGAAGCTTAAAACATTTTGGTATTAGATATGCAGTAACAGTTTGACTATCTCGCAAAAAATGTAAGATACACATTTCATTTGTTGTGGAAATATCTTAAACATACCGAATTTTAATCAAAATAGAGCCATTTTCAAGAAAATAAAAAAAATCGAACGTTTTTCCATGGTAAGGGTTGTTTTGTGTAGGGGTTATCTTTAATATCTTTGCACAGCACCTTTGGAAGTTGATGAACATAAAGCTATTTTTAACTACTTTTCTTTTTCAGAAAGACGCACCTATGAAACGTTTTCTAAAAATGCTCTTTTTATATTCGCATTTCGTATAAAACATCGGTATAGAAATTTTGAATGGAATACAACACCTAATTCCTCTAGTTGCTGGAAGAACTTAGTAGAAAAATCTGAGTGTTGCACTCACATGACTTTCTCTACACTTGTAGTAACTATTCTTACAAACTCTTATTCCTATATCTTCTTCGTGTTAGCTGAGATAAACTTTTGCAGAAATTATCTTATTACTTATTTCCTTGTAGGTACAAGGGGAATATGGGAATACAGTAGGCTTTGAGCGATAGTGAAATCTTTTAAAGCTTTGACATTCCGTTCTCTTTGCACGGTTAACGTAAAATAATTAACAATAATGTTCCATTTGTCCAAAGTTTGTTTTCCAAAACTCAGCCAAATAAGAAGGAATATCTCAGAAAGCGTTCACTCAATGAAAATATTTATTTGGACATAATATTTGTTTTTTGTATAGTAAGATTTGGTCTATCTCTTACGGTTTATCAGTTATTTAAATGTCGTCCAGAGTAAACAGGACTACATAAGCTATAGCTAGAAAATTGAAAATATACATGTCATTTGTCATAAGAATATCTTAAACATTTTAATCAAAATCATTAGAGCCATTTTTGAGAGAGTGAAATTTTTTCGAAAACTTTCCTTGTAAACGATAGTTTAGGTTGGAGGAATTTTCTTCAAAATCTTCGTCTCGTATCCCTAAAAACTATTGAACTTAAATAGCAACTTTGGTTTTTAACCGACTTATTGTTTTTGAGTTACGCTGTCCACAGACTAAGACACACACACACACACACACACACACAGACCTTTTTCTTAAAATACTTCGTTAAGATTTATGGTACCTCAAAGCATGTGAAGTATCGACATCGAATTTTTGGGTGGAATACAATACTTCCTCTACTTACTGTACGTAGTAGAGAAAATAATAAATAATGTTGGGGAGAGAAATTCATATGAATATAAAGGTTCTATTTTTACTTTTTCATAATTGTGTGGAAGGTTCCCTTTAAAGGAGTTACTTCGTCTTGGCACATGTTGTACTAGGCATGGCTTGGCACGCCTGGCTGGCTTTACCCCTTATGGCTAGGCCACCCAAACAACAAGCTGCAGCACTCAAGCCCATTTAGCTGCTTAGAGTACATACACACACGGCACGCAGGACACAGACAACGACCACGACCACGACGACGAGAAGGGGACGACAACAACAATGTTTTAACGCGCTAACAGCATCCCCCCTCCCCCTTCCGCCCCCGCTCTCTGAATTATTATCTCTGATACCAAGTACTAGATAATTAAATTACGGGAAATACTGCTGCCCGAAAGAAAAGCACATGTTAAGAGTTAATATTTCTGTAGTGGAGCTATAATTACTGAGGGAGGGAGGGAGGGGGTGTGAACAAGATGGCTCTCCAGCACATTTATGGGATTGTTTTGGGGGAAGCGACGCTCTTTTTTTTTCGGCTCAGAGCGGAAGTAGTCGCAGTCCATTAGACGAGGGCACTTTTCGTTTCCCAGAAAATGTGCTGCAGATGGCAACTAGCTTTTGTTTCTTGAAATATTTAGGAAAGATTCCTATTCTAACAATACATTGATTTGTCTGTTTTATTTTTTCATTTTATAACAGATATCTGACCCAGCCAATCGCCAAAATTGGACCAGAAAATGTTAAATTCTATAAGAAAAGGATCTCACGTGTTGCACTCACATGACTTTCTCTACTCTTGTACTAACCATTCTTACAAACTCTTATTCCTCTATCTTCTTCGTGATAGTTGAGATAAACATTTGCCGAAATTGCCTTATGCATCGCAGTGTGCGAGTGTTTCTCTTAAGGTGAAGGTGAAAGTAGAAAATGAGAAAATACAAAATAATTAAAAACTGTTTTAGAAAGCCTGGTTTGGGTTCTTTACTCTGAAAGGGGGAAAAGAGTTTAATGATTTTTAACATTGTCAGCTTGGTAGGAGGTGTTCAACACAAACTCAGAGAGAAAGTCATGTGAGTGCACCATCAGATTTTTACATTCTCTACTGGTAAGTAGGGGAAGTATTGTATTCCACCCAAAAATTCGATGTCGAGATTTCACCGGAAATACATGTTTTTAGGCCCCCTGAATCCAAAAAAAAGCATTTTTAGAAAAAGGTCTGTGTGTGTGTCTGTGTGTCTGTGAGTGTGTCAGTCTGTCAGTCTGTGGACAGCATAACTCAAAAACTAAAAGTCGGTTAAAAACCAAAGTTGGTGTTTGAGTTTAATGTCTTTCAAGGATGTGACCCGAAGATTTTGAAGAAAATAGTCGCACCCTAAACTACCCTTTACATGGAAGACTTTTCGAAAATTTTGATTTTCTTGAAAATAGCTCTAACGATTTTGATTAAAATGTCATATGTTTGAGATATTTTTATGACAAATGAAATGTATATCTTGAATTTTCTGGCTATAGCCCCTGTAGTCGTATTTACTCTGGACGACTTTTGCATAACTGGTAAACCGTTAGAGATAGACAAAATCATACTATACAAAAACTGTAGATATTGCTAAAATACACAATTTATTTCTCAATAAATTTTCTTGTAGGGTGAACCATTTCGGAGATAGTCCTTGTTATGTGTGTGAGTTTCGGAAAACTTAGAACTTTCGTGAAATGGATCATCGTTGTTCATTTTTTTATATGTTAAGTGTGCAAAGACAACAGAATTTCAAACATTTGACTATCGCACAAAGCCTACTGTGCTGTGAGTGAGTGAGTGAGTGAGTGAGTGTGTCGGGTTTAAGGGCCCGTCGACAACTTGGTCATTAGGGCCCCTACTGTGCTGTGACATTCCCCTTGAAGAACATGAAGAAGATATAGGAATAAGAGTTTGTAAGAATGGTTAGTACGAGGGTGGAGAAAGTCATGTGAATGCAACACATCAGATTTTTTGTGACGGAGTCGAGTGTGTTGAACGTTGAGAGAAGTGTGAGTTTCTTCAGAGACAGTTCTGGGACATGTCATCGTCGCGTTGGAATTATGTAAAGCAGGTTTAGTGAGTGTGGTAATAGACAGCTGCAAGGTCACGAAGACCTTGTAGACTGTTAACGATAACATATCAGTTTCCATTATTCAGTTTTGCAATACAAATAAAGTGACAAGAAAAAGTAACCGCACTCGCCATTTCTTACATTGGTGTCAGGAGTGGGATCGTCAAACTTTCATTTTGTTACATTATTTATTAATTATTAACATTTAGAATTTATTACACTAATAACGTTAAAACGAAGCATTTTGTGACATTTGTTTATATCAACCTTTTTCATTGTTTCAAGGTTAGTAAAAGTATTTTTGAATATCTCTGTATATACTTGCCTATTGGGAACGTATTGGTGTTCCCTTTAAGGGAGAAGGTAAAGAAGAAGAAGAAGAAGAAGAAGAAGAAGAAGAAGAAGAAGAAGAAGAAGAAGTTAATGTATTTAACTTTGTGATCGCCTCAACTCAATGAGCAATGAATCAGAAGAGAGCTATTGAAGCTACAGCAGAACAATTAGTATACTTTCCTTGTAGATATCGACAGGGGCGGGGAGGGGGGGGGGAGATCTGGGGTTGTCGCCTCCTCATGCATAATGCGCTCATTCCACCGTTATGTTCACAAATCACCGCCCGCTCAGATGAATAAAGTGGTTATTCTTTCCTTATCTCTGTTGGGAATTTTCAAGGGAAAGAAATCAGAGGGGGGATGACGACGTCACGCTCCATTCAAATTCAGCTGATCGTATCTATGGAGAAGAATAAAAGACAAGCAACCTTTTCCCCAATGGCGCTCACTCACTCTCATACCACATAGCTGCGGGGACCGCTAGGTAGTGCCAATAAATTGCACACTACCTTCTCACAATGCATTTTCACGTTGCAATTGACTTATCTGAAACTCACATGACTTTCTCTACTCTTGTACTAACCATTCTTACAAACTCTTATTCCTATATCTTCTTCGTGTTAGTTGAGATAAACATTTGTACAAATTATCTTATTGCTTGTGTCCTTGTAGGTACAAGGGGAATATGGGGATGGCCAAGAACTAAAGAATTAAATAACAACCATCCATTTGAGAAAAGTATAATTAGTGCAAAACACAAATAACAAGGAATATCTCTTAAATGGTTCAGTCTAGAAAAAATATTATTTGGACATAAATTATGTTTTAGCAATATATAGATTTTTGTATAGTAAGATTTGGTCCATCTCTTACGGTTTACCATTTATTCCAGAGTAAACAGGACTACATAGGCTATAGCGAAAAAATTCAAAATACACATTTCATATGCCACAAAAAATGTCAAACATTTTAATCAAAATCGTTAGCCATTTTCTAGAAAATCAAAATTTTCAAAAAATCTTCCATGTAAAGGGGAGTTTAGAATGGAGGAATTTGTTCAAAATCTTCGTGTCGCATCCTTGAAGCATATTAAACTTAAATACCAATTTTGGTTTTTAATTGACTTTTTCCTCTTGAGTCATGCTGCTCATACACGCGGACCTTTTCCTAAAAATGCCTTTTTCGGATACAGGGGACTTCAAAAGATGTATTTTCTGTGAAATCTTGACGTCGAATTTTTGGGGTCGAATACAATACATCATTTACTTACTATTCGTAGTAGAGAAAGTAAAACTTACATGCTTCACTCACAAGAATTTCTCTACACACTTCTATGATAGTGAAATAAATGTATAAATGTTTTTATGCTCGACTGTACTAAAATGTAGCTCTTATACGCTACTATAATAGACTTCTTTATATCCACTTCCTAATAACAGTACTGCTATCCACCTATCAAAGGTGCACCTGTTCATAACGACACTGCTATCCACAAATCAAAGGTGCACCTGTTCATAACACGTTAATGTGGAATTTTAAAATGTCTCCTTCAACTTTGTGAACCACAATAATTTATATATGAGAGATATTGAAAATGGAACAACATTGAAAATTTCCACATTTTTACTTTTTCATTTCGCAAATTATGTTTTGTTCTTTTTTTTTTTAACTGATGTACATGACTAAATAATTGAAGATCAGAAGATAGCTGATTATGCATAAGTGTGTTTTTAGATGGCAAGTAGTTTTTGGAGAAAAAGCTACACGAATTCACACGCTTAAAGAGTAAATTTGATTATTTTTCTGCTGTATAAAATAATTGTTATACAGTCAATCACATAGGGTTTATCGTGATTTATAGAATAATTCATAAAAGTTTAATGAAAAGCCATTGGGCAGTGGTGGTTTAAGTGACTAAGGTGTAATATCTGTAAGTTGAGACTATGTTAAGGACTTGAGGAAGCAGTTTGACCATGACGACGTAGAGCACAGACAATGCTACTATAACCCCCTGTGCTTGCTTGCCACTGATCCTACTTTAGAATGGTGCAGGAAGAAGGAAGGAAGGGGAGCTGATGTTTGAGTGGATGGGCGACTAGCGATAAGATTACAAAAGAAGTTTTGAGAGGAAGCAGAAAGGGAAACCTGTCGCAACGTAAAATTCCTCTTCTCCTCAGAATCTCATTTACACAACGCTTAGCAAACTCGAGTTTGTGAATAATAAGATTCTATCTCGGTGGCATTGGACCAAGCGTGTTCACTCGCACATTACGATGCAAATTGCACAACCGGTTCAAATTATTTAAGGGGTTGTAGCACGTGAGGGGGTGAAGCTTTTATACGGGGGAGAAGAAGGAGAAACCAAAGATTGTTGGCAATGATACCTCCCAACACTAGAAGATGGTATCGAACTCTTCCAGTCGTTTGGTGTGTAAGAGCGATGGAAAAGCAGCCATCAGATACCCACTCCAAGGGGTGAAAGGGTACCCTTGTTTGCATTTCATTGGGGGCGGGCGCTTTCGTAAATGCGTCTTACCAAGATAACAAAGAAATGGGCTTGGGGCGCAGTGCTACAAAATATTTGATGCTCTCGTAAACATGATACTACAACAATGTTTAAACATACATTAGATCTAAATTACAGCATTCTTTTGTTACACTGATACTGAGACAGTAAGGCAGGGGAAGTAAAATTCTCTTCCATTATCCTTTATTTTTATATAGCTTTCACAAGCCATTCTTACAGAAGCTTACCTACCTGTCTCATATCCTAAGTAATATCATAATATCTGGGAAGGTCAGATCGCAAACATTTGACATTTGTATTCAGCACTGGCAACTGCGGAAAACTAAATCCAGCAATTACATCATTTCGATCTTCTCTTGTTGTTATAACAGAAAACCAGTTTATAACCTCAAATAAATCTCACTTTATTTTTAACATTAACAAATAACCTTTCTTCTGGAAAACTGTAATAATTATTAAAAGAAATATTTTAAAAAACACAGTTGTCAAATTAAAATGGAGTGCTATTTTGATTGTTAATCGTTTGTAATGTGTAACAAATTGTTTTCTAGCGATTTATGGGATACAGTTGGCGACACTGACTAAACAAAAGATAATTTAACGCCTCTATATATGCAATAGTCTGGATTATTCCCTAAATAAAACACGAGTTTAAATACTACATCGAAAATATTCGACTACAAAAGGTTAAATTCTATAAAATAACCTAAAATATATTCATTACGGTTAGTGTAGTTAGACTTACTCAATACTGCCAACTGGGAAAAACAAACACAAGAATTACATATATCTCGATTTTCTCCTGTTCTTATAACAAAAATCCACCTAATAATCTCAAATAAATTTGTAATATTAAAAAATAACCTTTCTTCTGGGAAAATATACTGATTATTAAAAGAACAATTGTTAAAAACAGTTACTAAATTGAAATATAGTTTGGTATAAGGTTGCTAACAGCGACAAAACAAAGAATGTCTTAGCTTTATTAAATGGTACAAAACAAAATAATTTGGAAATCAAATAGTGGCATTTGCCAAAAGCTATTTCAGAATAAAATGAATGACTTGCCCAAAAATTATTCCAATAAAATCATAAAACACTTTATTTATTTATTTGATTATTTATTTATTTGATTATTTATTTATTTGATTATTTATTTATTTATTTATTTATTTATTTATTTATTTATTTATTTATTTATTTATTTATTTATTTATTTATTTATTTATTTATTTATTTATTTATTTATTTATTTATTTATTTATTTATTTATTTATCTATCTATCTATCTATCTATCTATCTATCTATCTATCTATCTATCTATTTATTTATTTATTTATTTATTTATTTATTTATTTATTTATTTATTTATTTATTTATTTATTTATTTATTTATTATTGAGTTAGCTCTAATACTGTCACATAGCACCACATAACCTTTTTAATTAAGCCACATACATAAAATCGTAATAAATTCGTTTCAAATTTGCAAGGAAATGCAACGATTAACGTGCATAAAAAGCTTAGCTTACTATATGCTTTTCTTTTTAGAAATTACCTAATCATTCTGGTTTGCCGTGCATAGGTTATACTTCTAGCCTTAGAATTAACTATGATTGTCATGCATAAAACATAGGAAAAGTATTTGTTTCGTAGGCAATAATAAGAAAACTCTCATGTGTTGCACTCACGTGACTTTCTCTACTCTTGTACTAACCATTCTTACAAACTTATTCCTATATCTTCTTCGTGTTAGTTGAGATAAACATTTGTACAAATTATCTTATTGCTTATTTCCTTGAAGGTGCAAGGGGAATATTAGAATACAGTAGGCTTTGTGCGATAGTTAAATGTTTGATATTCTGTTGTCTTTGCACACTTAACATATAAAAAAATGAACGATGATCAATTTCACAAAAGTTCTAAGTTTTCCGAAACTCACACACATAACAAGGGATATCTCCGAAATGGTTCACCCTACAAGAAAATTTATTGAGATTTAAATTGTGTATTTTAGCAAGATCTACATTTTTTGTATAGTAAGATTTGGTCTATCTCTAACGGTTTACCAGTTATGCAAAAGTCGTCCAGAGTAAATACGACTACAGGGGCTATAGCCAGAAAATTCAAGATATACATTTCATTTGTCATCAAAATATCTCAAACATATGACATTTTAATCAAAATCGTTAGAGCCATTTTCAAGAAAATCAAAATTTTCGAAAAATCTTCCATATAAAGGGTAGTTTACCGTGGTGCTATTTTCTTCAAAATCTTCGTGTCACATCCTTGAAAGACATTAAACATAACTACCAACTTTGGTTTCTAACCGACTTTTCCTTTTTGAGTTATGCTGTCCACAGACTGACAGACTGACGCACAGATACAAACACGGACCTTTTCCTAAACATGCTTTTTTTGGATTCAGGGGGTCTCAAAACATATTTCCGGTGAAATCTCGACATCCAATTTTTGGGTGGAATGCAATACTTCCCCTACTTACCAGTACAGAAAATAAAAAACGTGTCCAAAAAAGGTATGGAAAAGGTGTGAAAAAGGTGTCGAAGAAAGGTGTTGAAAAGATGTTGAAAAAACTGTTGAAAAAAGGTGTCGAAAAAACGTGTTGAAAAAAGGTGTTGAATAAGGTGTTGAAAAGATGTTGAAAAAAGTGTTGAAAAAAGGTGTTGAAAGAAGGTGTCGAAAAGATGTTAAAAAGGTGTTAAAAAGGTTTTAAAAAAGATGTTGAACGAAGGCGTTGAACAAAGGTGTCAAAAAAGGTGTCGAAAAAGGTGTTGAAAAAGGTGTCCAAAAACCGTGTCGAAAAAAGGTGTTGAAAAAAGGTGTCGAAAAAGGTGTTCAAAAAGGTGTCGAAAAAAGATGTGGAAAAAAGTGTAGAAAAAAGGTGTCGAAAATAGGTGTTTATAGAAGGTGTTGAAAAAGGTGCCGAAAAAGGTGTCGAACAAAGGTGTTGAAAAGAGAGTTGAAAAAAGGTGTCGAAAAGGCGTTGAAAAAAGGTGTTGAAAAAGGTGTCGATAAAAGGTGTTGAAAAAAGGTGTCGCTAAAAGGTGTTGAGTAAAGGTGTCGAAAAAGGTGTTGAAAGGTATTGGAAAAGGTGTCGAAAAAAGGTATCGAAAAAAGGTGTCGAAGAAAGGTGTCGACCAAAGGTGTTGAAAAGATGTTGAAAAAAGGTGTCGAAAAAGTGTTGAAAAAAGGTGTTGAAAAAAGATTTTGAAAGAAGGTGTCGAAAAGATGATGAAAAAGGTGTTAAAAAGGTTTTGATAAAGGTGTTGAAAGAAGGCGTTGAACAAAGCTGTCAATAAAGGTGTCGAAAAAAGGTCTCGAAAAAGGTGTTGAAGAGAGGTACTGAAAAAAGGTGTCCAAAAAACGTGTCGAAAAATGGTGTTGAAAAAAGGTGTTCAAAAAAGGTGTCGAAAAAAGATGTGCAAAAATGGTGTCGAAAAAGGTGTCGAAGAAAGGTGTTGAAAAGAGAGTTGAAAAGGGTGTTGAAGAAAGATGTTGAAGAAAGGTGTTGAAAATAGGTGTTGAAAAAAGGTGTTGAAAAAAGGTTTCGATAAAAGGTGTTGAAGAAAGGGGTCGAAAAACATGTTGAAAAAAGGTGTCGAAAAAAAGTTGTTGGAGGTATTGAAAAAAGGTGTCGATAAAAGGTGTTGAGGAAAGGTGTCGAAAAAGGTGTTGAAAGGTATTGAAAAAGGTGTCGATAAAAGGTGTTGAAAAAGGTGTCGCTAAAAGGTGTTGAAGAAAGGTGTCGAAAAAGGTGTTAAAAAGGTGTCAATAAGGGCGTTGAAAAGAGTTGAAAAAAGGTATTGAAAAGGTGTCGAAAAAGGTTTCGATAAGAGGTGTTGAAAAAGGTGTCGATAAAAGGTGTTGAAAAAGGTGTTGAAAAAAGTTGTCGAAAAGTGTCGAAAAAATCTGTTGAAAAAATGTTGAAAAAGGTGTCGATAAGAGGTGTTGAAAAAATGTGTTGAAAAAAGGTGTTAAAAAAGGTATCGAAAAAAGGAGTGGAAAAAGGTGTCCATAAGAGATGTTGAATAAAGGTGTCGAAAAGGTGTTGAAAAAGGTGTCGAAAGAGGTGTTGAAAAAAGGTGCCGAAAAGGGTGTTGAAAAAAGGTGGATAAAAGGTGTTGAAAAAGGTGTTAAAGAAAGGTGTCTAAAACAGGTGTTGAAAAGGCGATAAAAATGTATCGAAAAAAGGTGCTGACAAAAGGTGTCGATAAAAGGTGTCGAAAAAATGTGTTGAAAAAAGGTGTCGAGAAAAGGTGTTGAAGAAAGGTGTCGAAAACAGGTGTTGAAAAAGGTGTCGAAAAAAGTGTTAAAAAGGTGTAGATAAAAGGTGTTAAAATTGTTGTTAAAAATTTGTTGAAAAAGGTGTGAACAAAGGTGTCCAAAAACGTGTTAAAAAGGTGTCGAAAACAGGTGCTGAAAAGGTGTCGAAAAAAGATGTTAAAAAGGTGTCGATAATAGGTGTTGTAAAATGTGTTAAAAGGTGTCGTAGAAGGATGTCGAAAACAGGTGTTGAAAAAAGGTATCGAAAAAAGGTGTTAAAAAGGTATTGAAAAAAGGTGTCGAAAACAGGTGTCAAAAAAGGTGTTAAACAAGTGTCAATAAATGGTGTTGTAAAATGTATTGACAAGGTGTCGAAAAAAGTTGTCGAAAGAAGGTGTCGAAAACAGGTGTTGTGAAAAGGTGTCGAAAAAGGGTGTTAAAAAGGTGTTGAAAAAAGGTGTCGAAAACAGGTGTTGAAACAAGATGTCGTTAAAAGGTGTTCAAAAAGTGTTGAAAAAAGATGTCATAAACAGGTTTTGAAAAAAGGTGTCGAAAAAATGAGTTGAAAAAAGGTGTCCATTAAAGGTGTTGAAAAAAGGTGGCGAAAAAAGTTGTTGAAAAAGGGTGTCGATAAAAGGTGTTGAAAAAGATGTCGATAAAAGGAGTTGAGTAAAGGTGTCGAAAAAGGTGTTGAAAGGTATTGAAAAAGTTGTCGAAAAAAGTTATCGAAAAAAGGTGTCGAAGAAAGATGTCGACCAAAGGTGTTGAAAAGATGTTGAAAAAAAGTGTTGAAAAAAGGTGTCGAAAACAGGTGTTGAAAAAGATGTTGAAAAACGTTTTGAATAAAGGTGTTGAAAGAAGGTGTCGAAAAGATGTTAAAAAAGGTATTAAAAAGGTTTTGACAATGGTGTTGAAAGAAGGCGTTGAACAAAGCTGTCAAAAAAGGTGTCGAAAAAGGTGTTGAAGATAGGTACTGAAAAAATGTGTCCAAAAAACGTGTCGAAAAAAGGTGTTGAAAAAAGGTGTTCAAAAAAGGTGTCGAAAAAAGATGTGCAAAAAATGTGTCGAAAAGTGTCGGAAAAGGTGTCGGAGAAAGGTGTTGAAAAGAGAGTTGAAAAGCGTGTCGAAAAAGGTGTTGAAAAAGGTATCGAAGAAAGGTGTTGAAAAAAGATGTCGAAAAAATGTGTTGAAAAAAGGTGTTAAAAGGTGTTGAAAAAACGTGTCGATAAAGGTGTTGAAAACAGTGTTGAAAAAGATGTTGAAGAAAGGTGTTGAAAATAGGTGTTGAAGAAAGGTGTTGAAAAATGGTTTCGATAAAAAGTGTTGAAGAAAGGGGTCGAAAAATATGTTGAAAAAAGGTGTCGATAAAAGTTGCTGGAGGTGTTGAAAAAAGGTTTCGATAAAAGGTGTTGAGGAAATGTGTCGAAAAAGGTGTCGAAAGGTATTGAAAAAGGTGTTAAAAGGTGTTGAAAAAGGTGTCAATAAGGGTGTTGAAAAGAGTGTTGAAAAAGATAGTGAAAAAGGTGTCGAAAAGGGTGTCGATAAGAGGTGTTGAAAAAATGTGTTGAAAAAAGGTGTCGATAAAAATTGTTGAAAAAAAGTTGTCGAAAAAAAGTGTCGAAAAAATCTGTTGAAAAAAGGTGTCGATAAGAGGTGTTGAAAAAATGTGTTGAAAAAAGATGTCGAAAAAAGGAGTAGAAAAAAGGTGTCAATAAGAGGTGTTGAATAAAGGTGTCGAAAAGGTGTTGGAAGAGGTGTTGAAAAAAGGTGTAGAAAAAGGTGTTGAAAAAGGTGTGGATAAAAGGTGTTGAAAAAGGTGCTAAAGAAAGGTGTCTAAAACAGGTGTTGAAAAGGCGATAAAAAAGGTGTCGGAAAAAGGTGTCGAGAAAAGGTGTTGAAGAAAGATGTCGAAAACAGGTGTTGAAAAAGGTGTCGAAAAAAGTGTAGATAAAGGTGTTAAAACTGTTGTTAAAAATTTGTTGAAAAAAGGCGTGGACAAAGGTGTCCAAAAAGGTGTTGAGAAAAGGTGTCGAAAACAGGTGCTGAAAAGGTGTCGAAAAAAGATGTTAAAAAGGTGTCGATAATAGGTGTTGTAAAATGTGTTAAAAGGTGTCGTAGAAGGATGTCGAAAGAAGGTGTCGAAAACAGGTGTTGAAAAAAGGTATCGAAAAAAGGTGTTAAAAAGGTATTGAAAAAAGGTGTCCAAAACAGGTGTCGAAAAAAAGCTGTTAAAACAGGTGTCGATAAATGGTGTTGTAAAATGTGTTGATAAGGTGTCGAAAAACGTTGTCGAAAACAGGTGTTGTGAAAAGGTGTCGAAAAAAGGTGTTAAAAAGGTGTTGGAAAAAGGTGTCGAAAAAAGATTTCGTTAAAAAGTGTTTAAAAAGTGTCATAAACAGGTGTCATAAACAGGTTTATGAAAAAAGGTGTCGAAAAAATGAATTGAAAAAAGGTGTCGATTAAAGGTGTCGAAAAAAAGGTGTTGAAAAAAAGGTGGCGAAAACAGGTGTTAAAAAAGGTGTCGAAAAAAGGTGTTAAAAAGGTGTCGATAAAAGGTGTTGAAAAAGGTGTTAAAAAGGTGACGATAAAAGGTGTTGAAAAAGGTTCGAAAAAATGTGTCGAAAACAGGTGTTGAAAAGAGGTGTCGAAAACAGGTGTCGATAAAAGGTGTCGAAAACAGGTGTTGAAAACAGGTGTTGAAAAAAGTTGTTGAAAAAGGTGTTGAAAAAATCTGATGTGTTGCACTCACATTACTTTCTCTACTTTTGTACTGACCATTCTTACAAACTCTTATTCATATATCTTCTTCGTGTTAGTGAAGATAAACATTTGTACAACTTATTGCTTATTTCCTTGTAGATACAAGGGAAATGTTAAAATACAGTATGCTTTGTGCGATAGTCAAATGTTTGAGATTATGTTGTCTTTGCACACTTAAGATATAAAAAAATAAACAACGATGATCCATTTCATAAAAGTTCTAAGTTTTCTGAAACATACACATAACAAGGAATATCTCCGAAATGGTTCACCCTACAAGAAAATTATTGAGACAAAAATTCTGTATTTTAGCAAGATCTACATTTTTTTGTATAGTATAATTTGGTCTATCTCTAACGGTTTACCAGTTATGCAAAAGTCGTCCAGAGCAAATACAACTACAGGGGCTATAGCCAGAAAATTCAAGATATACATTTCATTTGTCATAAAAATATCTCAAACATGACATTTTAATCAAAATCGTTAGAGCCATTTTCAAGAAAATCAAACTTTTCAAAAAAATTTTCCATGTAAAGGGTAGTTTAGGGTGGGGCTATTTTCTTCAAAATCTTCGTGTCGCATCCTTGAAAGACATTAAACTTAAATACCAACTTTGGTCTCTGAGTTTTCGTTTTTTAGTTATGTTGTCCACAGGCAATGCCTTTCTGGATTCAGGGGGTCTCAAAACATATATCTCCGATGAAATTTCGACATCGAAATTATGGGTAGAGTACAATACTTCCTCTACTTACCAGTAGAGAAAGTAAAAATCATAGTATATATTCCTAGGGTTTCACTTGTTTAGCAAATGCCCATAATAAAGTAAAATGGCTGCATTTCTTTAAGTTCGTGATAGGAAGCCTTAATCGATTCGATAAACAGAACGTGTAGTGGTTAGGCGGTTAATTCAGGAAGTTTACGAACTGTGTTTATTCTCCTTGTACCTCAGACACTTATATAGGTTATGTTGCTGGAGTAGGTCGCCAGTAATCAGCAACGTGGTGACGAAAATGACCGAACAGGAGCGGAAGCGTCCGATTATTAGGAAATTGATTATCGAAATGTAAAACTATGTCAGTGAAGTATATACTTGGTAGTATTAGGTAACTGTTTATGCATACGAAATGAAGAATACACATTCCCTGTCGGTAAAGGCAGCAATATCACATTTTATGCATTCGGTTCATGTTTCATGTTGTTTTTAACACTAAAAAATCTTGGGGATATGCCGATTCTTCAGTGTGGTAGTACTGCTTGTATCAACAAATGAATAGTGCTGTTGATGTTTTTGAGCATGTCAGAAAGAAAATAACATTGCTTATTGAAATCAGAGAGTTTTAATAGTGTTCATAATGAGTAATACTAATTCAATACACCTCTGAAGATTGCCAAAGTTGGTGAAAAGAAGACTATAAGAGTGAAACAAGAAGTGAAGAGGGAAAACAGAAATGCAGGTTGTGTATATACTTCTAGTTCTGGTAAACTGATTGCAATAAAAACATAGACATTAAAAGCTGCTATTTAAGATATTGCCACAAATTGTTAATGTAGTAGGGCAATATGATGATATGAAACTTCAAATAAAAACGTGGAAGATTCTATTTTTTATAGCTGTAAAGCCTAAGAATGATTTTTTATGAATTTTTCCATACATCATGGCAATTATTTGAAATAGCTATTTGCATTGATAACTTCTATGGTTGAATTTATAGAAACTATTTCATCCGGCGAAAAGATAATGAAATTTACTCTTAGAGCATGTGAATTCAGAAACTATGAGAGGCAGAGATCTGAAATGTTCAGTACATATACAATTCATAGTTGAACTTTCTGAACCACAATCATAATCTTAATTAGTGATATTAAGAAAGCAACACTGCAAAATTTCCACACTTTTCCTGTTTTGACTTTTCAAATATTCTTTTAATTACTAGTAAACTGATATATAACTAAATAATTCAGGTTCAGAAGAAAGCTTCTGACGTTACCAGAAGTAGCCAGAACTGAACATCTGAGCCCCTCCCGTAAGGTTCGGATTGGGTTGGTCTCGGCAGGATAGTGGTTCACCATACTTGTGGGAGATTGAGTACGTCCTGAATTGTCAAGGCCTCAACTTCTCGGGTACTAACCTGAAGAGCTAGTAGCTGGAGTGCTAGACACCCGGCGGCCTCTCCTAGGTTATAGGTAGTCTTCCCGGATGGATTGGCGCGCGTAAGTGGCGTATCCATCTCCGTCCCCTGTTCTACAGGGGGGGGGGGCTTTTTAGGAAACCATGTATCGTTCGCCGCTCTGGTAGATCCTTCGCGCATAAGTAACCCACTTGACAGAAAGATGACGTAGTTCACCACTGTAGCAGCCGATAGTAGATTCATCAAAGACTGAAATACTGGAGAAGCCATCAAAGGTACAAGCCAGGAGGAACGTTATCAATAAGTTAACTATTTGATGAAAAGAAGACTGTTCCATGAAAGTTAACACATGCAACACAAATTACCCTGAGTGATTTGGGAATTACGTAATGAGAGCGGCATCTCTTAAGAGAGCAGCTGTGGCTGGAATCTGACATTGGCCGCCATTTAAACAACAGAGACGCGTGTGTTAATTGTCCTTGTATTTTAACCCTTTACTTTTTTGTCCTCTTTCTTTGAGGCTATTTTTAGAACTCGAGTTCATAATGTTAACTGAGCCCCCTAATTTACTTTAAATAGATGTTACAGGCTTCTTGCACACTTGATGAAGTCCACATGATTAAATGTACAGCTTTCCATGCAACATCGTAACAAAACATTGGCAACAATTTCCTGGTCAAATTTACTTCACCACTGATACGTTTCAGATAGAAAACATCTGATGTACTACACTCACATGACTTTCTCTACTCTTGCTACCCTTACTAGCACATTCCTCTATCTCCATGTTAGTCGAGATAAACATTTGCAGAAATTATCTAATTTTTTGTAGGTACCAGGGGAATATGGGAATACAGTAGGCTTTGAGCGACAGTCAAATGTTTTAAGAGTGGTCACTATACGATGACTTTAAAATTCCGTTCTCTGCGCATGACCAAGGGAAAAAATTATTAACGACCTCCCATTTGAGAACATCTGTAAGTATTGCAAAATTCTGATGAATAACAAAGAATATCTCCGAAATAGTTCACTCCACAAAAAATGTATTTGGACATTAATAGTGCCTTTCAACGAGATCTGTGCAGTAAGGTTTGGTCTACCAGTTATGCAAAAGTCATCAACAATAAATAGGACTACATGACCTATACCTAGAAAGTTAAAAATATACATTTCATTTGCCATAAAAATATCTTAAACAAATGGTATTTTAATCAACATCAATAGAACCATTTTTGAGAAAATAAAACTTTTACATGTAAAGTGTAGTTTAGGTTAGCGGAATTTTCTTCAAAATCTTCGTGTTACATCCTTGAAAGATATTAAACTTAAATACAAACTTTGGTTTTTAGCCGACTTTTCGTTTTTAAGTTATGCTGTCCACAGAGACACACTTTTTATATAGCTTTTTTTTATTAAGGGGACCTCAAATCATACATTTCCGGTGAAATCTCGATATCGAATTTTTGGGTTGAATTCAATACTTTCTCTGCGTACTATATGTAGTAGAGAAAGTAAAAAAAAGTATGAATTCCACTCACATGACTTTTTCTACTCCTGTACGAACTATTTTTAGAAAACTTATTTCTCTATCTACTTCATATTAATCAAGATGAACATTTGTAGAAATAATTTTATTACAATATTTCCTTGTAGATACAGAAGTGATAGTAAAATATCTTAAGAGCTGGTCAATGTGTTAAGGTTTTGAGATTTTCTATTCTCCTTTTTTTTTTTTTTTTTTTTTTTTTGGTAAGTTTTCTTGTTTATTTTCTTCTTTTAATATTTCATTTATTAATATTTTTTTTCCTTTTGGGTTACTTTTAAGACTGTTTATTCTTTTGTTCTGTCACAGACACACATTTACATACACTACAACACCTATGCCTGCGGCGGGAGTCGAACCCGCTACCTTCTGTGCGGCGAACCGTTAAAGACACGCTTCACTGGCCACGGCAACGAGAACCGGCTAAAAGTTGGAGATCAATGTTGGGATTCGAACCACAGACCTTTGGCTATGCATGGCGTTTTCCACTGAGTTGTGGTGGTTGCCTACCACGAGCACAACCATCTGTTCGCGTGGCCAAGATATAGGTATTTGAAAATTCAAAACAATAGCAAAGAATACCTCGGAAATGGTTATCTCCAATCTTGCTGTTTACCACTTATTCAAAGGTCATTCAGAATGAGGAGAGACTATTTTTTAAAAAATTCATTTTGTTTGAGGCACAAGATGTTAAGGGGACAAGATAATCTGAACATACATAAATTACACCTTAATCAGTTGAATTGCTACTGCTATTAAAGTTCTCAATGGTTTTCCTTATATATTTTTATAAATCATTCTATAAGTCAGGACAATTATTTCAAGTAGTTATTTGTATTAGTAGCTTATGTAGTTGAGTCCATAAAATTATTTCATTCAGCCTAAAAGTAATAAAATTACTCTTAAAACAAGTAAATTCAAGTACCTTTTTCTCAGAGATAGAAAGCTGAATTTTTCAGTACATTTAAACAATACATAATTAAACCTTTTGCCACAATGATAATTTTATAATATACAGGCTGTTAAAGTTCTGCTGCAAGTCTAAGGTAGTTTGATTGGAGCTTTACTTAAACCAAATTAAAACTATAGCCAGTGTTTCATAACCCTCTGGTTAAGTTAAACAGCAGTGCAATTGTGTTGGTATACCTGAAGGTCGAGCAAAGAAGACCACAACTAAATGTTGGTAGACTTGCCAGTTTAGAAAAAAGGTTAATTTTACATGAAATGATGGCCATTTACAGTGACTATTGCACTCATACGTGACGTCGTGTAATAGTATATACATAACAATTTCAAATTTCAACCAATGACAGCCTTCACTTGCAAAAAAAGGTATCAAATTAATTATCACGTCCTCTGCTTTTCTTACGTTGTGATCAGGTTAGAGATCTAGCTCGCAACAACTTACGTAACAAAGCCTCTAGATTTGAATGTCAAAAATGGCTGACTCTTGCTTTCATGAAGCATATAATGCTGAAATAGATTAAATAATTCGAAGAGACGAACCTCGGAATACAGAAAGATGTTTAGTATAAACCGCGTGCGCGAGCAGTTCATTGGTATTTAATCTTGTAGGCCGTACCAATGGACGCTGTTGTATGTATACCTGCTTCTTGTTTCCTTTAAGACATTAGTAATTACAATACAGTATTTAAGGACACACCGAACTGAAAAGTTGGTTTTCTAAAGCATTGAAGTTAGAAACTTAATTTTTTTCACAGGCGTTACTAGCAGCTAAAGAAATATGTGTCCCAAATTTCATTCCAATATGTAATCACATTTCTACTATATTAATTAGTTTATATCCATTTTATTTGGTATATCTAATTAAAATATATCTCCTCCAACAGATCTCGAACAAGAAATGTTATCTCTTATTACCTTTGCAGCAAATTAAAGAAATTAAATTTTCATATAGTGAATAGTTTTTATCAAAAAATGTTTTAATCCCGCCAAGTGTAAAAGTGTCATAAACAACACCGCATTATTATATTAACTGTTTTTAAACGGGTGTAAACATCATCAAAATTCAATTATTACCAATATTCTGAACTGTATTGGAAAAATTTTAGATATATGGCTAGATTTTTGTGGGAGCAGATCGATTTTGAATATGAGAAAGTAACAAAAAAATTGTTTCCGACAAAAATTAGTTTAAAGTAGAAATGGAAGGTGTGGGCATGCGCATTTCAAAGGCACCACTTTAAAAATGGCGTCCAAAATATGTTTCCCCCTCTTTGGATCGAAACTTCGCATATTCTTTAAGGTATGGTGCATTTTTTGCAATAAAAATTAAAAAATCTATTTTTTGACCAAACTCGGTGTTCCTATAAATAATATCCCACATCCTATATCATGCTTTACTTCAACTGAAGATTAACAAAACGAAGGAGATAAAACCTAAACAGTTTAAACCCAGCGGGAGTTTAGACCTCTCTATAATACCTGGCCTAAAAACATACATACAGAATTTATGACGTCTGAATTAGACGTTATTCTTTCTGTGCGAGTTTGCGAATTGGACATAGCTCATTCTTGCACTGACTTCCATTGCTTCTTGGAATTTACCGGTAGAAACTGGCAAGCTAAGCTGCCATTATGACCATTTCCCAGAAGATGGACTGCGCTGCAATTTCGTCCTTTTGCGTCGCACTGAAATAAATCAATGTACAGAAGAATCCACTTATAAAGATTTTTATAGAAAAATTCCACATCTTATATCCGGCAAATAATATGCCACAATTTATATTTTACGATACACATTCCAATTCTTTACAATTTTGTTTACATGGCGTTAAGGGGATATTAATTAACTAAGGGGATGGGGTAATGTAAAATGACAAAAAGTGGCATTTTCTGTATTTAACGCTGGGCTGGCAAAAGAGTGCTCATCAGGTGTGAAGACATTCCCCTACTTCCCCTCCTGCCGTGACAACGAAAGTGGAACACAGGGGAAAATCAAAGAGAACACTGGTTCCTTCCAAGGCGTGCACTGCTCTCTTCACACCTTCGGAGTAATGTTCGATAGATCTGTTTTAACAGAAAAAACATGAAATTAGCTCCACTTTAATGGACCTCATTAAATTCTACGTTTCTTCCAATCAGAACAAAACTCAAATATCGATTATTCTCGTTCGCTCAATTGAAGAACAACTAGTGCAACCTTAGAAAAGGTAAAAAATATAGAATACCAGTGACAGAGAGATGCGACTTATACCGTTGGAAGTCTCTGCAAAGGCACACCATGTGACTAAGAACTTCTTGCCACAAAAACAAAACATCTGATCTGTTACACTCACATGACCTTCTCTACTCCTATTCCTGTATTTTCTTCGTGATAGTTGACATAAACAAATGCAGAAATTATCTTGTTGTTTATTTGCTTGTAGGTACAAGGGGAATATGGGAATATATTAGGTTATGACCGATAGACAAATCTTAGAGCTTTCCAATTCCGTTCTCTTTGCACGGCTAACATACAAAAATGAATAACAATGTTCCATTTGAGAGAAGTATACGTTCTCCAAAACTCACACAAATAACAATGCATATCTCCGAGAAGGTTTACTCTACACAAAACATTTATTTAGACATAAATTGAGTATTTTAACAAGATCTACATTTGTATAGTAAGATTTGGTCTATCTCTAACGGTTTACCAGTTACGCAGAAGTCATCCAGAGTAAACAGGACTACATAGGCTATAGCCAGAAAATTCGAGATATATATTTCATTTGTCATAAAAAATATCTCAAATACATGGCATTTTAATCAAAATCGTTAGACCCATTTTCAAGAAAATCAAAATTTTCCATAAGAAGGGTAGTTTAGGCTGAAGCAATATTATTTCAAAATCTTCGTGTTGAATCCTTGAAAGACATTAAAATTAAATACCAACTTTGAGTTTTAAGCGACTTTTTGTTTTTGAGTTATGCTGTCCACAGACACACAGACACACACACGGACCTTTTTCTAAATATGCTTTTTTTTTTTTGGATTCATGGGACTTCAAAACATATATTTCCAATGAAATCTCGACATCGAATTTTTGGGTGGAATACAATACTTCCTCTACTTACTATACGTAGTTTAAAAAAAAACTGGACTTTTATAGGTTTAGGTTCTGTTTAAAAGACCCACTGAGCCTATAGAATTTTGTTTTCAGAAGCATAACAATAAATCTAAGATACATCACCCATAACACTATTCCAAAACAAATTTGAACTGCTGCCTTGGAATTCTTCCAGAGTTTTACCAATATAAACCCTATCACAATCCAAAGGAGTTAAACGTCATTTAGAAACAAGAATAAAAGAGCATTTTAGGAATATTAAATATAAACAAATAGATAAATCAGCTATGGCGGATCAATTTTGGTCATTTAATCAGGAAATTAATCCAGAGGTTAAATTATTAAAACAATTAAATGGACCTATAGATTTAATGGTTTGGGAAAAGATATTTATTTTTAAAAAAAGAACCGCGCTAAGAGTTTTTAAATATTTATAAGTTTTTGTTTTCAGAGGTTGGCGACAGATTTTTAAGTTGAGCATCGGTAACTCTGGTAACTTGTTTGGATAGCTTTGAAAATAAGTTGGAACATGTCAGCTGTGGAACATCTTGCAATATTACTGAGATAAGTGAAGTTTTAGTTTGTAATTTGTCCTTATTTTCTGTAACTTCAATTTTTGCTTCAATTTAATTTGCTTCTCGCAGAAGAGTGAGTTGAGAAAGTCGTATAGGATGTAGAGTGTTATCAGTGTCACTCGTCCATCACTGTTGCAGCAGTGCCCTATGCATATTTATCCATCTCTTGCTTCCATACTGCTATTCCTTCTTTGTGTTTATTGTGGCCCCTTCTCACGCATGTAAAAAAAGACAGTCTCGTGCCTGGCTGCCTGCGGTTTGACCCTTGGGTGACATCGCCATCATTTATCACGCGTGACGCTTCCCAGCGATAGCTCTGTTGGGAACTGTTTATTGTTCTCTCTTCATGCACTACTCTACCACACATGTGTCTCTCTCTCTCGCTGTCTTTTTATGTTGATTGCATCTTTATTTTTGGATACGTTTCTAACCTTCGACCAATTTCTTGCTCTTTTAACGTACCCAGTTTTTCTTGGTCAACTTGATACATCTTGTAATGGCTAATTTACTTGGTGAAGATCTTTCAGCGCAAGTCCAAACAAAACATCGAGAAAGTGTGACACTTTTGGGACAGTCTGTAATATCTAAAGAATCCGTTGCTGCACTAGTAAACTATTGGTTGTTGTTTTTTTCTCAGGACCTCATGGGTGAAGCAATAGACAACACTAGGTGTTTTGACTTATACATTTAAATGAGAAAAATATAATGTAACAAATCCCACTTCTGACACCAGTGTGACAAAATTACACTTTTTTTTTTCTTGTCACTTTATTTCTGTTCTAAAATTGAATCACAAAAACACGGTCCTGTTTTACCGATTTGCCGTGAGTTTGTAACTAACAGCCATTCTGCCCGATCACATGTCTCAGAGTCTTTCAGTCCTACTCTCTCTGTCTCACAAACTGTCGGCTTCGACGACACTGCTTCACACAGCAAACAACTCCGCCGCGACGGTTAAATGTCTACCACTATCTCTGGTGATGCATTGTATACACACTTAAAATTAACTGCTAACAGTAATCGTCTCGTTCAACACTTAACGACTCAAAAAACTCGCTTCTCTCTGTCCCACTTGCTTATATAGACAAGAATGATGTAGCGCGGATTTTTCTAGAAATCCACTTTTTCACTAAATTCTCTTAAATGAGCCGGCAGTCGAGTGCCTCGAAGAGTTTGGAAACGCCTTGTTCTGACCGCTCCATTGTCATCGGGTCACGTATTCACAAGCAGTGGTGTGAGGTAGCTTGGGTGGTCAGTATGAGAGTGAAGAAGAAATGCAGGCAAAATGGATGATTTAAAAGGTGATGATGCAGCAATTGGTGTATTGAGTGGTGGGGGAACCAGAGAAACCGCAGAAGGAAATAAAAGTGATAAAAGGCTTAACCCTTTTATTTATTACGACTGAAACCGTTATTGGAAATATGGTATTTAGTGGTTCTCTGTATAGAGACACGTGAGATAGGTAAACATCACAGTAATACTTGAACAGGTGACTTTATCACAGTGAGATATCGCTGAAGGTAAGGAAGTGACTCGCATCCAGGCTTTCGTTTAAATGTTTCAGTGTTCAAGGTAAGTAATATAGAAAGTAATGAGGATGTCTTATGTTTATAACGCACGTCTTCCAAAGAAAGTGGGAGAGATGATGATGATGAGCTTTTAACAAAGAACAAAACGAACTAAGGGTTTCTGGCTCAGGCTATAAAGTTAATATGCAATTGGGAGAGAGAGGTTCAAGTTATTGTGGTTAGGTTACTTTGCTGGATCAATTATAAATGGCTGATCCATCATCGCGCCTGTCCGAGGAGCCTTGATCGATTCGCTCTAATGTTCTCGGGGAATTTCCCGACGGGAGCGCCAACCCGCCTGACGGCCGAGAAAAAATTCCCCCAGGGGACTAGCAGCCATAAATTGTGTTGAGCTGTACTTCTCTTCTCCCCATATCGCCCTTGGGTCTCTGATCTCTTGATGCGCCTTGGTCATCCACAGCGCCCCTGGCAGATGCGAAACGAACAATAGTTTCCTATTCCTGATTAGATAAACGCGTCTTCAATCTTTGGCTTTTTAAACATTAATCTACATACACGCACAAATAATTAGGTTAATATGTGATTATATGCAGATATGCTGTCTGCTGAAAGAGCTACAGCACATTCAGCACAATTAAATTATCAACACAATCTAGAAATACATACTCAGTGCTAGTTTTACTTTCTCTACTACGTATAGTAAAGTAGAGGAAGCATTGTATTCCACCCAACAATTTTATGTGGATATATATGTTTTGAGACCCCCTGAATCCAAAAGAAAGCAGTTTTATTAGCAAAAGGTCCCTGTCAGTATGTATCTGTGGACACCATAACTCCAAAACGAAAAGTCAGTGAAAAACCAAAGTTGGTATTTGAGTTTAATGTCTTTCAAGGATGCAACACCAAGATTTTGAAGAAAATTGCTCCACCCTAAACTACCCTTTACATGTAAAAATTTTGACTCTTGAAAATGCCTCTAACGGTTTTGATTAAAATGGCATCTTAAAAATATTTTTGACAAATGAATTAACGTACATCTTGAATTTTCTGGCTATAGCCTATGTAGCCCTGTTTACTCTGAATTACTTTTGAATAACTCGTCAACAGTAAGAGACAGAGAAAATCTTACTATACAAAAATGTAGATCTTGCTAAAACACACAATTTATGTCCGAATAAATTTTCTTGTAGAGTGAACCATTTCAGAGATATTCTTTGTTATTTGTGTCAGTATCGGAAAACTTACACTGGCGACAAATGCAACATCGTTGTTCACTTTTTTATATGTTAAGCGAGCAAAGGAAACGGAATCTCAATCCCGCGGCTGAAGAGAGCGTTTATGCTCTGAAACAGCCTTAGGATTACCCTGGGTGAGATAAACCCAGGGTAAGTCCTTAAATCCCCTTAAAAAAAAAAAAAAAAAACCAAATAGTACAAGAGTAGAGAAAGTCATGTGACTGCAACACATCAGATTTTTAATACATTTTTTTATTTTGTTGTTTAACGACGCTGTCCATTGCCAGGATCACATCGGCGTCGCCAGCGTACCGGAATTTCCTCCCGCAGAAGTTTCTTTACATGCCAGTAAACCTCCAAACACGGGGCTGTCGATCTGACTTCCTCGATGGTAAACCCTCCACCATATCAGGTCTCTACTGCACCCGTGTCCACCAATATCTGATATCGCCTCTGGCGTACCCATCCGTCCGCGATTATGTTGTCGATTATTCTGCACATTACTCTAGGGGTCGGCGATGGCAGCTCCAATGTGCCCCTGTTCACGCCGACGACCCCTCACTGGATGTCCTGGCCAACCGCACTACCAACACACACCTCTGGGAGATCATCCATGTCCTGGGAATAACCAGGATCTTCCACACGAGGATACTTGCTACCTTGACCGCCTCTTTCATCAACACGGTGGTCTGCGCGGTCGTCAGCGCATCGTGGACAGTCTGATATCCCCTAGTATTCCTTTATTTCTGCCATGCCGGGCAGTAGTTCTTTCATCATTTCTTCCATTTCGCTTTCGTGGCTTTCGTTTGACTTGTGACACCAGTGAACTTGTAGGGCTTACTCATTTAAAACAGGTTTGTTTAGCTTATATTCAAATTTAATTAATTTCTTCTCAGAGAATAAACCGTGGTTGTCTATTATTTTACTGTAACCAAGTTAGAACAGATTTTTTCGCATCGCGAAAATGTTACAGGTGTACCAACAAAATTTATTAATTCCTCAATTAGGTATATTTCCTATTTTTACATTCAGCGACGCCCTTGCACAACTCAAATCACCATAATTACAGTTAAAGCATGTTTTCTACAGAGTTTTACACTTAACCTTTCCATCAGTAACCTGGTATTTACTTTTCGAGTATCTATGGCAGCGTCACCTCATGCCAGGGAGAGTTCAATTATGTCACACTACGTTAATTATCAAAAGTACAATTGTTAAATGGAAATGAAGTGCTATTTTGATTATTAATTGATTATAATTGTTATTCAGCTATTTCTGGGATACAGTTGGCGACATTGAGTAAACAAAAGAATGACCAGTATTTCGTGTATTATATTTTAATGCCTCTAGTCATGGCAGTGAGCATTCCTTAACCTCAACTGGTTACAGAGAAACCAACATTACTTGTGTTGTGCTGAAGAGGCGCAGATTGAGTTGTGACAGAAGAGCATCGGATCGATCATGCCACAGTTGTTTTCCACACGCACTGGACGTCGGAGTGTAAAATTTTATTTTATAGCGGTTCTAACTGGGTTATAACTCGAGCAGGCGTCCTCGTGCGGGCGGACATTTTATTAAACCAATGATTTTCACACCACTTGTGAGTCCGCAAAAAATTCCATTAGCAGTTTATTGTGTGGCAGATGAGATGGGACACAATGCTCACACTTCATCACGTATCCATCAACACATCCCATTCAATAATAAAAAATATCTTTGTAAAGGAAGCACAGGGGATGATACTGCGTCACCATTTCCATTGAAACCTGCTAAAAAAGGCACGTGACACAAAGTAGCCCACTTGCCTAAACCCAAAAGTATCATGTGTAGCACTCGCATGAGCCACTTGCATAAAATGTTTACCTTTTACTTTACCTACAGCAAACTCTCAAAGCAATAACATATACTTCATTTCGTATACAAAAATAGTAACCTAATTCTAAGAATATGCTTCCCTAGCGCATCTCTGCAACTGTCAGTCTTGCAGAGCTCCTAGCGGACGACATACAAGCGGTCCAAAGTGTTTTCAAACTTTCCGAAAGATAAGCATGAGCCTGAGAATTTAAAACTTTTGATATCGAAACTGTATACTTTTCCGATCTTTTTACTTTCTCTACTACGTATAGTAAGTAGAGGAAGTATTGTATTCCACCCAAAAGTTCGATGTCAAGATTTCACTGGAAATATGTTTTGAGACCCCTTGAATCTTTATATAAAAAAAGAAAAAAAAGCACTTAAAAATGCCCGTGTGTGTGTGTGTGTGTGTGTGTGTGTGTGTGTGTGTGTGTGTGCAGCGTAACTCAAATAGGAAAAGTAGGTTAAAACCAAAGCTGGAATTTAAGTTTAATGTCTTTTAAGAATGCCACGCGAAGATTTTGAAGAAAATTGCTCCACTTTAAACTACCCTTTACATGGAAATTTTTTCGAAAATTTTGATTTTCTTAAGAATGGCTAACGATTTTGATTAAAATGCCATAGGTTTGAAATATTTTTTATGACAACTCAAATTTATACTTTGAATTTTCTGGCTATATCCCATGTAGTGCTGTTTACTTTGTATTGTTTTTGCATAACTAGTAAACGTAAGATACTAAATTTTACCATACAAAAATGTGGATCTTGCTAAAACACACTACTTATGTTAAAATTATTTATTTTTTCAATGGTAGAGTGAACCATTTCGGAGATGTATGCCTTGTTATTATTTGTCCGAGTTTTGGAAAACAATCTTTCTCAAATGGAACATCATTATTTATATTTTATGTTAGCCGGGCAAAGAACACGTAATTTGAAAGCTTTAAAAGATTTGACTATCGCTCAAAGTCTACTGTATTCCCATATTCCCCTTGTACCTACAAGAAAATAAGCAATAACATAATTTGTACAAATGTTTATCTTAACTGACATGAAGATACAGGAATAAGAGTTTGTAAGAATGGTTAGTACAAGAGTAGAGAAAGTCATGTGAGTGCAACATATCAGATTTATATAACTGTTTTAATTCTGGCTTTTGCCTCTCTGTTTTGTATGTTTATGTATATTTACCTTGCTTTTCGCTAGTACTTTTATTTTATATTGAAATTTATCTCTGGCTTTTGCCATGATTTGGTTTTTAAGAGCGCTGATAATGAATTAGTTAAGTGCCCTTAAACCAAAGTCTAAATGTGATACTAAGAAGTTTATACTTCTGTGCATAATTTTACCTTTCGATAAATAGTCGATTTATTATTGATCGGACTCTTCCGCTTCTATTCGGTCATTTTCGTCACTGCCTTGCTCAGTCTAATTTAAAACAACGCGATAGATCACAGAAGACAGCAATTGTATTATCTAGTATCAACATAACCTGTGTTTGTAAAACATACTTATAAATGTCTGATGAATATGTCACAACGGGAACAAATATTGTTCGTATATCTGCTGAATTAACCACTCAACCACTCCACATTCCTTTCATTGAATCGATATAATTGCTTCAAGTTAGAATCTCTGGACTGTTTTCGTTCTTTAAACGTTTTCGAACTTGAACAAATGCGGCCATTTTACTTTGTTATAGACATTTGGTAAACAAATGAAGCCTGGGAAAAGTCATATTATGATGTTTCTTAGTATTCTGTACCAACCAAATTCTTTTCGTACGTTTTGTGCAAAGCAAGAGTAGTTTATTCTAAGGGGAGTAATGTAACCTATGTACAGGCTACTAGATTGCTAATTTCTAAGAAGAATTCATATACTAATATTTTTATGCATGTTGATCGTAGCATTTCCTTCCAAAATTGTAGAAAAAGAATTACCATTTTATGTATGTCGCTTATATCGACAATGGATTAACACAGTTGTTATTATTATTATTTGCGATTTGAGTTCAGTCCCATTCTCAATACCATCCGCATTTCCATGTAGAAGTGAATCCTAATGAGATTGATTTGGATATGCAAGGCTCAAGCATAATTCAAGATTTTATGTTTGTCACTTGATTTATGTTGACAAACCTGTAAAAAATGTTTTCTGCATATTTTAAATAGGTTTTGAGGTTAATGATTGTATTTTACAAGAATATAGTCTGAGATTATAGAAATCACAAATGCGGCTCTGTTGTGCATTATTACGTCACTGGCTGAAAAAAAAGAAAGACGAGCGTGCAGCGTGTTACATCGAGTGCGGTAGCAGTTAACTTCTTTGGCGAATTCAAATCGATTTGAATCCGGTGCTGCAAAATTTCGATCCGATCCCACTTATAAGAGGACCGTATCCAAGGACTCAGTTCGTTCTGAATCTGCATTTCACTTGACTACTGATCCCAAGGTCACGGGTTCAAATCCGACTTAAAAACGACAGCTCCACATTTACTGGCATGTAAAAGAACCCCTGCGGGACAAAACTTCGGCACACCAGCGACGCTGATGTGATCCTGACAATTGACATTGTCGTTAAATAACAAAATATTATTATTATTATTATTATTATTATTATTATTATTATTATTATTATTATTATTATTATTATTATTATTATTATTATTATTATTATTATTATTATTATTATTATTATTATTATTATTATTATTATTATTATTCCCTGAACATTAACGTCTGCCTGAATGGTGATCAAGACGTGAACCAAGTTGTAAATGTTCAGGCGTGAAGTGTGAAACAAGTCGTTCAAGTTGGTATGAGAAGATTCACAGCTACTTGCTGTTCCATTTGTGGTAAGTGTGAAATCAGCCCAGATAGCAGGAGGAAACATTGAATTTTGTGCAACGTATGCAATCACACAATTCTTGTATGTTTGTGTCTACAGCTATCAGACGTTTGAGAAAGCAGTTCTATACGTCGGTATAGCCAACCTTAGCGGACTCAAATTACCCATTAGAGAAAGGTAACCAACTAATTATGTACTCGATTTACGGCACGATCGTCTAATTTATCTTTTTTTATATAAAATTCTGAAAATCCACTTGTTGTAAGAGCATGGATAACTTAATGCGACGAACTTTAAAACCGCATTTGCAAAAATACGAGAACAATCTGCCACAGAAACAAACGACATACCGCTTTCTTCCCAAGTATAGAGTTAATTTCTGATCTGGTCTGCTTGGTCCAAATGTAAATAAATACATTTGTTTTAAGACGAAAAGAGCCGAAATTTTATAGAATTTCCTTTGTGTTTCTTTTATTTTTTCAAAGGTTCTTCTAATTGTTTCACAAATAACTTGCAATCGATTAGCCTTCTTCTCAATGTCTTTGTCATACTTAAAACTAATAGTTAATCTTAAAAATTATAAACTTGTATTTAGTAGATTAGTGTCAGTTTTAATTCAATATACACATGTTTCACTTTTAAACCCTCATTAATAGTATAATATTACATTTTCTACTACAAGAAGTTTTCCCAAGAAGTTATGATACCAAGCCAAGGTCAAGTTTTTTTACGTTACTGCTTCTAAACACGTAACTGAGAATATTCACCGCAGCAGAACAAAGGGGTTTCAAGAACGTTCGCGCGGATTCTGGCTGCGGGCTTGCTTGTGAATTTCTACAAAGATCCGTGCTATCACATTTCTGGTATAAAAGCTTGCGGAATGCGAGAGAGGCCGCCGCCACTGTCGATCTGGGATAACACAAGTTGCCCTCTGCCACACAGGAGAACCGCGGGAAGTGTAGAAAGTGTAGAAACTGTAAAATGTTGTACATAGTGTAAATACTGCAGTGTGTGTATGTGTGTGCAGTAAATATGAGAGAACTGTATGTGTAGACAGAGACGCTTGGGACCTTAATCTGTCACGTTGGAGTTAGTCTTGAACTGAAGCAGTGTTAGAGTGTTGAGTGGTTGTATCGTCAAAGCCGTCTGTATGTGAGACACAGAGGGTAAAGAAAGATAGAAATGTGTGTGTCAAGGTTCCGAAAAGACAGAACAACTAGAGTTGTAAAATCACGAAGGACAGTAGATCGTGTGAACGACGGAAAAAGATGTTTCAGTTTTTGAAAAAAAAAATAAAGAGACAGCAAAAGTGGCTCGACTTTGTTATAATTTAATTATATTGGTGTCAGAGGTGGGATTTGTCATTGTCATTGTCAATGTTTAGTTTTCTAGTTTAAACCCTGGTATTATCTAAGACCAAGAAGTCCCACGAACGTGCAAAAGCCCCTCCTGGGTTTATAAGCTGGAATCTCTTGTATCCGTTGTGGATGGAAGGCTCAAAATGACACATTCGCTTACCTTTTCTAAAATCTCTGTTTCTCTCGCTTGTAATGCTACACATCGACGTCTCTTATAGAATTTTTTAATGGGAATTGGGTCGACAATGGCGGTGTGCCCTCCGACAATGCGTCTAGCGATAAGACCACGTGGAGAAGTGGCTACACATATCATAAATGATGGGATTTGTAACGAGGAGGCAAGGGGATTCTCCACTCTTGAGATAAATTGAAACGCTAAACAAACAGTCAGTCGGCGAAAATGTGTTTGTAGGTGAGGAGAGGCTTTGAATTGAGAGCGAGCGAGAGAGTGACGCAAGTCAATAAAACAACGCCATATGGGGGCGGTTGCACTTGGGTAGAAGAGATACTCGTCTACAGGTTCATCATCTCTTACAATGACACTATCATCAAATCAAGTGATTTATTCATTTAACAGAATCTGCAGCTTCGCTCTGCTGAAATATCTCCACAGATTTCAGTTACCCACGCACCCACCCATTCATCCGTCCATGTTCCTCCTGTTAATACCTAACTAAATATTCACTGCCACAACTAGCTAGTTTATGAAGAAACTAACTGAAACGCCCGCGTTCCGCGCGTTGATGATTTATACCTACAACTTTTAGACCTAGGTTGCACTTCTCTTGTGGTTCTTTGGAGACACATAAAAGTATTGCTTAATACACTCAAAGAGTTATCTAAAACTCTTAGAACACTATAAAGAATAAAGATAAATAAAAGTGGGAAGAGAAAACCATATAAATATAATACGTTGCATATCTATTTCAAACATATACAAAATTGTATGAATTGGTAGTAGATGAGGGAGTAGAGAAATAAATGTGAATTTGTTACGTAAAAAAAGTGAGTGGAAAAAACCGTGTGAATGTATCACGTTGCATTTTTATTTCAATCGTTCAGAAAATGTATTAATTCTATGTAGAAGGGCGAGTAGAGAAAGACATATGATTGTGTTGCGTGAAAGAAAATCTTGTGAATGTAATACGTTGCTTTTTATTTCAATCATAGAAAATTTTATGGACTGTGTGTTGTAGGGTGAGTAGAGATGTGATCGTGCTATGTCAAAGAAAAGTGAGTGGAGAAAACTGCGTGAATGTTGTTCGTTGTATTCGTATTTCAATCATGTAGAAAATTGTATGAACTATGTCTTGAAGGGCGAATAGAGGACATATGAATGTGTAATATAAAAGAAAAGCGAGTAGAGAAAACCATATAAATGTAATACGTTGTGCAATAAAATTAATAGCATAAAAACCTCCATAAAAGTGTCGGTCTGGGTGACTCAGTTGGTTACACGCTGGCCTACTGATCCCGAGGTCGCGGGTTCAAATCCGGCCCAGACAGATGCTTTTAAGTGTGGTTAAAAACGACAGCTCCATATCAGTAGATTTACTGGCATGTAAAAGAACTCCTGCGGGACGAAATTCCGGCACACCGGCGACGCTGATGTGATCCTGGCAATTGACAGCGTCGTTAAACAACAAAAATTTGTTTCACGAAGGAAAAAATCACTTAGATGAGTCAATTTTCATGCTAATCGGTTGGTGTTGGAGTTCAACTTCATACATACGTATGTACACCCTTACATATATACTTTTCGTATGTTAAAATCAATGTATAATATACCAAGTACTATAGTTGCAATTTTGTCTGGGCATAGGAAGTCGTAAGCCAGGTAAGTTACCTGTTGAGGAAAAGCAGAATCTGTACTTTCGAGTGCTGAAATATCCCCACATGTTTTAGTTATCTATCCACCCATTCATTCGTCCACATTCTTGAGGTTCATACCAAAATATTCACTGGAAAAATTAAAAACTTTATAAAGAAACTAGCTGTAATACCCAATGCTACCCTTGGCCTGACCTAACCTATAAATTCTCAAGTTATATTTATCTTGAGTTTTTCATAAATAAAATATCAATTTAAATGTTACATCGTAAACATTTGACCAGAAAGTGGTAAAGTCTATAAAAAGGTAACCTAAAGTACCTATATTCATTTCGACTAGTGTATTCAGCTCACTCAATACTGCCAATTGAGGAAAACGAAACAAGAATTACATGTATTTCGATGTTCTCTTGTTTTCACAACGGAAAACCAGTTTATAACCTCAAATAAATCTCACTATTTTTAAGAATTGACAAATAACTTTTCTTCTGTAAAAACGCATTAATTATTGAAAGAACAATTGTCAAAAACACAGTTGTCAAATTGAAATGGATTGAAAATCGATTGTAATGTGGAATACATTGCTTTTCAGTGATTTATAGGATACAAATGGCGACGACACTAATAGTAATGAATATATTTTAGGTTATTTTTATTTAAAATTTTCTGGTCAAATCTTTGTGACATAATATTTAAATTGATATTTTATTTATGAAATAATCCAGATAAATATTATTCGACCACCTGACTTTCACTCCGCTCGAGAATTTATCGGTTATGTTACTTGTGATAATTTCCACAAATGTGTATCTTTATTAACACGAGGTAGATAGAGGAATAAAGGTTTGTAAGAATGGTTCGTATAAGAGTAGAGAAAGTCGTGTGAGTGCAATATATCAACATTTTAAATCTCTTTATGGTTTCACCATCCAAACTAGGAAATCCGCAAAAACATCAAGTCTAGGAGGGAGTGAGTGAGTGAGTGAGTGAGTGAGTGAGTGAGTGAGTGAGTGACTGGAAGTGAGAGTGAGTGAGGTTTAATGGCCTACTAGGTCATAAGACTTGCGGGATACCTTGAGTGACCTTCATTTCTTTTGCCTGTTAAACAGTTATCATTGCAAGGCCGTGAGCAGACTGTGCTAAGTGAGCACTACTTGCCCAGCCCTGGGTCACATTGCTGTCACACAGGTTATCGCGGCGCCATCTGGCTCAGTGTATTAAACCCCTAAAATATGAAACTGATAATGTTTTTACAGTTTCAACATCTTTTACCCTACGTTACCGGATTGCAATTTTGCTCGTGTTTTACTAATTAAATCGACATCTAACTTGAGGCAGTGAAACAGAAGATGTTTGGAGGCGTGCACCCCATTATTGTATTACAGAAGTAGGTACCTATCTCTCGCTGACAGACGCGGGGCGCAGGGCGCGGGGCGCGGGGAGACCACGAGTAATGGCGGTGGAGCAGAAGAGTATAATAATGGTTAAAGTTTGGGCCTCCCTTGCGACATAGTGGTTCGCTAATTAGAGGTGAAATGAAGCAAGAGTAATGAAGATTGCCCCGCTTTCACACCTGGGCTTAGCTCAGCTTGGCTTGGGCTGGGGCTGGGTGGAGATTGGTTCATTCCTTCCTCCCTTCGCCAAGGGTAATGAATCATATATTACCTGCAGGTCCGTTGTCATGGAAACATTCATCTAAAAACCCAATATTGCCATCAGCCCACGTCCGCCACAAATACCCTTTAGAGACCAACAAACATGCTGCTCTTAACCCATAGGCCCCGGGTTCGATTCCTGGGATGAAATGAGTGTGACTGTGTTTAATACTAAATCTTCTGTGTTGCACTCACATGACTTTCTCTACTCTTGTACTAACCATTCTTACAAACTCTTATTCCTATATCTTCTTCGTGTTAGTTAAGAAATATTTGTACAAATTATCTTATTGCTTATTTCCTTGTAGGTACAAGGGCAATATTACAATACAGTAGGCTTTGTGCGATAGTCAAATGTTTTAAATCTGGTCGCTATGTGGAGGCTTTGAAACTCAGTTCTCTTTGTACGATCAGCAGAACAAGGGGGGGGGGGGGCAAAGGACTTTCTATTTGAGAAAAATATAAAGTATTTTAACATGCAAACCAATAACAATGAATAACTCGGAAATAGTTGCTTCCACAAAAAAGAAGAAACAAAAACGTGTATGCTTTAAGAGATTTACTTTCTTTGTGATATAATTTTGTCTATTTCTCACAGTTTAAGAGTTACGCGAAAGTCTTTCAGCACGAACAGTCCTTTTGAGGGCATTCCAAGAAAATTTAATATAAACACTTCATTTGTCATAAAAATATCTGATACATCTCGTATTTTATACAATGTCTTTTGAGGAAAATTAAAATTAAAGTATTTTTTGGAAATACAGGATATTAAATAATCTTGTCATATATTTGGAAAATTCTCAATTTAAACACCAATTTTGGTACTAATCGTTTTCGAAAAATTATGTTTTTATTCATGCAACTTCAAAACGTGAAACGCAATACTTTGTCTTGGTACTATAAGTAGGTATATAGTAGAGAAAGGAAAAATTAATATGATAAATTACCGTCGGGGTTTGAGCATATATGACTTAGATCTTGTTGCAAAAGAGTTAATCTGATTTCAACCACCTAAATATAACCTTCAGTCAAGCTGAACTTAGTATTTTGGTTATATAAACCCGGATCTAAGTTCATAGCATCTTGATCTAAGACCAAATCTGACTGCTGAATTTTTTCCAGTTAACTTGATTGAACTTAGATCAGCAGAACTGCAGAAGGAAGAAATAATTAATGCAGCTTTACATAGATTACATTTTGTAATTATTTGGTTAATAGAAACGTTGCTTCAAATTGTATTATGTCTAATTTACAGCAGAAACAAAAACTGATTATTCCTAACCTAGAAAATTTTTCTTAAATGGTAAAATGTGGACTTACTGTGTTTGAGGCTCACTTCTAGAGACATGAAAAATATATATTAATTGTGTTCTTCAAATTTAAGGAAAATGTGTTTAACTTGATTACTTATCCAATAATTGGTAAAATATACTAATAAAAGCTATTAATAAGGTAAATACACGATTAACCTCAAATTAAAATTCCCAGCAACTGGCTTTCATAATTTTTCTTTTGTTCTTTCCTTCTTTTTTTTCATTTTATATTTATATTTTTCAATTACAATGTCCACCAATATGTTTTTACTTCGTGGGTGAAAATTGACGATTTCTTTTGCTTGTTTTCCGCCATTTTCCTATCGTGCTGCGCTCTGTCGAATGCGCCCAAACCTGAAAAATAAGTGATTGCTGCTGCCCGGAAGCAGCGACCTTCAGCTGTTTACCACGTCGGCAGATGTTATATTGCGAATTAAGATCAAAGATAATCTTAGACTGTATGATGGGTTAGTTTTGTGCAATTCTATACTGATCTGAGTTTATAAGCTGACCTTAGATTAAATGTGATCTCCAGTCAGGGATATTAAAGCGATTGGACCTTAGAGGTATAACTTGAGTCACAAACGAAGCAGAGAGTTGATAAAACAAGTAGGTAGTGAAATACGCTGGTGGTTGTAGGAAAACTGTCGTCAGAAGCAGAATCAATACCTTCCACCACGTTCTTAAAGTGGTGGGTGGCATCCTCTCCTCGCCTCGCCTGGCCTCAAACACGAAAAGTGATAGCTCAACACCACGAGCATCTGCTCATCCTATCAACTAGTAGTAAATTCATTTCTGGTGTTTATTACTTTCTCTACTAAGTACTTATAGTAAAAATAGTAGGTATTGTTTTCCACTCCAAAGTTCTATTCCGAGGTTTCATCTAACATACACGTTTTGAATTGCCTTTCATTTTGAGTTTTGATTATTAATCGATTTTAATGTCTAGTAAATAGCTTTTTTTCAGCAATTTATGGCAATACAGTTGGCGACATTGACCAAACAAAAGAATGGCCTAGTAATAAATGGTACAAAACAAAAGAATGACTAAGTAGTAAATCGTATATGATAAATTAACGCCTCTCTGTATGCAAAACAGTAATTAAAATACTGTATGTTTAAGACGTTTAGATGAAAAGTGAAATTTATATGCTGAATTCTCTGGCGGCGTCGTGCCCGAGTGGTTTAACCGCTCATGTACCACCTAGACAGCCCAGGTTCGATCACAGGGACCCCTCGTATGGCATTCGTGGTGGACGAAGCGGCGTCAGGGCACGTTTTCTCCGGGTTCCTAGGTTTCTCCCACCATTCATTGCACCAACTGCTCCGTCATTACCTTTCCAATCATCCATTTGGCCTGCATTTCATATCATCCACTTCCTCACTCTCATACTGACCACTTCACTCAGTACGGTGCATAGATTCCTGTGCTCCCGAACAGGCGTCTGACTCTAGACACTGTCTTGTAAGTCCTACATAAGGTGAGGGGGAATCAGAAGAATGTTGTGGAAATGCCCTCTGAACTCTTCTGGATGACCTTTGTAAACTGTAAGACATTAGACAAAATTATACTATACAAAATTTTCAAATATCTGAACTTTTCTCAAACAGGGATAGCTTTTTTCTCGAAATACAAAAGAAGTGGAATATTAAAGCCATTAGATAGTGACCAGGTTTAAAACATTTGACCATCTGTTAAAGTCTACTGTATTCCCATATTCTCCTTGTACCCAAAAGGAAATATGTAAAACATTTTTACAAATGTTTATCTCGATTAACATGGACTAGAGAGAATAACAGGTGTTTTTAAGAATAGTTTCTACAAGAATGAGTGGAGAAAGTCGTGTGAGTGCAGCACATCAGATTTTTTTGTGCGACAGTAAGAAAGCCGCCATTGTGGAAACCGTTGACTCCAATATGAAGGTGTGCTATGAATCATAACGACCGGAAATGTGGTTTGACAAGAGAAGCGTGTGAACAGTTACTTCCTTCCTTCCTTCCGGCAGTGATTATTTCAGCAGGTGTTCTGCAATCAATAGACATTTCCCGCTGGCTCGTGCTGTGCGTGCGTGCGTGTGTAATGGCCAATCATGTCCAAGACTCAACTCGGCAGGCAGCTCATTAAACTGCCATATGCCATAGAGCACTTCCTCCTGCATTTTTAACTTTCTCTGCTACGTAGAGGAAGCATTGCATTCACCCAAAAATACAATATTGAGGTTTCACTAAAACGTATCTTTTGAGAGACCCTGAACCTAAACATTAAACACATCTTTACAGTGGCCCAACTTAATCAGAATGTGTTCTCCCGATATAATGTTTGTTTAGCCTCACAAGGGTGGACAACATTTCCAGCATCTTCTATAACTAAAGAGTGTTATACACACGGAGTTTATGTAGGAGCAAAGCCGGCTGCGGCACACCCAATCGTGCCGAGTTTATGTAGGAGCAAAGCCGGCTGTGGCACACCCAATCGCGCGGAGTTTATGTAGGAGCAAAGCCGGCTGTGGCACACACAATCGTGCCGAGTTTATGTAGGAGCAAAGTCGGCTGCGGCACACCCAATCGCGCGGAGTTTATGTAGGAGCAAAGCCGGCTGTGGCACACCCAATCGTGCCGAGTTTATGTAGGAGCAAAGTCGGCTGCGGCACACACAATCACACGGAGTTTATGTAGGAGCAAAGTCGGCTGTGGCACACACAATCGTGCGGAGTTTATGTAAGAGCAAAGTCGGCTGTGGCACACACAATCGCGCGGAGTTTATGTAGGAGCAAAGTCGGCTGTGGCACACACAATCGTGCGGAGTTTATGTAGGAGCAAAGCCGGCTGTGGCACACCCAATCGTGCCGAGTTTATGTAGGAGCAAAGCCGGCTGCGGCACACCCAATCGTGCCGAGTTTATGTAGGAGCAAAGCCGGCTGTGGCACACCCAATCGCGCGGAGTTTATGTAGGAGCAAAGCCGGCTGTGGCACACACAATCGTGCCGAGTTTATGTAGGAGCAAAGTCGGCTGCGGCACACCCAATCGCGCGGAGTTTATGTAGGAGCAAAGCCGGCTGTGGCACACCCAATCGTGCCGAGTTTATGTAGGAGCAAAGTCGGCTGCGGCACACACAATCACACGGAGTTTATGTAGGAGCAAAGTCGGCTGTGGCACACACAATCGTGCGGAGTTTATGTAGGAGCAAAGTCGGCTGTGGCACACACAATCGCGCGGAGTTTATGTAGGAGCAAAGTCGGCTGTGGCACACACAATCCTGCGGAGTTTATGTAGGAGCAAAGCCGGCTGTGGCACACCCAATCGTGCCGAGTTTATGTAGGAGCAAAGTCGGCTGTGGCACACACAATCGCGCGGAGTTTATGTAGGAGCAAAGTCGGCTGTGGCACACACAATCGCGCGGAGTTTATGTAGGAGCAAAGTCGGCTGTGGCACACACAATCGCGCGGAGTTTATGTAGGAGCAAAGTCGGCTGTGGCACACACAATCACACGGAGTTTATGTAGGAGCAAAGTCGGCTGTGGCACACACAATCGCGCGGAGTTTATGTAGGAGCAAAGTCGGCTGTTGCACACACAATCGCGCGGAGTTTATGTAGGAGCAAAGTCGGCTGTGGCACACCCAATCGCGCGGAGTTTATGTAGGAGCAAAGCCGGCTGTGGCACACACAATCGTGCCGAGTTTATGTAGGAGCAAAGTCGGCTGCGGCACACCCAATCGCGCGGAGTTTATGTAGGAGCAAAGCCGGCTGTGGCACACCCAATCGTGCCGAGTTTATGTAGGAGCAAAGTCGGCTGCGGCACACACAATCACACGGAGTTTATGTAGGAGCAAAGTCGGCTGTGGCACACACAATCGTGCGGAGTTTATGTAGGAGCAAAGTCGGTTGTGGCACACACAATCGCGCGGAGTTTATGTAGGAGCAAAGCCGGCTGTGGCACACCCAATCGTGCGGAGTTTATGTAGGAGCAAAGCCGGCTGTGGCACACCCAATCGTGCCGAGTTTATGTAGGAGCAAAGTCGGCTGTGGCACACACAATCGCGCCGAGTTTATGTAGGAGCAAAATCGGCTGTGGCACACACAATCGTGCCGAGTTTATGTAGGAGCAAAGTCGGCTGTGGCACACACAATCGCGCCGAGTTTATGTAGGAACAAAGTCGGCTGCGGCACACCCAATCGTGCCGAGTTTATGTAGGAGCAAAGTCGGCTGTGGCACACACAATCGCGCCGAGTTTATGTAGGAGCAAAGTCGGCTGCGGCACACCCAAACGTGCCGAGTTTATGTAGGAGCAAAGTCGGCTGTGGCACACACAATCGCGCCGAGTTTATGTAGGAGCAAAGTCGGCTGCGGCACACCCAATCGTGCCGAGTTTATGTAGGAGCAAAGTCGGCTGCGGCACACCCAATCGTGCCGAGTTTATGTAGGAGCAAAGTCGGCTGCGGCACACCCAATCGTGCCGAGTTTATGTAGGAGCAAAGTCGGCTGTGGCACACACAATCGCGCCGAGTTTATGTAGGAGCAAAGTCGGCTGTGGCACACCCAATCGCGCGGAGTTTATGTAGGAGCAAAGTCGGCTGTGACACACCCAATCGCGCGGAGTTTATGTAGGAGCGAAGACGGCTGTGACACACCCAATCGCGCGGAGTTTATGTAGGAGCAAAGCCGGCTGTGACACACCCAATCGCGCGGAGTTTATGTAGGAGCAAAGCCGGCTGTGGCACACCCAATCGCGCGGTGTTTATGTAGGAGCAAAGTCGGCTGTGGCACACCCAATCACACGGAGTTTATGTAGGAGCAAAGTCGGCTGTGGCACACCCAATCACACGGAGTTTATGTAGGAGCAAAGTCGGCTGTGGCACACCCAATCACACGGAGTTTATGTAGGAGCAAAGTCGGCTGTGGCACACCCAATCACACGGAGTTTATGTAGGAGCAAAGTCGGCTGTGGCACACACAATCACACGGAGTTTAAATAGGAGCAAAGTCGACTGTGGCACACCCAATCGCGCGGAGTTTATGTAGGAGCAAAGCCGGCTGTGGCACACCCAATCACACGGAGTTTATGTAGGAGCAAAGCCGGCTCTGGCACACCCAATCGCGCGGAGTTTATGTAGGAGCAAAGCCGGCTGTGGCACACACAATCGCGCGGAGTTTATGTAGGAGCAAAGCCGGCTGTGGCACACCCAATCGCGCGGTGTTTATGTAGGAGCAAAGCCGGCTCTGGCACACCCAATCACACGGAGTATATGTAGGAGCAAAGCCGGCTGTGGCACACACAATCGCGCGGAGTTTATGTAGGAGCAAAGCCGGCTGTGGCACACGCAATCACACGGAGTTTATGTAGGAGCAAAGCCGGCTCTGGCACACCCAATCACACGGAGTTTATGTAGGAGCAAAGCCGGCTGTGGCACACACAATCGCGCGGAGTTTATGTAGGAGCAAAGCCGGCTCTGGCACACCCAATCACACGGAGTTTATGTAGGAGCAAAGCCGGCTGTGGCACACACAATCGCGCGGAGTTTATGTAGGAGCAAAGCCGGCTGTGGCACACCCAATCGCGCGGTGTTGATGTAGGAGCAAAGCCGGCTGTGACACACCCAATCGCGCGGTGTTTATGTAGGAGCAAAGTCGGCTGTGGTACACACAATCGCGCGGTGTTTATGTAGGAGCAAAGCCGGCTGTGACACACACAATCGCGCGGTGTTTATGTAGGAGCAAAGCCGGCTGTGACACACCCAATCGCGCGGTGTTTATGTAGCCTCAAAGCCGGCTGTGACACACCCAATCGCGCGGTGTTTATGTAGGAGCAAAGCCGGCTGTGGCACATCCAATCGCGCGGAGTTTATGTAGGAGCAAAGCCGGCTGTGGTACATCCAATCGCGCGGAGTTTATGTAGGAGCAAAGCCGGCTGTGGCACATCCAATCGCGCGGAGTTTATGTAGGAGCAAAGCCGGCTGTGGTACATCCAATCGCGCGGAGTTTATGTAGGAGCAAAGCCGGCTGTGGCACATCCAATCGCGCGGAGTTTATATAGGAGCAAAGCCGGCTGTGGTACATCCAAACGCGCGGAGTTTATGTAGGAGCAAAGCCGGCTGTGGTACATCCAATCGCGCGGTGTTTATGTAGGAGCAAAGCCGACTGTGGTACATCCAATCGCGCGGAGTTTATGTAGGAGCAAAGTCGGCTGTGGCACACCCAATCGCGCGGAGTTTATGTAGGAGCAAAGTCGGCTGTGGCACATCCAATCGCGCGGTGTTTATGTAGGAGCAAAGTCGGTTGTGGTACATCCAATCGCGCGGAGTTTATGTAGGAGCAAAGCCGGCTGTGGTACATCCAATCGCGCGGAGTTTATGTAGGAGCAAAGTCGGCTGTGGCACATCCAATCGCGCGGTGTTTATGTAGGAGCAAAGTCGGCTGTGACACATCCAATCGCGCGGTGTTTATGTAGGAGCAAAGCCGGCTGTGGCACATCCAATCGCGCGGAGTTTATGTGGGAGCAAAGCCGGCTGTGGTACATCCAATCGCGCGGAGTTTATGTAGGAGCAAAGCCGGCTGTGGCACATCCAATCGCGCGGAGTTTATGTAGGAGCAAAGTCGGCTGTGGCACATCCAATCGCGCGGTGTTTATGTAGGAGCAAAGCCGGCTGTGGTACATCCAATCGCGCGGAGTTTATGTAGGAGCAAAGCCGGCTGTGGTACACCCAATCGCGCGGAGTTTATGTAGGAGCAAAGTCGACTGTGGTACACCCAATCGCGCGGAGTTTATGTAGGAGCAAAGCCGGCTGTGGTACACCCAATCGCGCGGAGTTTATGTAGGAGCAAAGCCGGCTGTGGCACATCCAATCGCGCGGAGTTTATGTAGGAGCAAAGCCGGCTGCGGCTCACACAATCACGCGGAGTTTATGTGGGAGCAAAGCCGGCTGTGGTACATCCAATCGCGCGGAGTTTATGTAGGAGCAAAGCCGGCTGTGGCACATCCAATCGCGCGGAGTTTATGTGGGAGCAAAGCCGGCTGTGGTACATCCAATCGCGCGGAGTTTATGTAGGAGCAAAGCCGGCTGTGGCACATCCAATCGCGCGGAGTTTATGTAGGAGCAAAGCCGGCTGCGGCTCACACAATCACGCGGAGTTTATGTGGGAGCAAAGCCGGCTGTGGTACATCCAATCGCGCGGAGTTTATGTAGGAGCAAAGCCGGCTGTGGTACACCCAATCGCGCGGAGTTTATGTAGGAGCAAAGCCGGCTGTGACACACCCAATCGCGCGGAGTTTATGTAGGAGCAAAGCCGGCTGTGGTACACCCAATCGCGCGGAGTTTATGTAGGAGCAAAGCCGGCTGCGGCTCACACAATCACACGGAGTTTATGTAGGAGCAAAGCCGGCTGTGGCACATCCAATCGCGCGGAGTTTATGTAGGAGCAAAGCCGGCTGTGACACACCCAATCGCGCGGAGTTTATGTAGGAGCAAAGCCGGCTGTGGTACACCCAATCGCGCGGAGTTTATGTAGGAGCAAAGCCGGCTGTGGCACATCCAATCGCGCGGAGTTTATGTAGGAGCAAAGCCGGCTGTGGCACACACAATCGCGCGGAGTTTATGTAGGAGCAAAGCCGGCTGTGGTACACCCAATCGCGCGGAGTTTATGTAGGAGCAAAGCCGGCTGTGGTACACCCAATCGCGCGGAGTTTATGTAGGAGCAAAGCCGGCTGTGGCACATCCAATCGCGCGGAGTTTATGTAGGAGCAAAGCCGGCTGCGGCTCACACAATCACGCACAGGCGAAATGCCGTTAGGTTTTAAATGAAGAAGCCTGTATATACTATTGTTACGAATTGGAAATTTAGGAAATTCAGGCTTTGTTGTTTTAGTATCAAAGCAATCTGCGGCAACTGTTGCGAGTTAGTAAGCCACATGCAGGTGCCGCCACTGCTGTGCACGTGGATAGGGTCATCGCGTGTCACCATAGGTCACCTACTGCCCGGGGAATTGGGAAGAAACTCAGTCGGACGTTAACAATCGATATAATGACTCTACGGAAATAAACTCTGGTTTCGCTTTATATGCACTCATACAATGGCAATGCTTTACTTTAAACTGTAATGTAAACAAAGTGCAAATGGCATATGCAAGGGTCAAGAATAATTCAAGATTTTATGTTTGTCACTTGGTTTATGTTGGGAACCTGTAAAAAATGTTTTGTGCATATTTTAAATATGTTTTGAGGTTAATGAATGTAATTTACAAGAATATACTCTCAGATTATAGAAATCACAAATGCAGCTCTGTTGTGCGTTATTACATCACTGGCTGAAAAAAAAAAGACGAGCGTGCAGCGTGTTACAACGAGTACGGTAGCAGTCAGCATCTTTGACGACTTCAAATCGATTTGAATCCGGTGCAGCAAAATTTTGATCCGATCCCACTTATAAGAGATCCGTATCCAAGGACTCAGTTCGATCTGAATCTGCATTTCACTTGACTACTGATCCCAAGGTCACGGGTTCAAATCTGACCCAGACCGATGGTTTTTAAGTGTGCTTAAAAACGACAGCTCCATGTCAGTAGATTTACTGGCATGTAAAAGAACTCCTGCGGGACAAAATTCCGGCACACCAGCGACGCCGATGTGATCCTGCTAATTGACAGCGTCGTTAAATAACAAAATATCATTATTATTATTATTATTATTATTATTATTATTATTATTATTATTATTATTATTATTATTATTATTATTATTATTATTATTATTATTATTATTATTGTTGTTGTTATTATTGTTGTTATTGTTGTTATTGTTATTATTATTATTATTATTATTATTATTATTATTATTATTATTATTATTATTATTATTATTATTACTACTACTACTACTATTATTCAGAGTACGATGGTGCGCAGGCGCGGAAATGTGTTACGAAATACACTTCATTTCGATTGAGATTTTTCTAGCAGCAAATGAACATTTGATGCAGGAAGAAAGGAGAAAATGAAGAAGTTTGGTCATGCTCTTAGTGACCTAAGTTTGTAAGACAAACGAGGCTGTGAACAAAAGAAGGAAGGCAAACATAAGTTTAATTACAACATGCAATTTAACCTTATTACGTGAAAGGTAAAGTAATCCGCTTATCTTTCAAGGTTTGTTTTCCGAGAGCGGTTTCATAAAGCAAAAGTAGCAACAACTGCTATATTTTAGCAAAATTACGTCAACTGATGGCTTATCTTCGTGGGAATACACAAACAGCAAACAGCAAGAAGCATCGCGTGTAGCTAGCAACGGAACCAATCTAAAAGGACAGGAAAAGAGGTCATACGTAAACTGCACTCACTTCCGGACAGCACAGGCACCGTTCAGGAAGTGATGAGGTCACAATGTCGTAGATAATTTTGTAAAGAAGAATACAAATCAGGAGTAGCAGAATATCCAGGTGCAGTAGGTATCTGTCACACAATGTGCAGGAAACACCTGCGACAAACAAATCACAAGAGAAACAACTGAACCGCCTAGTTGAGCTTTTCATTTGTCTGGTTTACATTCACTTATGGAATCAACATCCGACAGCTCTAGCACATGTCTTACTAAGCTCTACTTTCCATTTATTGTACTACGTGGCTTGCCACTCACATGACTTTCTCTACTCTTGTACTAACCATTCTTACAAACTCTTATCCCTATATCTTCTTCGTGTTAGTTGAGATAAACATTTGTACAAATTACCTTATTGCTTATTTCCTTGTAGGTACAAGGGGAATATTAGAATACAGTAGGCTTTGAGCGATAGTCAAATGTTTTAAAGCTTTGTATCTTTGGGCACTTAACATATAAAAAAATGAACAACGATGTTCCATTTCACGAAAGTTATAAGTTTTCTGAAACTCACACACATAACAAGGAATATCTCCGAAATGGTTCACCCTACAAGAAAATTTATTCAGACATAAATTATGTATTTTAGCAATATCTACATTTTTTGTATAGTATGATTTGCTCTATCTCTAACGGTTTACCAGTTATGCAAAAGTCATCCAGAGTAAACAGGGCTACATGGAAATAATCCAGAAAATTCAAAATATACATTACATTTATCATAAAAAATATCTGAAATATATGGCATTTTAATCAAAATCGTTACAACCATTTTCAAGAAAATCAAAATTTTCGAAAAAGTTTCCAGGTAAAGAGTAGTTTAGGGTGGAGGAATTTTCTTCAAAATCTTGGTATCACATCCTTGAAACACATTAAACTTAAATACCAACTTTGGTTTCTAACCGACTTTTCGTTTTTGAGTTATGCTGTCCACAGACTGACAGATACAAACACACACACACACATACACACACACACACACACACACACACACACACACACACACACACACACACACACACGGGCCTTTTTCTAAAAATGCTTTTTCAGGAGTCCGCAAAACATATTTCCGGTGAAATGTCGACATTGAATTTTTATATGGAATACAACACTTCCTCTACCTACTATACGTAGTAGAGAAAGTGAAAATTGTTGCATTAATAGGACCACATTAGCCTAAGAAGGATTCTACAATTTCTTTAGATAGTACTGTAGAACAATTGTGCCAAGTTTCGTGAAAAAGTAAGGAACACATTATTGCATAGGTTATCTGTCATATCGGAAAATGTTGTTCTGTGAAAACCTAAATTGTATATTGAAAACATTAATACAGGCTAATGTACCTGGTGTAAAGGGTTACAACTGCCTCGCCCTTAAAAAGGTCAGGCACACCATGAAACGCACTTAAATCTGTGAGCGACATTGTAAACGATTCATTTTTGCAGAAATTAAAAAATCGAAAATATTGACCCTCTCACCTCCGCAAGCCCCTCACATACCCATCTGTATACGCTAGCGTTTAGCCGCATGCTATAGCACGGTTCTGACTCCGGAGTGTTGTCGAGGTTCTGTCAATTGTGTTTCTTTGCGAATAAAATTGTTGCACATAAACACAAACTGCGTGTGATATATGTGTATATCATATGTCTCACTGTGTTTGTTTTTTGGTAATTGTATATTTTTATTAAATGTATTTGATATATCTACATGTTAACGTATTGCAGTTCAGAATGAAAGTTATTGTGTACTATAGCCTAAGTGCAGTGTTTACTTTTCCGATAATTCCCTGCCATTTTCTCCAGGGCCATCTCTTCACGCTCACTATGGTCAGATGAAAAGGGTCAGTTGTCAAGAATGTTAGTCTATCCAGATCATCACTTCACTAATGACAGAATGGTCAACTTCCGAATATGTTAAACCGTTCTTAATCATTAGTCAACACTTCAATATTTTCGTAACCAAGATTTTTTACTTTATTCTTTTTTATAATTTAGCAATTCACGCCAATGAAGTTAAAAGAAAGTGAGAACTAATTTTTATATTCAAAATCACTGGAATTTCGTGGTTTTTTTTTTTCTCGCAAAATAGGGCAATTTCGCTTCACTCTACAGTTATGACTAAAATTAGCTAAAGCAATAATATTGATTTATTCATCAACATCACGTAATTCGGAAACATAATGGGAAATTGCTTTAATATAATGTCTGTCGCCTTTATCGCTTATACGAAAAAACAGTGCCTTAGTTTTAGCGTTCCCATTCTTTTATTTCACGCTACGCCACTGCTAAGCTAATACTAATGTGATACATTTTCCGCTTTAAAACCAATATTTTTGTAGTTGAGCATTTAGAGCACGTTCTGGTGCACTAAACAGCTACTGTTTTTATTATTTTATTATTACACGAAACAATTCAAATGCTGACGTTAAGAATGGGATGTCTGGGTTACAAACTGCGGACATAACCTAACCTAACCTCGCATCTAATACGTTTTATGACTATAGTAGTAAAGAAACCATAGTTTCTTAAAACTGTTTACATAGAGCTAACCTAACCTTCATAACGCAAAAGAAAAGAATACACAAAATGTTAAATCTAAAAATGTCTGCTCACTGCAACATTTATTTTAAACAAATTAACATTCTCGATTTACCGTGTTTATTTATATCAAAAAGTGTGTTTCGTGCACAATATTCATTTATTTTATCCTACAGACTCCATGTATAGGTACATTTCATGTAAAATGAGTCTTTATTTATTAAACGCAGATTCCTCTACTTTATTGTAAACATTAACAGTAATTTGACAATTATTTCAACTGAACTTCGCTCCTGACAATGAAATATCTTTCACAACTAAGCACCTACATCTGAGACTTCTTCGGGAATCCATTTTCATTGAGTTATAGATTTATTTGGTTAAACAAGCAGAATTGAAACTGTTTATTCCGGCGCAACAATGCAGTACCTGCGACACGACTAAAATTCAATTCCTCGTAATAATATTAATAAACTATAAGATTATTTCAGTTAACATTAGGATAAAATAAAACCTTGTACGTTACACGTTGGCTCATCATACTATTATTTGCTCGTGAGAAATTAGAATACTCGCACTCGTGTACTAAACATCTCAATCACAAATAATAGTCTGTTTAAAGCACTTATAATATAAATATTAGATTCGTTAATAACAAGACTCATGCTCACAGTAGCAGATCCAGTAACAAAGTTCAGCTACACACAAAGTTCACATGCAGGTATAACCTAATTACAACTGTAGTCACCCACTACATTCAGGTACAAAAGGTTAAGGAGTTTTTGAATATTTCAAATATAAATAATATATAAATAAAGCCTTATAAAACAAAACACAACAAACCCACTTTTATTGTTTGTATAATCTCGCAGTATATTCTTCTAAACACATTCACTAACCTCAAAACCTGCTTAAAATACACAGAAAACATGTTTACAGGTTCGCCAACATAAACCACGTCTACCAGCATAGATCTATTTGTACATGAGGCTTGTGTATCCAAATCGATCTCATTCTGGATTGAATTCAACATGGAAATGCGGATCGCACTGAGAGTGGGACTGGATTAAAGTCGATTTCAATTCCCCATGGAGACGTAGTAAATGTAGTTTAATTGTAGCAACAGTAGATTGTAATTTTAGTATGATGAAGCCATGAAATTGTAAACAATTTCCAAAAGGTGAATAAAAATATCAACAACATCTAACCAACGTAACTTCGATAAACTCCGTGGGAGAATACAATTATACATACACATTTACTACACCGCGATTACTTTAACTCCCTAAATACTTAAAAAGGTATTGTGCCTCCATTTGTCACTACATTGAGTTTTCCAAGCATTTTCAAAATGTGATAATCTGGGCTAGCATACTATAAAACGTCGCAAGCGTTCCCAGGCATGTTTTCTACAATGTGTCATCGACTTAGAGCGTGAACTTAATATCACATTAATGTATAATATCACATATTAATAAATAACCTCAAATAACAAAAATAATAAAATTATGAAAAAGTTACGAAAAGGCAATTACTCATTTCATTCAAATATTTAGGTTAGCACTATTAAATAAGTATATTTATTTGTATAAAGCCAAGCAACAAAGATAGGCAAATACCCAAGTGTATATAGATATTTTGTTACCTGCTATAGCAGAAGATTTCGGTTATTTGTTCTGCATTTGGTCGACTAGAAACACCACACTTTGCACTCGAGAAAAACTACGTTATAATTCACTAACTTTTGTACCTATATCACATTTTTCACTGGGAGCATTAGTCTGTAAGATTCACGACTGTCACCGAGAACACTGACCTGCTGTTGAACACCTACCAAGGTCAAAGGTCAAAGTAAGCTTGTTTGCAATCGTAAGCACTACGCTTGTCAAAGGTGCCAAATTGACGTTTCAACACATCAATAATTAATTCTTAATATTTAACTCATTTCTCACACAAATTGTTTTAGTAAAGAAACAGAGGAAATATCAGTGCTTACAAAAAAATTCAATATCGAGATTTCACCGCAAATGCATGTTTTGGAACCCCTGGATCTAAGGAAAATGTTTTTATTTGTTTGTGTGTGTGCGTGTGTTTGTGTGTGTCTGTATCTGAACAGCGTAACTCCAAATTCAAATTTGTGTATCTGGGACACTTTATGGGACAGTTGGATGAGTTTTATTCATATGACTTTCTCTACCTATTCTTCAACAAGTTGCCTTAAAACATTTATTTTATTTACTGACCACCTCCGTAGCGCATTAGTAGCGCGCCTGTCCCGGTATTGGCATGATATTTTTCCCAGCTGGGAGATCTGGTACGGGGTGCACTCAGCCTTGTTAGATCTATGAGGGGCCAATTGAGGAGCTAAGGTAGCGTCCCTAAAAGGTCAAGTAATGGCCTTAAGATCGGGGGAGTCGGCGTGCTGACCCCCGCCACTCCAACCTACACTTCTCCGTGACCTTGGTTGCGGCTGGAGGACGCGATGATGGTAATCTTTGCATACAGAGACGCCCTAGGAACTACTATTATTTTATTTACTTCATGTTGATTGAGATAGACGTTTGTAGAAATTATCTTACTAAATATTACAATGAGAATACGAGAATACAATAGTCATATACTTTCATATACATTCCATTGTTTGCATGACCGTAGTAAGATTTTGTCTATCTCTTATGTTTTACCAGTTATGCAATTCATTCAGATTGAAGAGTACTTAGAGGCAATTGCCAGAAAATTCAAAATATAAATTTTATTTATCATGAATATATGTTAAACATACCGTAAATTCATCAAAATCGTTAGAGTCATTTTTGAGAAAACCAAACTGTTCGAAAAATGTTTTATATATAGGTTAGTTCAGGGCAGGGGAATGTCCTATAAAATCTTCGTATTACACCCTTAGAAGGTCCTGAATCTAAATTCCAAAATTGGTATTTAATCGACTTTTTATTTTTGAGCTATGCTGTTTATAGACACAGATGTTCCGATGTTTTCCTAAAAATGCTTAAATCGTGTATTTCCGGTAAAATCTGGACACCGATTTTATGGTAGAATACAATACTTCAACTACTTATACGTATAAATACGTAGAAGAGGAAATAAAAATGACAGGGAACAAAATCTTTGCGATCTCTTTTGGTGTACGAAGGTTATAAAAGACGTCTTTGATAAAGAAAAGAAAAGAAAGCTTTGCACGGTTTGTTAACCACACTTGGATCGTGTCCAAAACAGAAGTTGAAGACATATGTAAGTCGGCTGTTCTTGTACCGCAACAGTATTTATTAACAGAACTTTAAGAAGGTTTTTGCGATTGTAAGTAATTATAGCAATGATACTGCCAAACGTAAATGTTTCCTCAGGGTAATCTTCCATTCTGTACATTTATATAAAGCAGGGTTTAAACTAGAGTTACGAAAATGCAAAGATTAAGATTTACATTTGTCCAAAATTCTGCTAATATAAAATATTATAGATTACAGCATTAATGTGGGATTTAAAAGTGGATTGTGTGTATATTGAAGCCAACAGTAATCTATAGACTCAATGACAACTTGCGGAGAGGGACTTAGCAGCTCGACCAAATGGCGATCTTTTGTGTCTGTGTCCATGACGGGGCACCCCCCGGGAGAAGAGATGAGGCGAGTGGGTCTTAAGGGTGGCCACGACAGAGTAGGTGGCAGGGTCCCTACATTTTCCCAGCTAGAAGCACCCCGACGGAGGCTGGCTTAGCTCCCATCCCCCCTTGAGTTTGTACCATCCCATGGGAGGCCTGGAAACCGGGCCTGGAGACCTTCCCAGCATTCGCCTGGCGACCCAGGGAAACCTCCGAAAAATCCTGCTCAGGGAGGTCCATTGAACCCGCGACCTGCCGAATGCGGACCACAAAAGTTACTGCCTGATACCTACGCATTTGTCTACTTCTTAGTGTCCTAGATACGCCAATTTCAATATGGAGAATACACCGCGCACACACACACACATTTATATCTGCAGTATTTAATATTTTGATTATTTAGCACAAGGGCCGATAATCAATGCCTCCCTGTTGATAATTTACGTCTTCTGTTGCCAATACAAATGCAGTTACCGTTTTAAGTTACAATTCGCAACTAAACATATCTCCGCACATAACTTCTTTGACCAAACTATCAATTTGTGTTTTTGATCATGTTAGGTTTCAAAGTTCCCCGTTAAATTTTATTCAATGAAATTGCATGCTCATTAGGTATTATAGCTAAAAATAAATCTAAAAGCTAACTACTTACAGTTTATATTGCATAACTTTAATTTACTTACCTATGGTTTATATTACATCGCCTTGTTTATTGGTAGGCAAGTGACAAAATTAGAACTTCATTTTGTATAGTTGCAAAGAACGTTAACTGTAAAGTTATACTACAAGGGTTAAAGGAAAGCTTTTAATTTGCGAGTACCTAGCTGTGATTCCGAAACGAGGAGTGGAGGAAACCAATGCACAAAATAAAATCCCTTTAGCCCGTGCATCATACACTGTTTTAGACAGTGCTGAATATTTACAGATATATATTATATGGTATTTTTTTACCTTTTTCGCGGTCATGATGGTCATCTGGCTGCGATGTTCAGTTGTTACCTTGCTTAGCATCAGTGCTGACAACATGACTTTCACAAAACCGCAACATTCTGCACAAGGAAAACAGTGGAAATAATAAAACGATGAAAATAATGTAACAAAAATTAAATTAATTAATAGATTACAAGTTTTTCTAAGCTTACTCATTTTTTGAGGAAACTGAAATGTTTATTATACAATTATTACAGTTTGAAATCGTTATTTCTTTGGTGGAGGAAGTGGGAATTGAATTATTGGTTACATGATTTACGATACGGCCATTGTTTGGATTTGAAACAGTTGATAACGTAGGGAGAGTTTGTGCTCAGTGGTCATATCGCGTAAGAAACCAAAGTTGGCATTACCGGAGTGTTATAACCTTTTAGCACTGAGTGAAAGATTTTTATACTTTTAACACTGTCGTGAACTGCAAAAGGTCGACTTTTACTATCAACTGTCTAAAAAGCGTATTTATAATCATGCATTAAACTTCAGAAGGTCTTACTTACATAAATATAACTAAGATTAATATATTCCGTAAGTAGTGCATTTTTAGAATTGTACTGTTTCGCGTAGCCGGCCAGGTACAAACGACCTACACTTACCGTATTAGCTTCTGCTCTTGTATGTGTTATTCGCTAAAATAGTGAAACCAAATCTAACTCGAGGTTGTGTTATTCTTTACGCAAAATCACTCGCGAGTTTTTCAGGAATAGCACAATCTTGAATTACGCATGATAAATAAATATAATGTACGATTCACGTTGTTATAAACGGGAATGATTGTCACTTTTTAAGCTCTATCTTTTGTTCGCTTACGTCATGGGCATCTGTGCCAATTGCTTGGCAGCGCCAGCTTTTGTTTTTATATTTGATTGTCACTTTTTAAGCTGTGTCTTCTGTTTGCTTAAGTATTAGGCATGACCTTATATGTCTATTGCTTGGAATGAAATGTAAACAGTTCCAGCTTTTGTTTTTATATTCTTTGGGGTAGAAGAACTTATTTTCTACTCTATGGAATTCTCAACGAAGGTTTTGTAAAGGCAGTTTAGTCTATTAATATCTAGAAGTAGGTATTGTCTTCCACCTAAATGCCCTAACCAAGCTTTCACGGGAAATACATATTTCATGTGGTGCTGTTTTGTCACCTTATTGATCAAGACGGGAAAGAGCAGCGGCGCCATAAGCCGGATATACTACGAAGAGTGAGTGTATTCAAATGGTAGAAAACTCCTAGCATATGTAGCAATCCTGAGTCAGCATCTCTAAAGAAGATTATGTGTAAATCTCTCTCCTAGTGCTAATTTCAAACAAGGCAAATTACGATACCTTTCCCTTCAGGGAGTGGAAGCAAACCTGCTCTGCTTGAAACAGGATCAACGGACCTTTCTGCACACAAAAAACCAGGGATTTCTCCAAAAAGCAGCCACAAGAGAGCAGGAAATAAAAAAGGTGACGTTAGCAAACTACGAGGGTAGAAGTAATCCAGGTAACTTGTGTCTATAAACAGGGTAGAAAGCTGCTGACGTCGGCACGCACAACGAACTAATCTGCTAAACCACCCTCGTATCACTATCGTTCGCTCTAATTACAACAAAGTGATGACAAGATAATCGCTAATCGCATCCCGTGCGCTCCGCTGGACCGAAATGCCACTGGAAACGATTTTAACAATCACATCGAAGAAAAGAAAGAAGGGCTGAGGGGGTGGGTGAATTCATCATCAGGGCCTCTTAGATTAAGAATCGAGAGGAAGGGCTTCAACTCAATCGCATCATGCTAGCTACCCCTCGTGGATCGGTCGGGCGCCGCAAGGGGCGGGAGCGAGGGAGGGAGGGGGAAGCTATTGGAAATTTAACTGTTGATCTGATTAAGCATGGTTAATTTGGTGCCAAGTGAGTGTGTGAACTTCATAGAGCGGGCTTATACACGGTGAAGTGCACGGCTACACAATGGCAACGATGAATCAGGTGTGGCTAAAGGTGTTATGAAGCTAGGGATCGTCTTTTGTTAACAAACATATGCCTGTCGTACGTATAAGCATTTGTTTTCATGCATTCTTTTGTCAGTCATGACGTAATAAAGCTTTTGTTCAAGAATGTGATGCGCTGCTTTACATTCTTTAATCTACTGTTTATTACTTGCGTTACACATTCAGACATTTCGCTGCAAAGAAAGAGTAGGTTAAAGCGATTGTCAGATTACGCACTTATGCACTTATTGCAGATATAAAGAGAATAGGTTCATATGGTAAAGTGATAGTTCAGATTTTTAAAACGTGGATCTCTATGCGATGGCTTTAAAATTCCATGCTCTTCGATGACCACTAGAAATAAAATCGAACAACGACTTATCACTTGAAAAAAGCATGACTTTGAAAATTCCAACAAACAGCAAACAATATCTCGTGAATAATTAACCTACAATATATTTATTTCACATAAATAGTGAGCTCACATAAATTGTGGGCAAAGCATGTTTATTTTATATGTATAATTAAACAATACTGAGAAACATCGTAAGTTTGACCGGGAAACCTAACACATCTTCCAAAGTTGATAGGTATTTTTCTTTCACTAACACTAACTTTAAATCGTTCTAGTTTTGCTATTGGATCGATAGTAACCTTTTCCTAGCATCATTCTATTGCATCTTTCCCAGCTACAAAATGCTTGTAACTATTTTCATGCAAGTCTCTTGCGATAAAAGAGGCTTTACTAATCGAATGTCGAGGTTCAACTGTAAACGAAAACACGCCTCCTTAATGAGTAATTATTTACAAGAGTTAATATATTTTATTGAGAAGCATTTCTACAATGTAGATATAAAAACACTTAATTTCATGGACATTGTTTTTAAGTGTTTATTGACTAAGTTAAGGAGAATATCTTGTGAGGTCGCACCCTAAAGGAGAAATTTAAGTATTTATTAAGTTTTTACTTTGTCTGAAATGCACCTAGTAGGCAAAAAAGCATTGTATATTTAGATATAACACAAAAATTAATACTGAGATATCATAGGAGAAACATTTTGGGACCCCTGAATAAAAAGTAAAAAGAAAAAACATTTTTAGAAAAGGGGTCCTTGTGCCTATGCCAGAAGAGCGTAAAATCTGTGTTAATATGACGTAGACTATACCTTCGCCGGCAATAAACAAAAGCACGTGTTTGATTAACACTTCATTTGGTAATCGAACCGCACAACTTCCATGTCAGCAGGCGAATGAAAATATAGTCCGTTAACTAACACACAAAATATCACTAAATTTACAATAACTACAAGAATTATTTGCAAAAACAGTTTGAAAATGTTACAGTAAGAATAAATAAAATGCATTAATATACAAATTCAGTATTATTAACTGTAATACGAAATGCATGCGCGCGCAGCCATAGAAGGCAGCAAAGCGATTCAACAGTTTATTTAACGTTACTTTAAACAATTCCCGGATCATAATGACCAACTACGTTTTATTTGGGGGTAGGGGAGGGGGGGGGGTTAGTCATTTAAATGTGCATTGCATATGATACATTTTATAATGTATTATTGTTCCTTGGGTGGTGTAAGTAAAAGCTGCTAGATTGGGTGGCATACGTCTGGCAATCTAGAGGTCGGCGGAGGAATACAAATTTGCACTTTATTTACATTGCAGTTTAAAGTGTAGAAGGTATAGAGGAATAAGCTTTTGAAATAACAGTTTGTAGCTACATGAGTGACTGGAGAAAGACATGTCGTAAATATATCAGATTTTTAAAGCACCTCCTGTCGATATTTAGAGTCCAGAGTCTGTAAATGTGAACTTAAGTGTGATATAACGTACAAAACTCAAAGAAAAGCAACTCTATGCGAGTTAATACGATTACCATATGTTCCAAGCGTAAAAGGCGACATATAAATGGAAGAATAAAGAAGAAATAGGTATTTATGCAACAATCCTATAATGGGAGCTATTAAAACGCGAGTGTCTTGGCAACTAATATATTAGAGTTGCATACAATGATTTTTCTAGGGCATTTACACGATAAAGATTTGATATTTCGATGCATACGAAAGAAAATAAAAACTGGTAAATAAATTTCTCGATACCTGTTTCAGATGCGCTTCCATAACTACTGAATACCGATTCAAGTCTTCGAGATGTAGACAGAAATGTTTAGTGGTCAATTTGAAAATATCCTAGAGGAGCCGAGCAATGTAAGTAAGAATTTACTTCCTGAAAAATCAAAGAAAGTTCATGGTTTGTAACGCAGAGTTAGATTTTATGTTTTTAAGGTGATTGCGACTAAACGTTTGTCAAGTATGAACATTCATTTATTAGAATTTCATCGTAAAAAATTAAAACAGTGAAATAGCGTTAATATAAATTTATATTATTGAATAACATGTTTTTGTACTGCTCTGAGGGGCGCAAGCGCGGAAATCTGTATCGCAATGAAAATCTAAGAGTACACGAACACATTTAAATATAGAAGTCGAAAAAGTTTACTTCGAATTAACATATTAAACCGTAAGGGATGTCCAAATGCATTTTTTGTGAAGTGAACCATTTCAGAGATATTCTTAGTTATTTGTGTGTTTTGCAATACTTGCAGTTTTCTTAAATGGGAGGCCGTTATTCACTTTTTTAACTCATTGGTTTAAAAGAGAAAGGAATTTTAAAGCCTTCATGTAGCAAGAGCTTTAAGATTTGACTATCGCTCAAAGTCTACTGTATTCCCACATTCCCCTTGCAACTACAAGAAAATTAGCAATAAGATAATTTCGGCAGGTTTTTATCTCAACTAACCTGAAGAAGATATAAGAATAAGAGTTTGTAAGAATGGTTAGTACAAGAGTAGAGAAATTCATGTGAGTGCAGCACATCAGATGTTTAGTTATGGTGTTCTACACACACAAACATGGAGGCGTTGTCAGCAGTGCTTTCTTTTCTTATCTAGTTAACTGCGACTCCAACATCGATGTTCAACTTTTGGGCCGAATACCTACAGCATTTGTTGCACCTTGCCAGAGGAACACATAGAGTAATAATAGTCGTGCTTCGCTTGTCTGCTAGTTCACTTAAAGCGAATGAGCGTGGGCTTTATGACAAGATGCAGTGTCAAAGCTGTGACGTGGAGGTTTTCACACCTGCGGCCGGCCTCCCCCTCCACAATACATTATCCCTACCCCTTCTACACACATGCACACCTTGATGTCGAGTTGCCATGGTAACCGAGAGGGGGCATATTCCCAGAATCTCGGCCTGTGATTGGATACGGAGGACTATGTGTTAAAAAGGCACCCACCATCTCAACTCGCTCTTGCCGGTATAAAACATTCAACTCTGCCACCCCCTGACATGTCACGGAGACTCCGCCCACCTTCTCAACCCCTTTTGGCCCAGCCCCTGTGAACTCTGCCCCTCTCACACACCTCCACCTGAAGCAGGTCCATAACTCTGCACGATCGTCTGCTGTTATCAACAAGAGACTGTCGTACCTACTCAGTTTCTCTGGATTAGACAAAAGACATTCGCCTCCATATTTCTCTCCTGTCTTTGTCGACTTCTCCTAACCACAGCTGCAGCACAAACAGAGGTGTGTGGTGACTGTTTCATACATAGAGGCCTTAAATTAATTATCATATACGAATTATTACCTAGTCGTTCTTCTGTTTTGTACAAATTATCACAGTGTCATTATTTTGTTTATTCAGAGTCGCCAACCCTATCTCCTAAATCGCTGAAAAATAAGTTATTACACATTATAATCGATTAAGAATTAACATAACACTCCATTTCAATTCGACAACTGTGTTTTTAACAATCGTTCTTTTAATAAGTAATGCATTTTGTAAAACAAAGCTTATTTGCTAATATTAAAACTAAAGTCTGATTTATTTCATATTTCAGATAACAACAAAACATGCAAGTCTCGGGTTTCGTTTTTCTCAGTTGGCAGGGCTGAATAACTCGAAGTAGGGATAAGTGCTAATGGAAATTAATACATTTTAGGTTATTTTTTGTACTATTGAACATTTTCTGGTCAAATCTTTGCGATATAGCATTTAAATTTATATTTTATGTATGAAATAGGCAAAATAAATACCATACGTCGCTCTGACTATCACTTCGCTCGAGAATTTATAGGTTAGATCAGACATCTTATCATATTGTGATAATCTACAATGTATGGAAGCAAATATGTTGAGAGAAGTAAATGTGCCAAGAAAATAACTTGACTCTACTTTTAAAACCTGTAAGTTATTTTACGCCGCAAACGTCTTTATTAAAATTTCGCACAAGATTTTGATTTCTGTTTGAAATTCTCTAATGCTAGAGTTTCCGTACTTGTCTCATGATTTCTTTTTCCTTTACATAAGTAAATGAAGAGAAACCTCGATTCAAATTTCACACACAACACAGCACTCCTCCCCGCTGTATTCATGTGCTCACACAAGTAAACTGTAGTTTCAAAATTGTTTCCAAATTGTTTGATTACCAAAACACGTACAATTCTGTTTTTACACATAAAGCTTGTCAAACATTCCATTAGAAATATCTGTAACATTACATAATACCAAATTGTTATTATTTATAAACAAAACAGGATAGATAGATAAGGTGCTAAGTCAGGTGGCCCCGCGGGAGGGAGGGGTAAGGTGAGAGGATACAAAGAGTAGTCGAACCTGAGGAGAGACGACCGCAGAGGGCAGGGTCTGTATAAGCCATAGATGTTAACTTCCCAGTGGCGGCTCGTACTGAGGCTGGTCTCACCCGATCCGGTGGACGAGGATTCACAAAGAACAAGCACCTGCCATGCACGTCGAGAACAACCGAGCAGATAAGTAAGAAATACCTGGCTTCTGCAAAACGAAATTAGATCCTCATTGTGATTAATAACGAGCATCAGAAAATAGCTACTTCATGCCATCTATTGGGGCTCCAGAAAACTGCTTGCAAGAGTTTGTCCTGTGTATCAGTTCCCAAACACTGTTTGAAAATTATATCGTTAAATTTTCCACGTGAGTCACTTAAATGAAAATATAGAACTTGATGTATTACTAACAATTAAAGCAGAAGCAATTCTTTCACAGAGCACACGGCCTGAATACAAACTCCTTTTATTACAATTGCAACCGTTTCTAAAAATTACTACAAAGTTGTGGTTCGTAACAATATTGATGTCTGAATTCCTTCAGCACTTAAAATATATCCTGCTACGCACTTTAACATGGGTCTCTACTTGTTCTGCTGTGTCTTCTTAGCACGAAACGCATTGCAATCTACCTACAAAATTAGATCTCGAGATTTCCATATTTCACAGCTAATAGTAGGTACATATTTTTTTAGAAAAAAAATAGAAGAAGCTCTATCTGTCCATGTGTATGTGAACAGCCTAACTCAAAAGCGAAAATTCGTTTAAGTACCAAACTTGGTATTTAAGTTCAGCATTTTTCAAGGATGCTACACAAAGATTTTCAAGAAAATCCCCCACCCAGTTTTATCTACCCTACTGGTGGTGCATGTATCTAAGGTGCTCAAGGTCAGCCTGCTTCGCGCGACTGTTGTGAACACGCGACAACCAGAGTGGCAGAAAAAAGGGTTTTTCGAAACTATTCGAGAAGTGTCCGGCGGCCGGCGTATTTGTAGAAGTTCGAGGAAGTTCCTTGTTACGTTATCCCCACTATATAAAGAGGCGAGGCGACGAGAGCAGTTAGTAGTGAGTTATAGGCACGAGTCGTCGGGAAGTCATCAGATTTTAGTGTGCGTGTGCGTGCGCGCGTGTGTGTCAGCTGCGTGTAAGAGAACAGGTGCGTCGTGAAGGAAGATATCAAAGCAGTTAATGACTGTCGTCTGATTGTCTCATCCAAGTCAGCTGTTTAAGAGATAGAGAAATAAAGTAAACAAAGACAGAGACCAGTGAGTCAAGCTTACGAGAAGAAAACACTTGTGAGTAGTAATATCACGGTGCCCGCCTCTGTAGCGTGATGGTTAGCGTGTCTGCCTCACGTTCAAGAGGTCGCGAGTTCGAATCTCGCCAGGGGTAAGTTATCCAGGTAAGGTTTTTTTCAGAGGTTTTCCCTACCCGGAGAAGACGAATGTCGGGCTCATTTGAGCATCATTTCACCCACTTCATTTCATTCATTCGTCCGATATGACACAATGTTGGAGGACGTTAATAAAAAAAATGTAATATCACGAAAGACTGTAGACTGTATTTATATCAGTAAAAGAGAACTGTGTTGTCATACATTCAGTTATAAGAAAATAAAGTAAGAAAAATAATAACTGGGCTGGATTTTTGTCATTTTGTCACATTGGTGTCAGAAGTGGGATTTTTCGAATTGTCGCGTTTGTGACAACATTTTAATAACAAATAAAGTATATATGTTGAATTTTCTGGGAACACTCTCTGAAGTCCTCTTCGTTCGCAATGAATTTTGCATAACTGGTAAACTGTAAGAGATAGACAAATAATGTAGATCTCGCTAAAATACAACGTGAGTACGTTAGATACCTACATTTATTGTGGAAATAACCATTTTGTTAGGTATATTTCTTGCTATGGTTTGAAGTTTTTCCAAAACTTATAGACACTTCTATCGAATGGGAAATTTTTTTTTGTCCCTACTGATCATTCAAATAGAATGGAATTTCATGTGGGGCTTAGCATGTAAAATATATTTTTCCTCTACACGTAAAAAGAATACCAGGTTTGTTGATTTGTGGTATTTGTTGAGATTGAATGCCGGTCACTTAGGTACACAATGTCCCAACTAAACCTTTGTTACTGATCATAGGGAAGTAGTTCTTAAACGCGATACAGTGAAGCACAAAGTTAACATAATTCGAGTCGAACTAATGCTCTATTATCCATTTATTGTGAGCGCTTATGTAGAACTGGTTTCGTAAGGACATTCCTAACATCATCAGCTTATGTCAACGGCTGCATTTTGATTTAGAGAACTCCGTGGTGACGATTGAGGCGCCTCTCTCGATGACCTCATGAACTCGAAGTTCGGGTTCTCGTCAAATGTGGTTTAGAAATTGGCGAATTTTCCTTTATATTATCTCGCTTGGATAATGTTGTTGGGTCCTGAACACTTTAATAAATGAATTGCCTGTTCAATTACGTGATTCCCCTTCCAAAAATAGTTCTGATGTTCTTAAAATGTTCTTGAAACTTAGTGCTCAGATTTCTTTTAGTTCTTCCGATGAATAACTCGTAAACCGGAATAGAGAAAATATTACTGTACAAAAAAATGTAGATATCGCTAAAACACAAAATTTATGTCTGAATAAATTTTCTTGTAGGGTGGCCCATTCCGGAGACATTCCTCGTTATTTGTGTCAGTTTCGGAAAACAAAACTTTCGTAAAAAGGAACATCATTGTTCATTTTTTATATGTTAAATGTGCAAAGAGAACTCGATCTCAAAGCTTTCAAATATTTTACTATCGGTCAAAGTCTACTGTATTGTAATATTCCCCTTGTACCTACAAGGAAATAAGCAATAAGATAATCTGTACAAATGTTTATCTCAACTAACACGAAGAAGATATAGGAATAAGAGTTTGTAAGAATGGTTAGTCCAAGAGTAGAGAAAGTCATGTGAGAGCAACACATCAGATTTGTTCGACTTATGTTCCTTCATGCACACATACACACGCACGTATATTTACCCACGAACCTAGAAGTCTGATGTGTTGCACTCATATGACTTTCTCCATCACTTTTGTGCATACTATCCTTTGAAATGGTTATTCTTATAACTACTTCATATTAATCGATAAAAATTGGTCTCTTTGTAGGTACAAAGGGAATACAGCAGGCTTAAACATAGTCAAATCTGTTAAGAACTGCTCCTATGTGATGACTTTAAAATTCCGTTATATTTTAATGACCAGGAGGCGATAAAAATAAGGACTTTGCATTTGAGAAAAGTATAAGCGAGTATTGGCAAATTCAAACCAAACTCAAGAAATTTCTCGGAAATAGTTAACTGTACAAAAAAGAACATAAATTGTGGGCTTTAACAAAATCTACATCATTGCCCGCCTCGGTAGCGTGATGGTTAGCGTGTCTGCCTCACGTTCAAGAGGTCGCGAGTTCGAATCTCGCTTAGGGTAAGTTATCCGTGTAAGGTTTTTTTCCGAGGTTTTCCCTACCCTAAGAAGACGATTGTCGGATAACTTAAAGCTCCACGGACCTCGGGCTCATTTGAGCATCATTTCATCCATTTCATTTCATTCATTCGTCCGATATGACACAATGTTGGAGGACGTTATTTTCAAAACAAAAAAAAAATCTATATCTCTGTAGTGACATTTTGTTTCAAGATATTCATTTAATTTGTCATGAAAAGATCCTAAACATATAATAATTTAATAAAATTTTCGTTAAAGCTATTTTTTGAGAAAATCAAAATTGTCGGAAAATGTTCCTTGTAAAGGGTAGTTTAAGATGGGGATTTTTTTAAATTTTAGTTTTCCATTTCTGGAAGAGCTGAAGTTACAACTTTTCGTCCTTAACTTAACAAATGCATAGACTTTTTTCTAAAACTGTTTTTCTTCGATTCAGCGAGTCTTTTTTCCATTGAATTTTTGGGTGGAATACAATACCTATGTTCTCTTTTTACTGAAAGTAAAAGTGCCCCTCCCAGTAATATTGTTGGTGGTGTTTGAAGCACCTGTGTTGAGGTAGATTTTTCTATCGGCTGCTAAGTGCTGTTCCTAACTGTTGCGTGAAATATTCAGGGGAAAAGGACCGCGCCCCGCCGCGCCCCACCCCGCCCCGCCCCACTACTGGTATTGATTACCAGGGTTCTCAGCCGGGACCCGCTGGGGTCTCCAAAACTTTCTTGCTTTTTCTCTCGGCAGGCACCTGCTTCTCACAGGTAGATAGTGCGTGCGTGCCTGCGTGCCTGACATATATCACATATGATCACCGTGTTACCGCGTGGTACGTATCACCACGTGCGTAAACACAGAAAATAGCTGTTTATGTAACTAGTGTAGAAACTGACTGATTATCACACAACCAGCGAAAGTGTCACAATGAAAACATTACACAAGTGCTACATACGTTTTATGTAACTCTATTAAAATACGTAAAAATTATCAATAAATTTGCTAAATGAAACATTATAATGTATCAGAGAGAACAGATGTACGAGTATGACGTAATATGGTTGCTAAGCAGGTGTTGTTTCATTTGTTTCATCACTTACAGAGGAAAATGGAAGGTATACTAGTTCACTCTTTTTGAGACAATGGAAGGAGCAGATAAGGACATCGCGTGGCCGGCGCGTGTATAGGAACGAAAACAACCCAGGCAGAGTTGCAAGGTTTATGCAGATGTAGCGGCGCACAACAGAGATTGTACAAGACTCTCTTAAACCTGAATAAATACGTGGCGGCCGTAGGAAACAAGCAATACACCTGCTACTTATAAAGCAAATTGCTCGCCTATAGGACGTGAAAACCAGTACATAAACAGACGGCACACTTTACTCAAAATGTGTATAATTACTTTAAAGGAGTGAACGGCTCCCGATTGCACATGCTGCGGCTGTAACTGGCGTTCCCAGAAGTACAGTAATAAGTGTTAAGGGACACTGGGAGTGAAATTTGAAAGTTCCACATTTCTTGATAGATTTTTCTGAAATTTTTACTGTGTTTGTATTTATATGAGAATAGGATGTCCCTTAAACTAGATATTCAGAAGTGTGAATGTGAATTTTATAAGAGTCGTGGTTTCTTCGTCGCCTTCGAAGGATGAGGAAGAAGAAAAAGAGGAAAAAGAAATTATAAGCTACTAAAATTGAGTAAATACCAGTGTACATATCTATTTCTCTGTAAATAATGCTTCCTTTTTCTGCTTGTACCTATTTCCTTCTTTCGTTCTTTTTGTAGGGTCGTATGAAGTACCAACTGTGTTATATATAATTAATAAAGCAATAGAAGTAATGTAGTCCAAGTAAATATAATCATGTACTCCAGTTTTTGTATATTAAATGTACTATTTGTCGTCCCAGCGTGAGAATAAGCTGTTGAGACAATGCCAATTAAGTTAATAAGCAAATAAATAAGGATAAACATGTAAACAATGCATTACTGGCATACGTTGCTGGCAATTATGCAGATTTTTTACAGTCACATTGGAGAAAATTGTGTTATGGTGGTGATGACATCATTGCTGTGTTATCATGGTAATTACGTCATTCATTCTGTGGTACTGGTGCCAGATATAGGGTAATTTGGCACGATTTATGCTGTCATAACAGGACATAACCTAAGAAGAAGGAAAACAGTCTGATGTTTGTACTCACGTGACTTTCTGTGCTCACTATTGTACACTTGGTTTCATATATACTGTCTCTACAGCTTCAAGTGGCATTTTACCAATCTTCTCAGAGGGCGCTTACATACCAGGAACGGGGGTATGTGTGGAGAGACTTGCCTAAGAGACAGAGAATATCTGCAAGGAATGCCCTCAAGAAAGGAGAGAACCGGGTGCAGCACCTCAATTCTGCAAACATGATATTTAAGTACAACGTCTTGTAAGAATGCGGCACGAAAATTTGTAAGAAAACCCCTCACCCACTCCAAACTATTCTTTACATATCGTATTAAAAGCGGAGGGAACTCCATAACGAACTGTATTGGGTTAAGTTGCCGAATATGGACTTACGGACCGCGTAACGCAAGGCACCAACACTTGAGAAATGAAAGTAGCGAGCGGGAGTAAAACATTTGAACGACGTTGGATTTGTGCAGATGGCAACGCGTATAACATCAGAATGACGATAACTTCCAGCAATAAGTGTGCATAGATGACCAATAAGGTGGGAAACTCTATTCTCGTTCAAAATGACAAATTTAGGCAACTTGCACACGTGCTATTTCATATAAGGGTGAAACAAATCAATTCATGAATCACATAACCTAAAATAACCATACATTTCATGCAGTTGTGCAATACATAGGTAACCCAAACTGCGAATATATTTCATTATGTACGTTTATGAAACAAATGCAAAGTTTTATAAGAGCTACATGGGCTGGTGGACATAGCTGTCGCAAATTACTGGTAATTTCAACGTTACTTTAAATACAGATTTCCATTAATGATAACAGCCAAAAGGAATGAGGCAAAGGAAACCTTCACCTTGTAACACTTTCTGTTAGTGTTAAGTATTTTTTGTTTACACTATTCCACTATTTAGTTCGTGCTTCTATTCCAGTTTGTGGAAAGCTTCTGAAAGTCGAGGTACAAAACCCATTCTCTGGAATCCAAGGTTCCTACTCTTGTCAACTGGTCGTAGATCTGAGACGATCTGGGAGAATCTCCCCGTATCTTCATTCATTCCATCCACAATATTTCAATGAATATTTACAGCTCCCCTTCAATTCCAGGGCATTCTTCTTCGCTTCTTTTCGTTCGCTTCTATGGTGTGATTTCGCACTCAAGACTTCTTGTAGGAAGGGAATTTTCTCCAACTCACTGCCTGTCCCTGAGATTTCCTTTTCTAAAGTCGGAGTGCAGCTTTCTTGGGATTCTTTTCCAAATCTGCTTTAGAATTTTTCCCACAGGTTCGCGGCAGGTAGACTATGTTAAGTTAATGCGCTCTTCTTTACAAATGAGAGAATATATTGACATCAGATGCTTTATGAATTAAAATATAATAATATGCTATATTATTTTCACAATGTTATTTATACCTCTGATGGTTAAGTTGGCAACTATGATACCGAAATTATAGATACCTAAAAATTAATCATTTAAAAATAATTTAAAATAACAATAATAATAATAATATTAATAATAATAATAATAATTAGACTAATAATTTTCAACAAACAATGACGAGAAAACGAACGAAAAAGTAGACAAAGTATTGTATTCCACCCAAAAATTCGATGTCGAGATTTCACCAGAAATATGTTTCGAGGCCCCCTGAATCAAAAAAAAAAAAAAAAAAAAAAAAAAAAGCATTTTTGGAAAAAAATGTGTGTGTATGTCAATCTGTGGACAGCATAACTCAAAAATGAAAAGGCGGTTAAAAACCAAAGTTGGTGTTCAAGTTTAATGTCTTTCAAGGATGCGACACGAAGATTTTGAAGAAAATAGCCCCATCCTAAACTACCCTTTACATGGAAAATTTATCGAAAATTTTGATCTTTTTGAAAATGGTTCTAAAGATTTTGATTAAAATGTCATATGTTTGAGATATTTTTATGACAAATGAAATGTATATCTTGAATTTTCTGGCTATAGCCCCCGTAGTCCTATTTACTCTGGACGACTTTTGCATAACTGGTAAACCGTTAGAGATAGACCAAATCATACTATACAAATAATGTAGATCTTGCTAAAATACTATTTATGTCTGAATAAATGTTCTTGTAGGGTGAACCATTTCGGAGATATTCTTCGTTATTTGTATCAGCTTCGGAAAAACTTTCGTCAAATGGAGCATCGTTATTCATTTTATATGTTAAGTGCGCAAAGAGAACGGAATCTCAAAGCTTTAATACATTTGACTATCGCACAAAGCCTACTGTATTCTAATATTCCCCTTGTACCTACAAGGAAATAAGCAATAAGATAATTTGTACAAATGTTTATCTCAACTAACACGAAGAAGATATAGGAATAAGAGTTTGTATAAATGGTTAGTACAAGAGTAGAGAAAGCTATGTGAGTGCAACACGTCAGATGTTTAAGAAACGTGTTCCAATTTAGTGAATGTGTGTATCTTGTGTTTAGTAAGGGATTAATTTGTTCGCGTCTGTAGGACAATATCGTGGATATAATTACCACGTTGGATGTGGCGTAGGTAACCTTTTGAAGCGCAACCTCCCCCTGCCCCCCCCCCCCCCACGCTGTTCCGCTCGCTCGCCCTCCAATGCACTGCCCCCTTTCCTCTTTCCCGTTTCCGAGCGCGTTGTCCTGTACTCTAACTCGATTTTCTACACTCGCACGTTTCCATAATGACGCCAGCTTAGTCGATTTAACTGCAGCTACTGCTACTGCTAGCATGTTCAATAGAAGAACCAACCCTCCTCCATCCCTCTTCCTCCGGTACACTCCGGTCCGGTGTGCTCGCGGTGACACATTCAACGTCCTCCACAACATGGCAACTCCCTGCTCTCTAAGATATCTTGCTGAAATTTGTCACTTATCACATACCATAACAGTAATCAGGCTATCTTCATGCACATATATTGCAAGAGAAAGGTGCGCCCATGTAGAGGTCAACACAGACAACCACGGCTCGCCAACTCTGCGCGCCCATTCACCCTGGCCCTACGTCACAATAAACTACGGTAAAGGTCACCGCGCAAACTGTGGAAAGTGCAAAAAAGTATACATAGTGTAAATAGTGCCGTACGTGTGTGTGTTTGTGTGTGTGTGTGTAAATATGGTAAAAGAAAAAAATCTGATATGCTGGACTCACATTACTTTCACTACTTACAAACTCTTATTCCTATATCTTCTTTGTGTTCAGATAAACATATGCAAACATTATCTTATTATCTTCTTGTAGGTACAAGGAGAATGTGGGAATACAGTAGGCTTTGAGCGATAGTGCAATCTTTTAAAGCTTTCAAATTCCGTTCCCTTTGCACGGTTAGCATTTAAAAAATTAATAACGATGTTCGATTTGACAAGTATAAATTGTTCAAAAGTCACACAAACAACAAGGTATATCTCCGAAATGGTTCAATCTACAAAAAAATTTGTTGGGACATAAATTGTTTTTTAGCAAGATCTAGATTTTTGGTATAGTAAGATTTGGTCTATCTCTTACAACTTACGAATTATTCCAAAGTCATCCAGAATAAACAGGACTACATGGGCTATAGCTAGAAAATTCACAATATGCATTTGGTTTGTCATAAAAAGATCTCTGGCATTTTAATGAAAACCTTTAGAGCCATTTTCAGGAAAATCAAAATTTTCGAAAAGTTTTCCATGTAAAGGGCAGTTTAAGGTGCAACAATTTTCTTCAGAATCTTCGTGTCGCATCCTTGAAAGACATTAAAGTTAAATACCATTTGTCGTTTTTTACCGCCTTTTCGTTTTTCAGTTATGCTGTCCACAGACTGACACACACAAACACACACGCGCACACACACGCACACACACACCACACACACACACACACACACGCACACACACACCCACACCACACACACACACACACACCACACACACACACCACACACACACACCACACACACACACACACCACACACCACACACACACCACACACACATACACACGCACACACACACACCACACACACACACACACCACACACACCACACACACACACCACACACACACACACCACACGCACACACACACCACACACCACACACACACACCACACACACCACACACACACACACCACACACACACCACACACACACACACCACACACACACGCACACACACACCACACACACACACACACCACACACACCACACACACCACACACACACCACACACACACCACACACACACACCACACACACCACACACACCACACACACCACACACACACACCACACACCCACACACACACCACACACACACACACTACACACACACCACACACACCACACACACACACCACACACACACACACCACACACCACACACACACACACACCACACACACACACACCACACACACCACACACACACCACACACACACACACACACACACACACACACCACACACACACCACACACACACCACACACACACACACACCACACACACACACCACACACACACACACACACACCACACACACACACCACACACACACACCACACACACACACCACACACACACCACACACACACACACCACACACACCACACACACACACACACCACACACACACACCACACACACACACACCACACACACACATTTCCGGTGAAATCTCGACATCGAATTTTTGGATGGAATACAATGCTTCCTCTACCTTACTAAACGTAGTAGAGAAAGTAAAAATGGATGGATAATATTAATGTCGAATAAAACTGTTCTCTGAGACTTTTAGGTGTCACCGTATGGGTTTTATATAAACCAACAGAAGAATCAAACAAAAATGTTGATAGTTGTAAACTAATTAGATTTGTAGCCTATAAGCCGGGCCTTATGTACCAGCACCAGGCGAAAATATTTTTGAATAAAGAAAACGAAGAACTACAAGACAAGAATAAAAGTGAAGGAACAAACTGAACAAATAACAATAGGTCAGGAAATTAGACAAGGCGGTTCTTTAAGTTTTTTTTTTTTTTTTTTTTTTTTTTTTTTTTTTTTAATCTTGTAATAGATAACTTAAATGACGATCTGCCAAAAGAGTGAGGATACAAGATGGGAAACACAAGATTTCGTTGTAATATGCTATGCAGATTATGTCCTCATATCAGAAACAGAAGATGGATTACAAAGACTATTACACCAATTCAATATAGAGGCAAAAATATAATATGAAAATAAACACACAAAAAAATAAATGCCTAACAGTATCAAAAGAACCATCAACATGCAAATTGGAACTAGAAAGAAAAACTATTGGACAGAGTTGTATTATTTATGTGTTAAAACAACAAGCACCAAAAATTTAAATCGAGAAGTAAAAACACAAGCCGATAAAACAGAGCAGATATAAGGATGAATAAAAGACATAAATTGGCGAAATAAGTATATGGCTGTAGGGAGTAAAGTCCACATTTATAAAACAAATAGCGGAGCAGATGTCACTGTGAAAGTAACAAACGCCAAAACATCGCTAATACTGCGAGTTTCGCTTCTCCTGTAGCTTAGAAGTCGCCATTGCGCATTCTCTGTGGCGGGAAAATGGCCATGTTTGTTGTAGTTATATTACTGTATGAGAAAACACACTAAACAGGGTGGGAGGGTGGGTGGGTGGGTTCCAGGCTGTATGTACAATGGAGAATATCACAACACTCCTAAGTAATTGCTTCATTCTCTTTAATCTGAACAAGATACTCTAGCTTATATCATAAAGAGTGAATCATAAGCATGTTAAGAACTCAGGCTTGCTTCACTCAAGTGCATAACAAGAATTACACTAATATCAACGTATGTAGCAGAAGCCACAGCATATACAGTTAAAAAAAAACAAATATTAAGCACATGGAAATTGAGAATATTAAAAGCAATTCAAGGAAAAACTTCGTAGATAAAATACACAATACAGAAACCAGAGAAAGTCACCAAGTTCAGCATATAACAAAATTTATTAAAGAGCGACGAAAATACTGAAAATAGCACATTAACAGGATGGGAAACAAGCGTCTAGTAAAACGATGTAGACCTGTAGATGGGAAAAGGACAAGAGGACACGGATTGACAGTATGTATAGCTCATCCGAGGAATAAAAGTGGAAATGAACAGAATATTGTCATATATACAAAGAAGGGAGTAATTAGGCAGCGAAACTTGGATACACAGTGAAAGGAGTGAGTCAAGGTTAGGGAAGAAAACAGTTGTAATATCACGAAAGATTGTAGACTGTGTCAACATCATAACGTAAAGGGTAGTTTAGTGTGGGGCAATTTTCTTTGCTGTCCACAGACTGACAGACAGACGCAGAAACACATTCAAGGACCTTTTTCTAAAAATGCTTTTTTATTTTATTCAAAGGGCCTCAAAACATATATTTCCGGTGAAATCTCGACAATGAATCTTTGGGTTGAATACAATACTTCCTGTACTTTACTAAACGTAGTAGAGAAAGTAATAAAGTGATAGGAAAGTACCTGGACTGGAGTTTGTCATTTGAAGAGGGTTAAACATAACCTTCAGCGCAGAGAGTGAAACACACGTACAAGTAAAGTTGTGAAGTATTGAGGTGACAAAGCACTGAGCTGAAGGGCGAGGTATCGAGATATGCAACTCCCTTTTCCTTCATCTAAAACCAATAACATGTGATGGTGATGTGGCATGACGGGAGGAAATTTGCTTTCTGAACTTCCCAAGGGAGCAGGGCCACGCGGCGAAAGTAAACTTGGCATGACAACTTCACCTGGCTGTTTGCCTGCTTCTTATATCACATCACTTCAACACATTATTGCCATTAATTACTTTATCTACCATGCACATACATTCCACGTATTAACTCACTGGAAATACGTGTTTTGAGCTGCTCTTAAAAAGTATATTTTAGAGATAAAGTCCGTCTATGTGTTCGTGTCTGTGAACAGCATAACAGAAAAAAGAAAGGTCTATTAAATACCAAAATTTGTATTTAAGTTCAGCATCTTTCAAGAAAACACCCCCCCCTCCAAACCACTTTTTACATCAAAAACTGCTGTTTACTTTCTCTGCTACGTATATAAGTAGAGGAAGTTTTGTATTCCACCCAAACATTAGACGTCGAGATTTCACCGTCAATATGTTTTGAGGTCCCTTAAATCCCCCCCCCCCAAAAAAGCATTTTTAGAAAAAGGACCGTATGTGTGTGTCTGTAGACATTACTCAAAAACGAAAAGTTGGCTAAAAACCAAAGTTAGGTACTATTTAAGTTTAATGTCTTTCAAGCAAGCGACAAAAATATTTTGAAGAAAATTGCTCCACCCTAAATTACCCTTTATTTGGAAAATTTTTTGAAAAATTCTGATTTTCTTGAAAATAGCTCTAACGATTTTGATTAAAATGATATGTTAAGATATTTTTATGAAAACTTAAATGTTGTTTTCTAGTGCCTTGCATCTGGCAATGAAGTCATTAGCATTCGTGCTTTCCAATACTTTTGAACTGTAGTTTCTTGTGATCTTAATGCTTCACAGGTCTTAAATGTAGATTTTGAATTTTCTGGCTATAGTCTATGTAGTCCTGTTTACCCTGGATGACTTCTGAATAACTCGTAAACCATGAGATAGTCAAAATCTTACTATACAAAAAATATAGATCACGCTAAACCATACAATTTATGTCTTTTTTTTTTTTTTTTTTTTTTTTTTTTTTTTTTTTTTTTTGGTAGAGTGAACCATTTCAGAGATATTCCTTCTTATTTGTGTCAGTTTTGGAAAAAAAAAAAAAAAAAAACTTTCGTCAAATGGAACATCGTTGTTTATTTTTTTATGTTATTCGTGCAAAGAGAGCGGAATCTCAAAGCTTTAAAACATTGGACTATCGCATAAAGCCTACTGTATTCCAATATTCCCCTTGTACCTACAAGGAAATAAGCAATAAGATAATTTGTACAAATGTTTATCTCAACTAACACGAAGAAGATATAGGAATAAGAGTTTGTAAGAATGGTTAGTACAAGAGTAGAGAAAGTCATGTGAGTACAACACATCAGATTTTCTGTCTTTATAGTGCCCCAAGAGTTTTAACCCTTGCCTCCAAAGAAACACTAGGCTAATGTTGTAGAGACAAACCGTCAAAACAAGGAAGCCACGCTGTTCAGGAAATAGGTAGGTATGTGCAACTTGTAGTTTTAAACTCTCATTTTCCTCTCTTCTTTCCTATCCCCTTTATTTTTGTGACGACCTTTTTACTAAATTGGATAATAATATTAAAATCGTTCCCCACTTGTTCCCAAGCCTCACCCTGAGGCGTCACGCCTGGTAGACTCTGGAATAGGTCGGATCTGTTGAGCGTGGATTTGGGGAAGTAATGCCAAAATCACAAAATCCTCTTCATAACCATATTAACAACTATAAGAGGGCGCAAAATATACATGTTAAACTGTTCTAAAGTTCAGTTATTTACATAAAAACTTACACAACAGAAAGGTAAATAGATGATAAAGTAGAACAGATGCCTTGACCTTTCGACACAACTTTACATTTGAATCAACAGCACATTTACGTAATGTCAAACTGTGTAAAAAATTAACCATTTCAAAACATCAACATTACATCTGTAGCCAAAACTCCTTAAATTATGAGAGGTAGAACTGGAACTTAAAAATTCAATGCCACAACTGGGATTTGAACCACACACACACGGCTTGTGTGTTTAAAAACACCAACAGTAAGTTTGTTGGCATAAATAAATAATAATTACTCCTTAAATTATGTTACGGCATATTGAACCTTACGTATTGATTATATTGCATTAATACACAAGAAGATAGCTTGAAGCGGTGTGACGTATTTGAACGAAGAGCAAGCGTCAGTTTATGTGACGTCAGATGAGAGTCGTGTAATGCCATGTTGCCTAGATAAACGGCGCTGTGAGTGCGGAACTGGAGTGTTCCGTCAGGTGTAGCGCTCTCGATGGCCAGCAAACAGTGCTTCTGTCTAGTTCTGTATGGAATTAATAAGTCCAAACCCCTAAGTGGCTTGTCAGATCACAACTTAGCATACAGTCTTCATTACAAATTTCTCAGACATTGCGTATTAACATTGATAAACTAGTTAAAGAAAAACGAAGCAGAAAGTATTGGACATGGCCACGTAATTCCGTTCTGTATGATTCTCTCCTAATTGTACAGAAAGTGACATGTTCTACTCTATTCACTCTATAACATAACTGTCCTTCACATAAAATAATTATGTATAGGTATATATTTTCTCACAGCATAGGGTCGAAGTCCAATTGTTTATAATCTGTGACCAATTGTGTAATTAAAACATTAATATTACAACACCCAAGACGTTAGTTGTGTTATTAACACCAGATATATTTCCTACATTGCTGTATCGCGCATGCCTAAAACTATTTTCTCGTCTCCTGCAGTACACAGTGCGGTGACGTCACACGCTGAACTCGTCTTCAGTGCGAGCATGTTAAGCGGTGTGAGCTGAAGTCACACCGGTACTATGTTCCTCTCCTAGTTTATTCCTACAACATTTCTGATGTGTTACACTCACATGACTTTCTCTACTCTTGTACTAACCATTCTTACAAACTCTTATTCCTATATCTTCTTCGTGTTAGTTGAGATAAACATTTGCAAAAATATCTTACTGCTAATCTTTTTGTAGGTACAAGGGGAATGTGGGAATACAGTAGGCTTCGAGCGATAGTCAAATGTTTTAAAGTTGGTTGCCATATGAAGGCTTTAAACTTCTCTTCTCTTTGCAGGGCCAAAACATAAAAGGGTGAATGACGACCTTTCATTTGATAATAGTATAAGTACTGCAAAACTCATACGAATAACAAGGAATATCTCCGAAATGGTTCACTCCACACTAAATGCATTTGGACATAAACTGTGTTCTAGCAAGACCTGCATTTTTGTATAGTAAGACTTGGTCTATCTCTTAGGGCATACGAGTCAGGCAAAAATCAAGAGTAAACAGGATTTCATGGGCTATAGCGAAAGAATTCAAAATATACATTTAATTCGCCATAGAAATATCTCAAATATCTGTCATTTTAATCAAAATCGTTAGAACCATTTTGAGGACATCAAAATTTTCGAAAAATTTTTTTCTAAAAATGCTTTTTTTATTCAATGTGCTTCAAAACATATTTCCGGTGAAATCTAGACATCAAATTTTTGGGTGGAATACGATACTTCCCCTATTTACTATACGTTAATGCCTACAGAAAGTAAAAACAAATAAATGTTAGTGAATATAGAGGCGAAGGCGATGGTGACCGGAGCTGTGCAGTAACTATTGACACATGTTCAGTAACAAAAGCTAAGCGAATATGACCGCTCTGGCCGCCATGTCGTGGAATCAAAGCAGAAGCATACATCGAAGTAACCAGTGCTAAACAAATGGCTATCGGGAGCATAGGTTAAAAGCCGCTTTCGATCTCCTAAAAAGCTTTCCATGGCAAAAGCCTCACCCTCTCTCCACAAAAATAAAATAAAACATGAAGCTGCTAACAAAAGTGTCTGCTGCATCGCTAAGGGAATTGCATTGGGGTAGAGGACACGAAAAGTGCTGCCAATCGGGATAAAAGACACAAGACAGTCGCTCAAGTCTACTTGCTGCATTTATGACAGTGAGTGCTATACGGTTCTCGCATTAACATACACGAATACCCATCCATTGTAACACACGGAACGCTTTTAGCTCTCATCCAACCTGTCGCAACTAAAAATATTAGCATGTCTAATTCTTAATCTAGCACCTTTAAATTTCTATGTGAAAACCAACCCCCGAAATTTTAAGTTCCAAAAAACTTAAAACTACCTTCTGCTATCAGTTTATTAAAACACTTTTGAATTTTGTACTTAAATGTGTTCATGTGGTGTTAGCAATTTGTATCGAAATGAACTTCTCTTCGATACAGATTCTCATTTCGATACAGATCCTCATTTCGTTACAGATCCTCATTTCGACACAGATCCTCATTTCGATTCATATTCTCATTTCGATACATATTCTCATTTCGATACATATTCTCATTTCGATACAGATTCTCATTTCGACACAGATTTCTATTTCGATACAGATTTCCATTTCGATACAGATTCTCATTTCGATACAGATCCTCATTTCGATACATATTCTCATTTCGACACAGATTTCTATTTCGATACAGATTTCCATTTCGATACAGATTCTCATTTCGATACAGATTTCCATTTCGATACACATTTCCATTTCGATACAGATTTCCATTTCGATACAGATTTCCATTTCGATACAGATTTCCATTTCGATACAGATTCTCATTTCGATCCAGATTCTCATTTCGTTACAGATCCTCATTTCGATACAGATTCTCATTTCGATACAGATTCTCATTTCGATACAGTTTTCCATTTCGATACAGATTCTCATTTCGATACAGATTCTCATTTCGATACAGATTCTCATTTCGATACAGATCCTCATTTCGATACAGATCCTCATTTCGATACAGATTCTCATTTCGATACAGATCCTCATTTCGATACATATTCTCATTTCGATACAGATCCTCATTTCGATACAGATTCTCATTTCGATACAGATTTCCATTTCGATACAGATTCTCATTTCGATACAGATTTCCATTTCGATACACATTTCCATTTCGATACAGATTTCCATTTCGATACAGATTTCCATTTCGATACAGATTTCCATTTCGATACAGATTCTCATTTCGATACAGATTCTCATTTCGATACAGATTCTCATTTCGTTACAGATCCTCATTTCGATACAGATTCTCATTTCGATACAGATTCTCATTTCGATACAGTTTTCCATTTCGATACAGATTCTCATTTCGATACAGATTCTCATTTCGATACAGATTATCATTTCGATACACATTCTCATTTCGATACAGATCCTCATTTCGATACAGATCCTCATTTCGATACAGATCCTCATTTCGATACAGATTCTCATTTCGATACAGATTCTCATTTCGATACAGATCCTCATTTCGATACAGATCCTCATTTCGATACATATTCTCATTTCGATACAGATCCTCATTTCGATACAGATCCTCATTTCGATACAGATTCTCATTTCGATACAGATCCTCATTTCGATACATATTCTCATTTCGATACAGATCCTCATTTCGATACAGATTCTCATTTCGATACAGATTCTCATTTCGATACAGATTATCATTTCGATACAGATCCTCATTTCGATACACATTCTCATTTCGATACACATTCTCATTTCGATACAGATCCTCATTTCGATACAGATCCTCATTTCGATACAGATCCTCATTTCGATACAGATTCTCATTTCGATACACATTCTCATTTCGATACAGATCCTCATTTCGATACAGATCCTCATTTCGATACAGATTCTCATTTCGATACAGATCCTCATTTCGATACAGATCCTCATTTCGATATAGATTCTCATTTCGATATAGATTCTCATTTCGATACAGATTCTCATTTCGATACAGATTCTCATTTCGATACAGATTCTCATTTCGATACAGATTATCATTTCGATACACATTCTCATTTCGATACAGATCCTCATTTCGATACAGATCCTCATTTCGATACAGATTCTCATTTCGATACAGATTCTCATTTCGATACAGATCCTCATTTCGATACAGATCCTCATTTCGATACATATTCTCATTTCGATACAGATCCTCATTTCGATACAGATCCTCATTTCGATACAGATTCTCATTTCGATACAGATCCTCATTTCGATACATATTCTCATTTCGATACAGATCCTCATTTCGATACATATTCTCATTTCGATACAGATCCTCATTTCGATACAGATCCTCATTTCGATACAGATTCTCATTTCGATACAGATCCTCATTTCGATACAGATCCTCATTTCGATACAGATTCTCATTTCGATACAGATCCTCATTTCGTTACAGATTCTCATTTCGATACATATTCTCATTTCGATCCAGATTCTCATTTCGTTACAGATCCTCATTTCGTTACAGATCCTCATTTCGTTACAGATCCTCATTTCGATACAGATTCTCATTTCGATACAGATTTCTATATCGATACAGATTTCCATTTCGATACAGATCCTCATTTCGATACAGATTATCATTTCGATACATATTCTCATTTCGATACAGATTATCATTTCGATACAGATTATCATTTCGATACAGATTCTCATTTCGATACAGATTCTCATTTCGATACAGATTTCTATATCGATACAGATTTCCATTTCGATACAGATTCTCATTTCGATACAGATTCTCATTTCGATACAGATTCTCATTTCGATACAGATTCTCATTTCGATACAGATTCTCATTTCGATACAGATTTTCATTTCGATACAGATTATCATTTGTATACAGATTCTCATTTCGATACAGATTCTCATTTCGATACAGATTATCATTTCGATACAGATTCTCATTTCGATACAGATTCTCATTTCGATACAGATTATCATTTCGATACAGATTCTCATTTCGATACAGATTTCCATTTCGATACAGATCCTCATTTCGATACAGATTCTCATTTCGATACAGATTCTCATTTTGATACAGATCCTCATTTCGTTACAGATTCTCATTTCGATACATATTCTCATTTCGATCCAGATTCTCATTTCGTTACAGATCCTCATTTCGTTACAGATCCTCATTTCGTTACAGATCCTCATTTCGTTACAGATCCTCATTTCGATACAGATCCTCATTTCGTTACAGATTCTCATTTCGATCCATATTCTCAGTTCGTTACAGATCCTCATTTCGATACAGATTCTCATTTCGATACAGATTCTCATTTCGATACAGATTCTCATTTCGATACAGATTTCTATATCGATACAGATTTCCATTTCGATACAGATTCTCATTTCGATACAGATTCTCATTTCGATACAGATTCTCATTTCGATACAGATTCTCATTTCGATACAGATTATTATTTCGATACAGATTCTCATTTCGATACAGATTTCCATTTCGATACAGATTTCCATTTCGATACAGATCCTCATTTCGATACATATTTCCGCGCTTGCACGGCGTCCTACTCATAGCCACTGAAAACAGTTTATCAAATAGTATGAATTACATTCATTTCATTTCACTGTGTTAATTCTTTACAGTTAAATTCTAATAAATCTCTGTTCATATTTTACAAACATTTAGTAACAAAGACCTCAAAACACAAAATCTACAGTATTCGACAGTTTAAAAGTATAAAATTGTTCCACCGGTAATGGCAATTTTGGTTTCTTACAGAATGTGACTAAGGCCTCATTCAAGTAGCCCACGAAACTCAGTTATACAATGCTTATATAAAATGGCGAGTCATTTGCAATTGAATATGGACTGTGCTGAACTATTGACATTTTGCAAGTAGTGCAGAGACTGAAATTAGAATTGTTACCCAAAAAAATCTGAAGTATTGCACTCACATGACTTTCTCTACTCTTGTATTAATCATTCTTACAAACTCTTATTCCTATATCTTCTTTGTGTTAGATGAGATAAACTTTTTCAGAAATTATATTATTGCTTATTTCCTTGTAGGTGCAAGGGGAATATTAGAATACAGTAGGCTTTGTGCGATAGTCAAACATTTTAAAGTTTTCAAATTCCGTTCTCTTTGAATGGCTAAGATATAAAAATGAATAACAATGTTCCATTCCATGTAAGTGTTCTCCAAAACTCACACAAATAACAAGGAATATCTCCGAAATGGCACACTCTACAAAAAGAAGTTATTTGGACGTAAAATGTGTGTTTTGGTAAGATCTTCAATTTCGTATATTAAGATTTGGTCTATCTCTTGTGGTTTACCAGTTATTCAAAAGTCATCAAGAGTAAATTTTCTTGAAATGTTTATATCGCATCCTTAAAAGATATTAAACTTAAATACCAACTTTGGTTTTTAACCGACTTTTCGTTTTTGAGTTACGCTGTCCACAGACAGACAGACGAACCTTTTTCTAAAAATGCTTTTTTTGTATTCAGGGGGCCTCAAAACATACATATTTCCGGTGAAATATTGACATCAAATTTTTAGGTGGAATACAATACTTCGTCTACTTTACTATATGTAGTAGAGAAAGTAAAACATACAAATAATTATACTGAAAGTGTGTTGTTAGCGTTCTTTGAAGAAAAATCTAAATCATGGGCATTTTCAACATTGTGAGCAGACTACTCAATGATAAAGTTGCGTCTTAATGTGAACAATAACCACGGTATTATAGCGTTTTTGAAACGCATGTCTGAAGTGTACCAGCCAAAAACTAAACAATTCTAACCAAAGAACAGTGTCAACACTGATGCTAACCAAGGCAACAACTGAACATCGCAGCCCGATGACCATGACAAAGGTGAAGCAATACCATATAAATTTTCAGCACTATGTAAAAATATGTAGTGTATGACGCTCGGATTAAAAGGAAGATTTTATTTTGTTGGTAGGTTTTCTCAACTCCTGGACCTGCGGCCTCGTTTAGGAATTACATCTACTTACAAAATAAAATCTTACTTTTAATCCTTGTATAATAAATAATTTCTACCATGTTAATATACACATGTTGTTTGGCGCAATTTGCAACATCTATGAGTTTTACACGCATTAGAAAATCTTCTGTGCCTATACCTCCGAGGGAGGTACCCTGGAAGGGAAGGATGAGGTGAGAAGATACAAGGGTGGCCGAACCTGAGAGATGACAGCAGAAAGCAGGGTGCCTAATAACTACGGATTGAAACGGTGTCAGCTCGTAGAACCACTGCACGTTTACACATTCCCTGGGAAGTCCAGGGACCTGAGACCTCCCACTTAGAGCCCTGAAACAACCAACAGGATGAAGTGAATTCAAATGGAGGAACAGCAAATTCAGGAGAATTCATCCCAGCATTCGTATAGTGACCGGGGAAACCACCGAAAAAAGGAATGAGTCAAGAAAGACAGTACGGGAATCAAAGTCACGACCACCCGAATGTGGATCACACACGCTACCGTCTGCGCCATCCCGCTAGGTCTGTTGATGCGTGTTCCTTTGGTTGATTTTGTATTGTTTTGTTTTGTGATGAATAATGAATCACGCCCAAGACTCTCTTGTTTTGGTTTTGGCGTCAGTATTATTTTTTCTCCTCCTGTTCGCATCAACACTATTAAATTCGGTTTACCTCAAATTGACAGATTGGGGAATTGACTTCCCTTATGGCAGCTTTCCCTGTCAGCCTAAGGGAAGGAAGTGAGGGGAATGATGACGTGTTCTCAAGTTATACTTTAGTTTTATTGCTGAGACGTAAGTGGCAAGGAGTGTCATAGAAAGTGAGGGTGTTTTTATTTACTTCCTTTTTTGTGGGGAGGTTGGTCCATCAAGAACCTGATTTGCAATTTCCTCAGGAGGTGTGAGGTGTGGACTGCGGACAAACGATGAGGGACAGAAACACGTACTGAGACTCTAGTTTCAGCTTCTATTTCATCCCTTGGGCCCTTTCCCTTCACTCCTTTTATACTCTGTTTACTTCACAGGCAAGGACGCCTTTTGTTAACAAGGGAACAGCGATATTTAGCACTGAAAATATTCATGTCATTATAAAACGTCTGACGTAACCTACAAATAGTCTAGCGCACCGAGAGGGAAGCTCAGAATTATGTTTACCTCGACTATTTCATAAATAAAATGTGAATTTAAATACTATACCGCAGATTTGACCAGAAACTTCAATTCTATAAACAATACCTTAACCCTTTCATGCCTGAATTATTTTGCTACATATGCCGTTCTTCCTCTAATTCGAAACCGGTTTAGATTAGGCAGTCTGGGACACCTTCAGCCTGCTGGCTCGGATAGCCATGATCGTTAAGGCAACACGTAGTGCACTGGCCATGCACTCAAAGCCTGAGGTCGTGAGCTCGAGTCTCGGCAACCGCCTGTGGTAAAGGACGGGGAGAGCCCACGTAAAATAATCGGTGTGGTGGCACGCGGTGACTGCAGTTGCATGTATTTTGCTATTCTTTTGAAAAAAATTTACAATTTAAACCCGCTCAAACATGTATTTTTAATTGGTGACAGACAGTATAACAAGAATATAGCAGAAAAAAAGTTAAAACTAGTACAAATAGGAAAAAAGCTAATGTATCTTATAAGACACACCAGGAATGAAAGGGTTAAATATATTCAGTCTAGTGATTAGTGTAGTTGCACTTACTCAGCACTGCCAACTGAGGAAAATGAAACCAAAGAATTACATGTATTTCGATCTTCTCTTGTTTCATAACAGAAAACCAGTTTATAATCTCAAATAAATCCCACTTTATTTTTAACATTAACAAATATCCTTTGTTCTGGAAAAATGTAGATATTAATTATTAAAAGAACAATTTTATTGTTAAAGGCACAGTTGTCAATTTGAAATGGAGTACTATTTTGATTTTTTAATTGTAATGTGTAACAAATTGTTTTTCAGCAATTTATGGGATACAGTTGGAGACACTGACTAAACAAAAGAATGACCTAGTAATAACTTGCACAAAACAAAAGAATGACCACGTTATGATTGTTAAGATGTCATCCAGTCTATCTACTTTCATTGTCTGTGTATAGATGTCACAGCATTCGCTACTATCATCTATTTTTCATTTTCACTTTCTCTACCACATATAGTAAGCAGGGGAAGTGTTGTATTCAATCCAAAATTTCGAAGTCGAGATTTCACTGGAAATGTATGTTTTGAAGCCCCCTGAATAGAAACAAAACATTTTTATAAAAAGGTCCATGTGTGTGGGTGTGTGTGTCCGTGGACAGCATAGCTCAAAAATGAAAACTCGGTTAAAAGTCAAATTTGGTATTTGAGTTTAACATCTTTTAAGGGTGTAACACGAAGATTTTGAAGAAAATTGCCCCACCCTAAACTACCCTTTACATGGAACATTTTTCGAAAATTTTGATTTTCTCAAAAATGGCTCTAACGATTTTGATTAAAATGCTAAATATTTAAGATATTTTTATGGCAAATGAAATGTATATTTTGAATTTTCTGCCTATAGTTCACATATACTCTGTTCATCTAGAGATTAGAGGAGACGTAAACAAAGCCACGTGCGTTTTGACCACAGCGCGCCCTCTTGACGCTTTCGCCGTCTAAATAGTCCCTTGAAGAAATACTGTTACTGAGGTCTGAAATGTCACTTAATGTTTGCTAAAGCATGAACTAAGTGTACTAAGCATAGTTAAAGTGTAAGAATACGCAGTTAAGTGAATCTGTAACCAGCCTAATTCATTCTGCGCGCGCATTATTCAGTATGAAATTAACATGGCGGAACAAGTGAGTGTTGTAAACTATAAGCGCGGCAAACCGTTGCGAAGTGGTGAAAAGACAACAGTATTGAACGTATTTAACAAGTTCTGCGAGAAATATCCCGAGCTTGCTATCGAAGACATGATGAAATTAACACCGAGTTTACTGGTGTCTCAGTTGCAAGTATTTACAGCATACGCAAAGAGAAATCGTCAGTTGGTGAAGATCCCAGCAAAAAGCGACCACTTGCCAGATAAATGGTGGATGTAGTTTGCAACGAATTTGTGAGTGTGAGATCTGCAATCCGTCGAAAAGTTCGTCAGTCAATGAATCCCCACCTTAAACAAAGTGCTGTTGGCAATTAACTCTGAACCCGATCTTCCAGATTTAAAACTAACCTCCCTCCACAAGCTGCTTCTGGAGATTGGTTTTGAGATTGTGAGCAGGAAATGAAAAAGTGTTATTGTGGACAGAGATGACGTAAGTAGCAGTTAATTTCCATGTGCTACATGTTATTTGGATCAAGTAAATATATCCTTTAGCAGTGTAAAATGCACATTATACCTACGCGTAGCGGTAGGTAACCGTGTTGCGTCATTGTGAAAGCACGTGGCCGCGGAGTGATACAAACCGGTGCTTTGTTTATATCTCCTCTAATCTCTTGATGAACAGAGTATAGTCCTGTTTACTCTTGACGGCCTTTGCATAACTGGTAAACCGTAAGAGATAGACCAAGTCTTACTATACAAAAATGTAGATCTTGTTAAAACACACAATTCATGTCCGATCAAATTTTTTGTACAGTGAGCCATTTCGGAGATATTCCTTGTTATTTGTGTAAGTTTTGAAATAGTTAAACGTTCGTCAAATGAAACATCGTTATTCATTTTTGTACATGTTATCCGTGCAAAGAGAACGGAATCTTGCACCTACAAGGAAATAAGCAATAAGGTAATTTCCGTAAACGCTTATCTTGACTAATATGAAGAAGGTAGAGTTTGTAAGAATGGTTAGTACAAGAGTAGAGAAATTCATGTGAGTGCAACACATCAGATTTTTAGTATTGTTTTAGACTTAAGGTGAAACTTTGGGCCGTGATATTGAATATCGAATCCGGTGTTTACCTTGGCAAGTGAGGGAAACGGCGTCAGACTCCTCGGCCCATGGGATTTGAACCAGGGACGTGTATGAGCCATGCCGCTGTGTTTTCCTGGTTTTTCAACGGACGTTAGAGTTAAGCATTAGGTATATGCTAGGCATGAAACAGATGTGTGGCTAATGGTGCGAGCGAATGTGTAGCCTTCCTTTGATATATTTGAGGCTTTAACAGAAATTGCGACCTCCTCTAAGAGACAAATTATTTATTTTATTCTCCGTCAAACAGAAAAAGGCACCTGGATTCATCTATTAATTATGGGCTTCTGTATTTTGCAAGTTGACAAACGGAAATATAGCAGCGTTCCCCCTGGGAAAAAGCAAAAACGTCAATGATCCTATGCAAACAGATATTTAGCGTTCATGTAAGGGGAGAAGTAAGAGTAATGGATGTGCGCCAGGTGACCATAGAGATGACCGTTCGATCAATGATTAATGATCCAGCCTAGGAACAAGTAGATGCCGCCAATCGCACACTGTTTACCCCTGGGCTGCAAAATTGGATCGCTCGGTCCCATGCATAAACAAGAATATTGAAAAATGGAAGAAGAGTTTCGGAGCCCCATTTGGGTATTTGAGAGAGAGAGAGTGAGAGAGATCAAAAGAGAAATCCCTCCCCTTGCTTTGCATGTAACTATTTGTACATTTAACACACGGACAAGTAAGGGGAGCTCTGCTGAGTTGCATTCTAACCCCCCAATACACGTTACAGCGCTGCAAATCTAACTCAACTTCAGGTAACAGTTACAAGTGTTGCACTCACATGACTTTCTCTACTCTTGTACTAACCATTCTTACAAACTCTTATCCCTATATCTTCTTCGTGTTAGTTGAGATAAACTTATTGCTTATTTCCTTGTAGCTGCAAGGGGAATGTTAGAATACAGTAGGCTTTGTGCGAAAGTCAAATGTTTGAGATTCTGTTGTCTTTGCACACTTAACATATACAGAAATGAACAACGATGATCCATTTCACGAAAGTTCTAAGTTTTCCGAAACTCACACACATAACTAGGAATATCTCCGAAATGGTTCACTCTACAAGAAAATTTATTGAGACATAAACTGTGTATTTTAGCAAGATCTACATTTTTTGTATAGTATGATTTGGTCTATCTCTAACGGTTTACCAATTATGCAAAAGTCGTCCAGAGTAAATACGACTACAGGGGCTATAGCCAGAAAATTCAAGATATACATTTCATTTGTCATCAAAATATCTCAAACATATGACATTTTAATGAAAATCGTTAGAGCCATTTTCAAGAAAATCAAAATTTTCGAAAAATTTTCCATGTAAAGGGTAGTTTAGGGTGGGGTTATATTCTTCAAAACCTTCGTGCGCATCCTTAAAAGACATTAAACTTAAATACCAACTTTGGTTCTTAACCGACTTTTTGTTTTTGAGTTATGCTGTAACAGACTGACACACACTCGGACCTTTTTCTAAAAATGCTTTTTTTTTGGATTCAGGGGGCCTCAAAACATATATTTCCGGTGAAATCTCGACATCGAATTTTTAGGTGGAATACAATACTTCCCCTACTTACCAGTAGAGAAAATAAAAAATTAATAACGATGTTCCATTTGACGAAATCTTGAGTTTTCCAAAAATCACACAAGTAACGAGGAATATCTTCGAAATAGTACTCTACAAAAAAATTTATTGGACGTAAATTGTGTGTTTTAGCAAATCTGCAGATTTGGTCTATCTCTAAGGGTTTACCAGTTATGCAAAAGTCATCCAGAGTGAACAGGACTACATGGGCTATAGCCAGCAAATTAAAAATATACATTTCATTAGTCATAAACATATCTTAAACATATGGCATTTTAATCAAAATTGTTAGAGCTATTTTAGAGAAAACCAAAATTTTCGAAAAATGTTCCATGTAAAGGGTAGTTTAAGGTGGAAGGATTGTCTTCAAACTCTTTGTGTCAAATTCTTAAAAGTTATTAAACTTAACTACCAACTCTGGTTTTTAATGGACTTTTTGTTTTCCAGTTATACTGTCCACAGACAACACGAACCTTTTTTCTAAAAATGCTTTTTTTTATTCAGGGGGCCTCATGTGAAATGTGGACATCGAATTTTTGGGTGGAATACAATACTTCCTCTACTTATACGCAGTAGAAAAAGTATAAATTTACAAAATAATTATACTGAAAAATGTGCTGTTAGCCTTCCTTACAGAAAGCTAAAATATGGGTATCTTCAACATTGTGGGCAAACTACTTCCTCCACCCAAAGAATAACTATTTCATACCGTAAGAATTGTACAACAAACATTTCAGTTTCCTCAACAAATGAGTAAGTTTAGAAAAACTTGTAAATTTTTCTTACATATTTTTCATCGTTTTATTATTGCCGCTGCTTCCCTTACGTAGAATGTTGTGCTTTTGTAAGTCATGTTGTCCACACAGATACTATGCAAGGCAACAACTGAGCATCGCAGCCCTACATTATTAACCCTACATTGGTCGCTAGAGGCCTGGGAAACCCCTAAGTTTATTTAGGTGATATTTTAGCCTGTTGGGTCAAAAAAATCTATTTTTGGACTTTTATTGCAAAAAATGCATTATACCTTAAAGAATATATGTGCGAAGTTTTAATCCCCTATGGAGGGAGAACACATCTTTTGGATGTAATTTCTTAAATGGGCACCTCTGCCTCTGCCTTTTAAATGCGCATGCCCACATCTTCCATTTCAACTTTAAATTCATTTTTCTCAGAGACGATTTTTTTGTTACTTTCTTATGTTCAAAATTTATCTTCTCCCACAAAAGTCTAGCTAGAGATATAAAACTTTTTTCCAATATAGTTCATCATATAAGTATAAAATGTCCAACTGGACTTTTGATATTGCTTATCCCTTATTTAAAAAAAATGTTTAATATAATAATGGTGTTTTTATGGCATTTTTACACTTTTCGGTACCTTTTTAAGAAAAACTATTCACTATATCAAAATTTCCTTCCTCTAATTTGTTACAAAGATAATAAGAGATACACAAAATTTTGAAAAATCAACTCTGTTGCTGATTGATTATACCCAATAAAATGTATATAAATTAATTAATATAACAGGAATGTGATTATATATTGGAATGAAATTTGCTGCTCATATTTATTTAGTTTCTAGTAATGACATAACAAAAAATTAAGTCTCTAACTGCAATCTTTTAGAAAGGCGCCTTCTCCACTTCGGTGTGCCCTTAAACACACCTACGTAATTGCCTGACTAGGACATGGAACATTTCACTTTACTCGACTGTTGGCTTCAGGAACAACATTATTTCTTTAGCTGCAAGAATGACTAATCGGCGTGTCACAAGGTCAACCAGACCCTGCGCGCCTACTATTTTATACACAACAAGCTCATCAAAATTATTATTATTATTATTATTATTATTATTATTATTATTATTATTATTATTATTATTATTATTATTATTATTATTATTATTATTATTATTATTATTATTATTACTATTTTATATTATTATCATCATTACCATTACTATTACTGTTGACAGTACATTTCAAATTACAAGTTCCATACCTGAACATCGCGATTTATTCAGTACAAGTTGTAATGTGTACTACATTCATACTACTTTTATCTGTCCATCTATGTAGTAAGTTAATGCTAATAAAAACCATGTATTTATATTTAAGCTAAACATGGGAACGAAGGAAAAATTAAATTAAAAAAAAGTAAATACAAGCATATAAGCACAAAAATATAGCGCGGGTCTACTAGGCCCCACGTGACCAACGGTGTGGTCGCGCAGTTTAGACTCCCTGGGTTTTGGGTAAGAGTGGGTTGCCTCCATTATTTGTCGTTTTGGACTATGCTAATTGTAAATAATATATTCCAAAGTTATGACCTATATGCAAAAAGAGAAATTAATTTATTTAAATAAGTGACTAATTTTAACTGAACTTACAACGTTAAATCCAAATAGGCGTGTGTGTGTGTGTGTGTGTGTGTGTGTGTGTGTGTGTGTGTGTGTGTGTGTGTGTGTGTGTGTGTGTGTGTGTGTGTGTCGAAGGGTTAAAAATAGACATAATAAATAAAATGAAAAGAGTAGATCATTAATACAGTTAAAAATCAATGCTGTTTAAATTAAATGAGATGTAAATATTCTCTTTTTCTTCTGAATGCCACCCTTGTATGGAAGACTTACACCCCTAGGACTTTTGTAAGAACGGTTTGTATAGTCGAGTGCATTGGATCGTGCTGATATAATGGGCAGTTGTTTACGTTGGTAAGGAAATATTAAACCATCTCTATCTCACTCAGATCCTATCCCTTATCTGCTTCTAGCACTCCACCTCATATTTGTATTATTCCCCTGTTTTCTTCGGTCCTAAGTTAGAAACCGGCCTCTATTCGTAGGTTATGTTTTAGTGCCAGACTGCTCATACCAAACGAATACCAGACGGACTCGTCCATCTGCTGGCTGTCGTTGCGAAGCATTCCTTCCAACCACCCAGGCGAAATGCTTCCATACTCCTCCGCTCTCGCCGCTCACCTAGGCCTGGACTTTGCTATGTGTTAAGAAATGTGTAACTAACTTTAATTTAAATTTAATTTAATAAATTGCCTCACCCGAAGATGGTTTAGGATGCAGATGCTAAATAATTTCTGCTAACATTAAATAAAGTAAATCATAATTGGAAACCAAAAACAAAAAAGTAATAAACAAAAAGAAAGAAAAGTAAAAATATGTATACTGGGTGGAAGGGAAGCTATTACATTCCTTCTTATATGGCTTCATAGAATCACGTGAAGGAATACTCCAAGCAGCTTTTTCACACGTGCAGGAAGTCGACAACGTTGCGTTGAGGTTGGTCAGGGAATTGAACTGGTTTGTGGATGTAAACAGGTCAAAAATAGCACTAACGATTTTGATTAAAATACCATATATTTAAGATATCTTATTACAAAATGTATATCTACCTCGAATTTTCTGGGATGTCCTCAGAACGCTCTGCCGTTTGGATGACTTTCACGTAACTGGTAAACCATATGACACAGACAAAATGCTATTACCCAAAAAATTTGGATGTTGTTAAAATATGACTAATGCATTTTTTATGGTATTAACCATTTCGAAGATATTCCTTATTATTTCTATCAATTTTGTAACACTTATACTTTTCTCAAAGTTCACTGTTGTATCTCTTGGCCATTCAAAGAGAACGGAATTTCAAATCTAACACATAGCGGCCAGCTTTAAAAGCTTTTACTATCACTTAAAGCATACTGTATTCCCATATTCCCCTTGTACCTACAATAAAATTAGCATTAAGATAATTTCTGCAAATGTTTATCCCGATTAACATGAAGTAGATTGTAGAAATAGTTTGTACAAGAGTAGAGAAAGTCATGTGAGTGCCACACATCACATTGTTAATGATAAAACTATTTTCAACCAGTTGTTTTTGTCCAGTTGCTAAATGTGTAGTAAACGTGGAGTAGAAGAAACTCAGCTTTGTGCGTATTACCCGCCAGCTATCGTAACCAGCACGGTAAATATTATTAATGATACTAAACTCAACAAGTGACGGCGACATGATGCGAAGTTCTAAACGCATGTACTTCCAAGAAGGGAGTGTAAATATTCTGGAAGAGCGGAGCGGAGCGGCAAAAGAAAAGAGCAAAGGAAAATCAAATTAGGAGCGACTGTGAGCTAGGTTCGTGCAAAATCGAATTAACAATACCTACGTTTAATTTGAAACGTTGAAAGTGCAAATGCGCAGAGTTCAAACAATTACAAGAAAACATAACCTCATTCGCCTAATCTCATTGAACAATGGGATACCACTCTGTAACTTTTAACTTTCTTGTCTGTTCACAAAACTTGTCGAAAATCACTAACCGAGCTACATTATAGTCTGCTCGGCCGAGAATATTCTCACACAAACAATGACATACAGGGCTGGGCAGTTAAACTGACCCGGCCCCATCTCATTGTATAGGATTTGTAAAGAGCTGATGTTGGCTATCCTTCCTTCGGCGTGTTTACTTTCATTATTGCTATTAGTTCTGATATCGAACCTATGGTTTCAGCAAATAAATTATCATTTAAAATGGAATTAATAAATAAAGAAGTAATTATAATAGTAATAAGTTATCGGTAAAGAATTGGTAATGAAACCAACTTAACAGAATCACTTTAAAGCTGAATATCACAGGAATACGTTGTATAAAGTTAGAATGTATATTTGTCAGTACAGGGAAATTAGTCTTTGGTCACTGGCTAGAGAGGTAATTAGCATTGGCTGGATTCCTTAGGCCAGTTCGGGAATTCATCGAGTAGCTAGACGAGCGTAATTGAGGAGCGCTTTTTCAAAACTCGATAGATGCACAAAATGCGTTTCTGAAAAAAACAGTTTTTTCTATTTATTGGCAATACTAATTGCTTTGCACAGCAAATATATTAATCATTCAATTCTCCTTCCTGATACTGTCTCATTGAATGTGAAAAGAAACAAATAGTATAGTTTAACAGGTGCAAATTTGGGGTTTGAAAATGCGGAGTTTTTTTCAAAAACCGATAGATGCTGATTAACTTTTCTGCGTGAGCAAGAAATTAAGACATGAAATTTCGTTATTTTTGTCATTTATTGTTTTTATTGCTTTTTGTTTATGTATCTCTTTTTATTTATTTTCACCTCTTTATAATACATAATGTACTATATAACCAACATATTAATGTTTATAAGGATTATTTTATTAGGTATAAACTTGGAAACTAAGTACTGCCACATTCACAATAACATATTTTGTTTTATTTATATAATAAACATACTGAATACACAAAGAAATTTCACACAATATAAGTAAGCGTTCACCTTTATTAGTGCTTGTGCAGTCTGTACATAGTTTTTAGTTCGTTTCTCTTTTCCACATCTGCCTCTGTCTTAATCTTCATCAATCCCATTGAGCATGTGTCAGTGTGTGGTGTACAGTATGAAAGATTGAGGAAGTTGTAAAATATGTTTTTATATGTTGACAATGAGCAGACTGGTAGATTTCTTAATCTTCTTTCGTTGCAGAAGTTGGTCCGCATTTTTCTGATATTAAGTTCTGGAGGTAAATATCCTCTAATTGATTTTGCTCTTCCATAGTGGCTTTCTCTACATCTGTACTTCTTAATGTCTTGCTTTATAGCAGCAGTAATGCCCTTCTGTAACATTCCTATTCTGTCACCTCCTCTGGTTTTATCTGGCGCATTCCCAGATAAGTGGGGCCCTAATGACCAAGTTGTCGACGGGCCCTTAAACCCAACACACTCACTCACCCCAGATAAGTGAAATTTTCTAGCCAGGAGAGATAATCTGACTTTTGACACCCCTGTGATTCCTTGGAGGCTTTAGTTTTAGGATTTCGTGGAGTGCACTCGAGACTGGAGTATGAGTTTTCCTTGACTTGCAGTTTGATTTCGTTTCCTTGTTTTTGCAATTTCTACTTCCAGCGCATTCTACGACTGGTACAGTTCCACAATCTGAGCTCCTGTCCATTGTGCATAGTACAGTGCAGTGTCTCAATGCTATGTAAGTATAACAAAGCTTGTAGAAGCACCTGCCTGCTGTGCAAGGGGTCCCGGGTTCGATTCCCGGCAGGGAGGTAGGAATTTTTCTCCAGCCAAGATTATTCTTCATCCTTCCCTGAGTCTGGAGGTATGAATGAAAGTGTGAATGTGTGTGAATTTAACGTATAAAAACCCCAAAGACCTAAAAACCCACTGTTAAACGAGTAACACCGTTGCCAATAGACAAGGTCGCCGATATGACCTCTGCAGTTAAAGGCGGGATATAAATGGAACAAAAAGCTTGCAGAAATGAATGTGAAATCCAAGCGCACCACCTGAGTTCGCAGTTATTTCCAACAGAGCAGCAGAAATGATTGAGAATTCCAAAAATCGCAACAGTGAGATGGCAGTCAATGCCAACATGCGTTTCATAGAATTCAGGTTGCTACACTTTGGATTATAAAATCATAATATTGCATCTATCGACCTTTGCTTTAACTGAGCAAGTGCATCAGTTTTGAAAAAACTGCTTCTACACAGAACAAGAATCGAATTTTGCAAAATCTGATTTCACAGAACGATGCAGAAGGTGAAAATTATGCCGATACTATATATAACTCAATTTCGTAAAATGTTGCATCTATCGAGTTTTGAAAAAACGCTCCTCAATTAGTGCAGTAAAATAAAGTTGTCAGATGAACTACCGTGGCTGGACATGGGAATCTTGCTGATTTCTGACGAAGTCAGTCAGGGTGGAAATGAAGACATTGAGACTGATAGAACCCCTTCCGTCTTAATGAGGAGGATTCCACAGTCTATTCCAAACATACGTTTCATTTGGCAGTCCCCCCTGGACCTCTGTCCCAATGTATACTCCAACTAGGTGGTTCATTCAGTTCTTGAAGAAGGTCATGAAAGCTCGACACCATGGAGTTTGATGTGGCCGAAATCTAGACATTTATATATTGTTACGTGTAGCCATAATCAATAAAGTATAAGTGTTATTTATTTATGCCAACAAACTTACTGTTTGTGGGTTTAAACACACAAGTCGTGTGTGGGCAATGTTTGAGAGGTAAGCGGAGGGTCTGTGGTTCAAATCCCACTGTGGCATTGAATTTCTCATTTCCAGTTCTACCTCTCAGAGTATATATATAAATACCAAATTTGATTATTAAGGGACACTGGAAGTGAAATTTTGGTCAAAATTGTCAAAAAGTCGAAAATTGTTTTTTTACCTTAAAATATTCCTGGGAACACCTGCGCATTTGGATCAGCTAACATTTTTCATACCCCTCACTCCATGTGGTCATTACGGCCCTTTCAAATAGCGCTCTTCCCTTAACGTACACAGAATGCTCCTACATAAAAGTCTGTTTTTCTCAAAACTACATTTCTGCACATTCCAAAAGAAGGTCGCGCCTGAGTTTTGCTTCAAATTCAATGAAAATTTCCAAAAGTATTCATAAATAGCAGCTAAACAAAACTATGTTTCAATATTGATGTTATCATTAACATGAATTCCAAAAACATTTTTTTTTGTATGAAAAATATCAATAATTTTTAAGATTAAATTTTCTTTGTTATTAAAAAAATATGTAGAGCATAATCAGCAAACGTATTTGAAATATCTCTTCATACAATTATTACCCATGTTTTAGAGTATCATTTCTGCCAATATAAATGAATTTTGAAAAGTCAATAGACGCGAGTTACATTTTGAAAATGTGCCTATTAAATTCATAAAATAATTTATATATCATAAACGAATTATCCAATTTTAATGACATTTGGTGTAGCTCCTATTCTCATATAAATACAAACACAGTAAAAATTTCAGAAAAATCTATCAAAAAATGTATAACTTTCAAATTTCACTCCCAGTGTCCCTTAAGTAATCTTTCGTTTTTTGAGTTATACTGTTCACAACACACACAAGAACCTTTTTCTAAAAGTGCCCTTTTTTATTCAGGAAGTCTTAAAACATATTTTCCGGTGAAATATCGATATTGAATTTTTGGGTGAAATACAATCCTTTTCTAACGACTAAGAACATACGCAATAGAGAAAATAAAAATTAGTAAATAAAATTTGTCATTTTATTCTTCGTGTACCTAGATATATTTTGAGTCACATATTTATGTACAGTTCCTTGTATATACAATGTTGTTGTTGTTGTTGTTAGCTAATGCTGGATTTCTGACAGTGAAGTCATTAATCCTCTTGCTCTCCAATATTTTTCACTGATGGATGGGGCACTAGAAGTGGCCGGGCATATTTGAAGGTGGTCTCGATCCATTTCCTCTTGCAGATCACATAGAGGACAGAGTGGTGAAGAATATATCCCAATTCTGTTCAAATGTTTTGCCAGACAATCATGTCCTGTAATCAACCTGAAGGTTGCAACTGCTGTTTTTCGAGGATACTCAGGAATTACTGTTTGAATGTTTGGTAGTTCCCATCTTTTATTCTTTGATTTTTCATAGTAATACTTTGCAATAATTTTTTGGACTTCAGAGTTGACTAATCTTTTAGCTGCATAAAATGGTAGATTAACTATAGATTTTTGTACACCGCTGGTACCCTTTTTTGCAAGAAAATCAGCTTTGTCATTACCACTCAGTCCACAGTGAGCTGGTATCCGATATATACATTGTGAAGTAAGTATATTTTGATGCCACAATGTAGCTGTTGTTCGACACGGTCAATAAAGAAACTTCTTCCCCCGCCCGCCGCCTCCCCAACCCCAACCCCCCCCCCCTTTTAAGAATCCGATGGATAGTGCAGAAGGGGAGGTTGAGTGTCAGAAAGGCTCATGTTTTGGGGAATCATTTTTCACACGCAGGGTGTTTGGGTCGGTCAGTTTGGTATGACGTCTACTGATGGAAGAGGGATGGTATTGGAGAGAGGGGAGAAGGAGGTAGCAAATGTCTAACACCATAGCATACGCGATCCAATTTTCCAGTTCACCAGTCTGTAACAAGAAACACAAATTTTAGCAAAAGTTCTGTTTTAAAAAATAACAACTTAAAAAGAAAGCATTTGCGATTGCAATATCTACTCATTATGTCTCTCTCTCTCTTTCACAGACACACACACACACACACACACACACACACACACACACACACACACACACACAGTAGCTTGGTAATTTATCCTTACAATTTGAATTTAGGTTGCACTTGTCCAATAGCCTTGTGTTTCTTTGGAGACCTTTGAAAATGTTACTTAATACACTTAAACAAAGGGTTAATTAACACCCTTAGAACACTGTAAAGGACCAAAAATAAACAAAATGAATCAAAAGACACTGGGAAGACACTAGAGCAACCAGAAATAGTACAGGAAGAAAACCGCGCAGAGAAAGTCATGTAAATGTAATACGTTTTTAAGCAGTATTTTGTTGTTTAACGACGCTGTCAATTGCCAGGATCGCATTAGTGTCCTGCAGGAGTTCTTTTACATGCCAGTATATCTACTGACATGGAGCTGTCGTTTTTAAGCACTTTAAAAACCATCGGTCTCGGCCGGATTTGAACCCGCGACCTAGGGATCAGTAGACCAGCGTTTAGCCAACTGAGCCACAATGTAATACGTGACATTTCTATTTCAATCATATAGAAAATTGTAGTAATTGTTTGTAGAAGAGTGAGTATAGAAAGAAACGAGAATGTGTTTCGTAAAAGAAAAGTTAGTAGTGAAAATCATGTGAACGTAATATGTAGCATTTCTATTTCAAAATATAGACAATTGTAAGAATTGATTGTATAAGAGGGAGTAGAGAAAGAACTGATTATGTTTCGTAAACGAAAAGTTAGTACAGAAAGCCATGTAACTGTAGTAAAAATCACAGAAAATTGCATAAATTGTATGTTGAAGGGCGAGTACAGAAAACCATGTTAATGTTACAGTAAAACGGATGGCATAAAAACCTTGTCCATGAAAAACACACTTAAACGTGCCAATTTTCATGATTATTGGTCATTAAGTGCTGGAGTTTATCCACTTCATGCACACCAACATAAATTTATTATATAGATACACTAGAGTCTCGCGAATCCGAGATAATTGGGGGGGGGGGGGGTGAGGGTACATCGGATTTGATATAACTCGAACTATATAGATCAGCACAGGGAGAAAATCATTAAAGGAAGGACTAAAATCAGAAACAACCAAACTGTACGATTTATTATACCCTAGCGCGGTCTTTAAGCGCTACGGGCTGCCAATAATCTATCACAGTAAAACGGTTCTTTAATATATACGATTGTAAGACAATAAGATAGGAAAGACGCGCTCTATTATCATAAGCAATCTGATTGTGTTATTCCGAAGAAATCGAGAGTGAGTCACGAGTGATTTTGTATATTCTGAGGTTAAGTTTACTAAATCATTCACAAGTATACACGAATAGTGCTCCATTAGCTTGTGAAATACATTTAACACAATTTGTTTCTCATCAGTTTTTAACAGTTTTCCCTTAGCGTGTTTTCTGTAACTCTCAGCACTCGGTTATGTTATTGCAACTCATAAGTTAGCCGCCATATTCCTTACTGGCCGACTGGCATATTCTGTTCACGAGTTCATAATTTAAAAACGACTCAATTCTTAGTCAGTGGGGCTTTCTCTGTTCTCAAATATAACTTATAAGTGCAGTATATCACAAGGGAAATATTAAACATAATTGTGAACATATTTTAAACAGCAATAACATTAAAAACTGCTGGATCTATTTTCTTTTCTTCCTGAGAGTGCTTCGGTCAGGCTACGAGCGTTTGTGTATTCCAAGTAGCTTGCTTATTTCGGCAGCACTTTAGTTTTAACAGCAGTCGTTTGTCAATAAAGAAGGTTATGTAATACAGGCCATAAGTAAATTAAAGTTATGTAATATTATTTTTTAGGTTTATGTTGAGCTAAATAATGAGCATGCACATTCACTGAACAAAATTTAATGTATCAATACTTTGGTTCAAGAAGTTATGTGCGGAGATATGTTTGTGGATTTTGGCATTAAAATCGGCAAGTAATGTGTGTTGGCAACACTGATCGGAAGGCGTAAGCCCTTGATTATCGGGTCATGAGTTAAATAGTCAACATAAGTCCCGCTTACTTCAAGGTCACCTCACCAACATTTCTACAGTATGTTTTTCCAAATCATGAGTGTCTAATTCGCATTTTAAACACGATTTTTACCCTGCGAAAAAGTATTTTCCCTCTCTAATTTTCAAAACTGGTCCATATAAAAAGTTACAGATTAGATAAGGTTTCTATTTTCTCTACTATGTACGTATAGTACGTAGAGGAACTATTGTACCTATTCCACCCAAAAGTTTGATGTCGAAATTTCACCGGAAATATGTTTTGAGGCCCCCTGAATCGCCCGTATTTGTGTGTGTCTGTGAACAGCGTAACTCAAAAATGAAGTCGGTTAAAAACCAAAGTTGGTATTTAAGTTTAATACCTCTCTAGGAAGCAACACGAAGATTTTGAACAAAATCCCTCCACCCTAAACTACCCTTTACATGGAAAACTTTTCAAAAATGTTTATTTTCTCGAAAATGGTTCTAATGATTTTGATTAAAACGCTACATGTTTAAGATATTTTTTATTTCAAATGAAATGTATATTTTGAATTTTCTGGCTATAGCCCACATAGTTCTCTCTTGACACTTTTGCATAACTAGTAAACCATAAGAGATAGACCAAACCTTACTATGCAAAAAATTGTAGATTTCGTTAAAATACAATTTATGACCAAATGATTTTTTTTAATGTGAAGTGAACCATTTCGAAGATATTCCTTATTTGTGTGAGTTTTGGAATACTTAAAGTTTCGTCATATGGGAGATCGTTATTCATTTTTTATGTCTTAGTCGTGCAAAAAGAACGGAATCTGAAAGCTTCAAAAGATTTGACTATCGCACAAAGCCTACTGTATTCTAATATTCCCCTTGTACCTACAAGGAAATTAGCAATAAGATAATTTCTGCAAATGTTTATCTCAACTAACATGAAGATGGAGGAATAAGATAAATAAGGAAATAATGAAGCTATTAACAGTGAAGCAACAAGAATCTAAAGTAAGAACAAATTAGAAGCTAAAAACTTCACTTATCTTAGTAATATTGCAACATCTTTTAGCTGCAAAACACCTTGCAATATTACTAAGATACGTGAAGCTTTTAGTTTCTAATTTGTTCTTACTTTAGATGGAGGAATAAGAGTTTGTAAGAATGGCTAGCACAAGCGTAGAGAAAGTCATGTGAGTGCAACACATCAGATCTTTAGATATGCTATTCACAGACGGAAACATACTCTCGCGCGCGCACACACACACACACACACACACACACACACACACACACACACACACACACGCACGCACGCACAGAGAGAGAGAGAGACAGGCACCTTTCCCTAAAAATGACTTTTCTGGATTGATGGGGCCTCATAACATGTATTTTGGTGTAATCTACGTTATGAATTTTGGAATGAAATCTATAGCTACCATCCAAAAGATAACCAGTCGTAGTATTTGCAATCTTCAATCAACTAAATCTAATGCCTTTAAACGTGCATTCTTGTATAGGTATAAGTATATTTTGCGTATCTTGGAAACGGCTTTAACGGTTTGGATCAAATATTGTATTCAGATAAAGTTTTGCTTATTAAGTTCATCCATATAGGTGTCTTTCTTGAAAAAAAGAACTTCTATTTTACACACAAAAAACATTCTTTAATTTCCTCTTCTACAAATAATTCATGCAATTTTCTGTATGTTTGAAATAGAAATGCTACCTATTATATTCACAGTTTTCTCGACTCACTTTTAGTTAATATTAGCATAAATTATAATGGTAAACCACTCAAAGCAGTTGATGATGCCAAATACTTAGGCATCACTTTCGACAGAAAGCTAAGTTGGAAAAAACATATAACAAACATCTCAGAAAAGGTTGAAAAGAAATTGCAAATCCTGAAAAGGTTAGCTGGTGCTAAATGGGGCTGCTCAAGGAGAGTCCTTAACACAACATACAAAATGTATATTAAACCAAACCTCTTGTACTGTTCTGAAGCTTTAATAACAGCAGCAAATGCTAACATCAATAAACTTGAACAAATACAAAATCAGGCTCTTCGCCTAATCACTGGAGCAGTTAAATCCACACCTATTGATGCCATGCTTGCCTTAACACGGACCCCATCAATAACAACAAAAATAGAAGAACAAGCATTGCTCCAACACGAGAAAATGTTACGACTGCCAAACTCTAAATGGACAAAAGAGAACCTCCCCCCTTCAATCCTTAAAACTCATAGTAGTTTCCTAGAAAAGGTAACACAGATTAAATCCAAATTGAACATTCCTAACACCAGAGAAAATCTACTTATTAGAGAAAATCCATTGGAATTATTGCAACCTAACTTCAATTTGGAATTAATAGAGGAAATAAGTAAATCAGACACACCAAAAGAAATACAAAAACTTCTAGCTCTGGAAACAATCAATACTAGGTATCCCACAGAAGAATGGCTGCACATATATACTGATGGATCCTCGAAGGAAAACCTTACTGGAGCTGGAGTTACGTGTTCACATTTTTCCTTTTATCATTCTGTTGGCAGAGACACAACAAATTATGATGGAGAAATAGAGGCTATATACATTGCTCTCCGACAATTATTAAATCTTCCCTTAAATAAATTTAACAAGGCAGTAATTCTTTCGGATTCTAAAGCTGCAATTCAGGGAATATGTTCAAATACTACAAAGAAGTCAACAAAAATTAGAGAATGCTACAAAATGTTAACACAACTCCAAAAAGTTAATAAGACTGTTCATCTCCAATGGATTCCAGCACACTGTGGAGTCATGGGGAACGAAGCTGCAGACTCACTTGCAAAGAAAGGCACAACAATAAAACAAAAGTCAAAATTCAATTTCTCATATTCCTCAATAAAACGCTTGATCATTAAACATTTTTGTCATTCATACCTACAAGAAATAGAAACAAATGCCAAAGATAAAAAATGGATTACACTACTTTCCAACCCAGATATAATCCCCCAGAGACCAAGGAAAACAGCTGTTGCAGCCTTCCGACTATTGACAAATCACGACTGCTTAGCAAGTCATCTCTACAGAATAGGTATCTCAGCCTCACCGATATGTGTCCTGTGTAACGATCCAGCAGAAATGAATGAAGAACACTTGAAGACCTGTGAAGCATAAAGATCAGAAGAAACTACAGTTCAAAAGTATTGGAAAGCACGAATGCTAATGGCTTCATTGCCAGATGCAAGGCACTAGAAAACAACAACAACAACAACTTTTAGTTAATACATTTATATCTCTGTCTCTACTCAATCATCTATAAACAACTTTCCTAAAAACAGGCGATTTACCCCCCCCCCACCCAAAAAAACATTTTTATTATCCCTTTTACAAATAAATCATACAATTTTCTGTATGCTTAAAACAGGAATACTACGTGTTACATTCACACTGTTTTCTCTACTCACTTTTAGGTAAGACATTCACATCTCATTCTCTACTCACTCTCATCTATAAGGGGATGTTTCTATGCATGTAACCGTTAATCTCGATAAGCGCTTGACTGATTATCGCGAAATTCAGCACGTATATGTAGTTTTATTATGCTATCCATTTTATTACACAATATATTACTTTTACATGGTTTTCTCTATCCGCTTTTCTTTTACGTAACACATATATCCTTCTCTGCTCGCCCTTTAACATGCAATTCATACAATTTTCTATTATTGAAATATAAATGTAACGTATTATGTCTAAATAACTATCTTCTCCGGAAAAAAACGATTAAAAACAGGTACTAAGTTGGTAAAACGAGTAAAGAAGAAGCGGAATGAGCAGGATAGTGCGGAAGTAGGCAGGCATGAAGACTGGGATATTGTGTCACCCTTGAAAAGACGCGGTCAAGCCAAACATCAAAGGCCCCCCTCTCACAATCTCCAAGGCTAAACAACCAGCAGCCCTAAGGATCAGTTAGACAACCCTCGACAGATTACTTACGTCAGAATGACAAATGAAAGACGGGACAAACCTGAATGAATATAAAACAGAGTGGCCGGGCCGGGCCGGGTCGGGACGGGGCGGTGATTAATGAATCTGCTAGCCATGGCAGATGGTCACCGCAACATCTTCCATCGTGGGCAAATTCCTCAACACTTCAGAAACTGGACAGTGTTTGGCTGCTTTTCCGTGATTTTAAACATGCTCACTCGTCAGGAAGCAAATGTAGGCCGTTGCTAACATGGAAGAATGAGAAGAATTCTATATGTTATATACTAGCCGTGCTGAGGTACGTCGTACCGCAACGTGTGCGTCTAGAGTTCAGGAGATCACGGGTTCGATCACAGCGGCCGGCTACCTCACCCATGGTTTTCTTAGGGGTTTCCTCGGGCCACTAGGCGAGTGCTAAGTAGATTCATTATATCCCCTGAATTTCTTGCCCCTCCGTTCCACTTCACTTCCCACTTCAATTCAGCCTTTATCTGGCTGGTCTCTTTCAAGGTAGTAAGTGTCGGCGAGCACCTCGACGTTTCATTCACATATTGGTGGGACAGACCCCGGTCTCTGTACGCCCTTGCGAGACGTCTACACCACTGTTGTCGAGACGCTGCCCTCTGCACTATCGTGACCCCTTGGATCGGCCGTTTTGTTTCCTCTTGCCCCTTCCTTCCTCCCCGGGGTGCCCCACAAGGGCCATAGGTACAAAAGACCTTCAACGTCAGGTCGACGTGCTGAATTCCCTTAGCGCCGTCCTGTTCTATCTTATGATTAAGATATTTTATGACAAATGAAACGTATATCTTAGGCGGCACCGTGGCTGAGCGGTTCGACCTTTCGCCTATCACTAAGGCGGCCCGAGTTCAATCCCGAAGAACCCGCATGTGGTATTTTTGGTAGACAAAGCGGCGTCTGGGGGTTTTCGGGTTCTCCGGTTTCACCCGCCACTTATTCCACTTATTGCTCCACTATCACCTTTCCAATCATCGATTTCACCTACATTTCATATTATACTCTATCTCACTCTCATACCGACCACTTCACTCTGTCTGGTACATAGGTTCCTGTGTTCCCCGACAGACGTCTGACTCTAGGCACTGGCTTGTAAGTCCTACATAAGGGGAGGGTAATCACTTCCTCACTCTCATACTTGCAGGTGTTCACTCTGTCTGGTACATAGGTTCCTGTGTTCCCCGACAGACGTCTGACTCTAGGCACTGGCTTGTAAGTCCTACATAAGGGGAGGGTAATCACTTCCTCACTCTCATACTTGCAGGTGTTCACTCTGTCTGGTACATAGGTTCCTGTGTTCCCCGACAGACGTCTGACTCTAGGCACTGGCTTGTAAGTACTACATAAGGGGAGGGTAATCACTTCCTCACTCTCATACTTGCAGGTGTTTACTCTGTCTGGTACATAGGTTCCTGTGTTCCCTGACACAGTCTGACTCTAGACACTCTCTTGTAAGTCCTACATAAGGGGAGGGTAATCACTTCCTCACTCTCATTCTTGCAGGTGTTCACTCTGTCTGGTACATAGGTCCCTGTGTTCCCTGACAGACGTCTGACTCTAGACACTGTCTTGTAAGTCCTACATAAGGGGAGGGTAATCACTTCCTCACTCTCATACTTGCAGGTGTTCACTCTGTCTGGTACATAGGTCCCTGTGTTCCCTGACAGACGTCTGACTCTAGACACTGTCTTGTAAGTCCTACATAAGGGGAGGGTAATCACTTCCTCACTCTCATACTTGCAGGAGTTCACTCTGTCTGGTACATAGGTTCCTGTGTTCCCTGACAGACGTCTGACTCTAGACACTGACTTGTAAGTCCTACATAAGGGGAGGGTAATCACTTCCTCACTCTCATACTTCCAGGTGTTCACTATGTCTGGTACATAGGTTCCTGTGTTCCCTGACAGACGTCTGACTCTAGACACTGACTTGTAAGTCCTACATAAGGGGAGGGTAATCACTTCCTCACTCTCATACTTGCAGGTGTTCACTCTGTCTGGTACATAGGTTCCTGTGTTCCCCGACAGACGTCTGACTCTAGACACTGTCTTGTAAGTCCTACATAAGGGGAAGGTAATCACTTCCTCACTCTCATACTTGCAGGTGTTCACTCTGTCTGGTACATAGGTTCCTGTGTTCCCTGACACACGTCTGACTCTAGACACTCTCTTGTAAGTCCTACATAAGGGGAGGGTAATCACTTCCTCACTCTCATACTTGCAGGTGTTCACTCTGTCTGGTACATAGGTTCCTGTGTTTCCTGACAGACGTCTGACCCTAGACACCGACTTGTAAGTCCTACATAAGGGGAGGGTAATCACTTCCTCACTCTCATACTTGCAGGTGTTCACTCTGTCTGGTACATAGGTTCCTGTGTTCCCCGACAGACGTCTGACTCTAGACACTGTCTTGTAAGTCCTACATAAGGGGAGGGTAATCACTTCCTCTCTCTCATACTTGCAGGTGTTCACTCTGTCTGCTACATAGATTCCTGTGTTCCCTGACAGACGTCTGACTCTAGACACCGACTTGTAAGTCCTACATAAGGGGAGGGTAATCACTTCCTCTCTCTCATACTTGCAGGTGTTCACTCTGTCTGGTACATAGGTTCCTGTGTTTCCTGACAGACGTCTAACCCTAGACACCGACTTGTAAGTGCTACATAAGGGAAGGGTAATCACTTCCTCTCTCTCATACTTGCAGGTGTTCACTCTGTCTGGTACATAGGTTCCTGTGTTTCCTGACAGACGTCTAACCCTAGACACCGACTTGTAAGTCCTACATAAGGGGAGGGTAATCACTTCCTCACTCTCATACTTGCAGGTGTTCACTCTGTCTGGTACATAGGTTCCTGTGTTTCCTGACAGACGTCTGACCCTAGACACTGGCTTGTAAGTCCTACATAAGGGGAGGGTAATCACTTCCTCACTCTCATACTTGCAGGTGTTCACTCTGTCTGGTACATAGGTTCCTGTGTTCCCCGACAGACGTCTGACCCTAGACACTGGCTTGTAAGTCCTACATAAGGGGAGGGTAATCACTTCCTCACTCTCATACTTGCAGGTGTTCACTCTGTCTGGTACATAGGTTCCTGTGTTTCCTGACAGACGTCTGACCCTAGACACCGACTTGTAAGTCCTACATAAGGGGAGGGTAATCACTTCCTCACTCTCATACTTGCAGGTGTTCACTCTGTCTGGTACATAGGTTCCTGTGTTTCCTGACAGACGTCTAACCCTAGACACCGACTTGTAAGTCCTACATAAGGGGAGCGTAATCACTTCCTCTCTCTCATACTTGCAGGTGTTCACTCTGTCTGGTACATAGGTTCCTGTGTTCCCCGACAGACGTCTGACCCTAGACACCGACTTGTAAGTCCTACATAAGGGGAGGGTAATCACTTCCTCACTCTCATACTTGCAGGTGTTCACTCTGTCTGGTACATAGGTTCATGTGTTTCCTGACAGACGTCTAACCCTAGACACCGACTTGTAAGTCCTACGTAAGGGGAGGGTAATCACTTCCTCTCTCTCATACTTGCAGGTGTTCACTCTGTCTGGTACATAGGTTCCTCTGTTCCCCGACAGACGTCTGACCCTAGACACCGACTTGTAAGTCCTACATAAGGGGAGGGTAATCACTTCCTCTCTCTCATACTTGCAGGTGTTCACTCTGTCTGGTACATAGGTTCCTGTGTTCCCCGACAGACGTCTGACCCAAGACACTGGCTTGTAAGTCCTACATAAGGGGAGGGTAATCACTTCCTCACTCTCATACTTGCAGGTGTTCACTCTGTCTGGTACATAGGTTCCTGTGTTCCCCGACAGACGTCTGACTCTAGGCACTGGCTTGTAAGTACTACATAAGGGGAGGGTAATCACTTCCTCACTCTCATACTTGCAGGTGTTTACTCTGTCTGGTACATAGGTTCCTGTGTTCCCTGACACAGTCTGACTCTAGACACTCTCTTGTAAGTCCTACATAAGGGGAGGGTAATCACTTCCTCACTCTCATTCTTGCAGGTGTTCACTCTGTCTGGTACATAGGTCCCTGTGTTCCCTGACAGACGTCTGACTCTAGACACTGTCTTGTAAGTCCTACATAAGGGGAGGGTAATCACTTCCTCACTCTCATACTTGCAGGTGTTCACTCTGTCTGGTACATAGGTCCCTGTGTTCCCTGACAGACGTCTGACTCTAGACACTGTCTTGTAAGTCCTACATAAGGGGAGGGTAATCACTTCCTCACTCTCATACTTGCAGGAGTTCACTCTGTCTGGTACATAGGTTCCTGTGTTCCCTGACAGACGTCTGACTCTAGACACTGACTTGTAAGTCCTACATAAGGGGAGGGTAATCACTTCCTCACTCTCATACTTGCAGGTGTTCACTATGTCTGGTACATAGGTTCCTGTGTTCCCTGACAGACGTCTGACTCTAGACACTGACTTGTAAGTCCTACATAAGGGGAGGGTAATCACTTCCTCACTCTCATACTTGCAGGTGTTCACTCTGTCTGGTACATAGGTTCCTGTGTTCCCCGACAGACGTCTGACTCTAGACACTGTCTTGTAAGTCCTACATAAGGGGAAGGTAATCACTTCCTCACTCTCATACTTGCAGGTGTTCACTCTGTCTGGTACATAGGTTCCTGTGTTCCCTGACACACGTCTGACTCTAGACACTCTCTTGTAAGTCCTACATAAGGGGAGGGTAATCACTTCCTCACTCTCATACTTGCAGGTGTTCACTCTGTCTGGTACATAGGTTCCTGTGTTTCCTGACAGACGTCTGACCCTAGACACCGACTTGTAAGTCCTACATAAGGGGAGGGTAATCACTTCCTCACTCTCATACTTGCAGGTGTTCACTCTGTCTGGTACATAGGTTCCTGTGTTCCCCGACAGACGTCTGACTCTAGACACTGTCTTGTAAGTCCTACATAAGGGGAGGGTAATCACTTCCTCACTCTCATACTTGCAGGTGTTCACTCTGTCTGGTACATAGGTTCCTGTGTTTCCTGACAGACGTCCAACCCTAGACACCGACTTGTAAGTGCTACATAAGGGAAGGGTAATCACTTCCTCTCTCTCATACTTGCAGGTGTTCACTCTGTCTGGTACATAGGTTCCTGTGTTTCCTGACAGACGTCTAACCCTAGACACCGACTTGTAAGTCCTACATAAGGGGAGGGTAATCACTTCCTCACTCTCATACTTGCAGGTGTTCACTCTGTCTGGTACATAGGTTCCTGTGTTTCCTGACAGACGTCTGACCCTAGACACTGGCTTGTAAGTCCTACATAAGGGGAGGGTAATCACTTCCTCACTCTCATACTTGCAGGTGTTCACTCTGTCTGGTACATAGGTTCCTGTGTTCCCCGACAGACGTCTGACCCTAGACACTGGCTTGTAAGTCCTACATAAGGGGAGGGTAATCACTTCCTCACTCTCATACTTGCAGGTGTTCACTCTGTCTGGTACATAGGTTCCTGTGTTTCCTGACAGACGTCTGACCCTAGACACCGACTTGTAAGTCCTACATAAGGGGAGGGTAATCACTTCCTCACTCTCCTACTTGCAGGTGTTCACTCTGTCTGGTACATAGGTTCCTGTGTTTCCTGACAGACGTCTAACCCTAGACACCGACTTGTAAGTCCTACATAAGGGGAGGGTAATCACTTCCTCTCTCTCATACTTGCAGGTGTTCACTCTGTCTGGTACATAGGTTCCTGTGTTCCCCGACAGACGTCTGACCCTAGACACCGACTTGTAAGTCCTACATAAGGGGAGGGTAATCACTTCCTCACTCTCATACTTGCAGGTCTTCACTCTGTCTGGTACATAGGTTCCTGTGTTTCCTGACAGACGTCTGACCCTAGACACTGGCTTGTAAGTCCTACATAAGGGGAGGGTAATCACTTCCTCACTCTCATACTTGCAGGTGTTCACTCTGTCTAGTACATAGGTTCCTGTGTTCCCCGACAGACGTCTGACCCTAGACACTGGCTTGTAAGTCCCACATAAGGGGAGGGTAATCACTTCCTCACTCTCATACTTGCAGGTGTTCACTCTGTCTGGTACATAGGTTCCTGTGTTTCCTGACAGACGTCTGACCCTAGACACCGACTTGTAAGTCCTACATAAGGGGAGGGTAATCACTTCCTCACTCTCATATTTGCAGGTGTTCACTCTGTCTGGTACATAGGTTCCTGTGTTTCCTGACAGACGTCTAACCCTAGACACCGACTTGTAAGTCCTACATAAGGGGAGGGTAATCACTTCCTCTCTCTCATACTTGCAGGTGTTCACTCTGTCTGGTACATAGGTTCCTGTGTTCCCCGACAGACGTCTGACCCTAGACACCGACTTGTAAGTCCTACATAAGGGGAGGGTAATCACTTCCTCACTCTCATACTTGCAGGTGTTCACTCTGTCTGGTACATAGGTTCATGTGTTTCCTGACAGACGTCTAACCCTAGACACCGACTTGTAAGTCCTACGTAAGGGGAGGGTAATCACTTCCTCTCTCTCATACTTGCAGGTGTTCACTCTGTCTGGTACATAGGTTCCTGTGTTCCCCGACAGACGTCTGACCCTAGACACCGACTTGTAAGTCCTACATAAGGGGAGGGTAATCACTTCCTCTCTCTCATACTTGCAGGTGTTCACTCTGTCTGGTACATAGGTTCCTGTGTTCCCCGACAGACGTCTGACCCAAGACACTGGCTTGTAAGTCCTACATAAGGGGAGGGTAATCACTTCCTCACTCTCATACTTGCAGGTGTTCACTCTGTCTGGTACATAGGTTCCTGTGTTCCCCGACAGACGTCTGACTCTAGGCACTGGCTTGTAAGTACTACATAAGGGGAGGGTAATCACTTCCTCACTCTCATACTTGCAGGTGTTTACTCTGTCTGGTACATAGGTTCCTGTGTTCCCTGACACAGTCTGACTCTAGACACTCTCTTGTAAGTCCTACATAAGGGGAGGGTAATCACTTCCTCACTCTCATTCTTGCAGGTGTTCACTCTGTCTGGTACATAGGTCCCTGTGTTCCCTGACAGACGTCTGACTCTAGACACTGTCTTGTAAGTCCTACATAAGGGGAGGGTAATCACTTCCTCACTCTCATACTTGCAGGTGTTCACTCTGTCTGGTACATAGGTCCCTGTGTTCCCTGACAGACGTCTGACTCTAGACACTGTCTTGTAAGTCCTACATAAGGGGAGGGTAATCACTTCCTCACTCTCATACTTGCAGGAGTTCACTCTGTCTGGTACATAGGTTCCTGTGTTCCCTGACAGACGTCTGACTCTAGACACTGACTTGTAAGTCCTACATAAGGGGAGGGTAATCACTTCCTCACTCTCATACTTGCAGGTGTTCACTATGTCTGGTACATAGGTTCCTGTGTTCCCTGACAGACGTCTGACTCTAGACACTGACTTGTAAGTCCTACATAAGGGGAGGGTAATCACTTCCTCACTCTCATACTTGCAGGTGTTCACTCTGTCTGGTACATAGGTTCCTGTGTTCCCCGACAGACGTCTGACTCTAGACACTGTCTTGTAAGTCCTACATAAGGGGAAGGTAATCACTTCCTCACTCTCATACTTGCAGGTGTTCACTCTGTCTGGTACATAGGTTCCTGTGTTCCCTGACACACGTCTGACTCTAGACACTCTCTTGTAAGTCCTACATAAGGGGAGGGTAATCACTTCCTCACTCTCATACTTGCAGGTGTTCACTCTGTCTGGTACATAGGTTCCTGTGTTTCCTGACAGACGTCTGACCCTAGACACCGACTTGTAAGTCCTACATAAGGGGAGGGTAATCACTTCCTCACTCTCATACTTGCAGGTGTTCACTCTGTCTGGTACATAGGTTCCTGTGTTCCCCGACAGACGTCTGACTCTAGACACTGTCTTGTAAGTCCTACATAAGGGGAGGGTAATCACTTCCTCACTCTCATACTTGCAGGTGTTCACTCTGTCTGGTACATAGGTTCCTGTGTTTCCTGAAAGACGTCTAACCCTAGACACCGACTTGTAAGTGCTACATAAGGGAAGGGTAATCACTTCCTCTCTCTCATACTTGCAGGTGTTCACTCTGTCTGGTACATAGGTTCCTGTGTTTCCTGACAGACGTCTAACCCTAGACACCGACTTGTAAGTCCTACATAAGGGGAGGGTAATCACTTCCTCACTCTCATACTTGCAGGTGTTCACTCTGTCTGGTACATAGGTTCCTGTGTTTCCTGACAGACGTCTGACCCTAGACACTGGCTTGTAAGTCCTACATAAGGGGAGGGTAATCACTTCCTCACTCTCATACTTGCAGGTGTTCACTCTGTCTGGTACATAGGTTCCTGTGTTCCCCGACAGACGTCTGACCCTAGACACTGGCTTGTAAGTCCTACATAAGGGGAGGGTAATCACTTCCTCACTCTCATACTTGCAGGTGTTCACTCTGTCTGGTACATAGGTTCCTGTGTTTCCTGACAGACGTCTGACCCTAGACACCGACTTGTAAGTCCTACATAAGGGGAGGGTAATCACTTCCTCACTCTCATACTTGCAGGTGTTCACTCTGTCTGGTACATAGGTTCCTGTGTTTCCTGACAGACGTCTAACCCTAGACACCGACTTGTAAGTCCTACATAAGGGGAGGGTAATCACTTCCTCTCTCTCATACTTGCAGGTGTTCACTCTGTCTGGTACATAGGTTCCTGTGTTCTCCGACAGACGTCTGACCCTAGACACCGACTTGTAAGTCCTACATAAGGGGAGGGTAATCACTTCCTCACTCTCATACTTGCAGGTGTTCACTCTGTCTGGTACATAGGTTCCTGTGTTCCCTGACAGACGTCTGACTCTAGACACTGGCTTGTAAGTCCTACATAAGGGGAGGGTAATCACTTGCTCACTCTCATACTTGCAGGTGTTCACTCTGTCTGGTACATAGGTTCCTGTGTTCCCTGACAGACGTCTGACTCTAGACACTGTCTTGTAAGTCCTACATAAGGGGAGGGTAATCACTTCCTCACTCTCATACTTGCAGGTGTTCACTCTGTCTGCTACATAGGTTCCTGTGTTCCCTGACAGACGTCTGACTCTAGACACTGTCTTGTAAGTCCTACATAAGGGGAGGGTAATCACTTCCTCACTCTCATACTTGCAGGTGTTCACTCTGTCTGGTACATAGGTTCCTGTGTTCCCTGACACACGTCTGACCCTAGACACTGACTTGTAAGTCCTACATAAGGGGAGGGTAATCACTTCCTCACTCTCATACTTGCAGGTGTTCACTCTGTGTGGTACATAGGTTCCTGTGTTCCCTGACACACGTCTGACCCTAGACACTGACTTGTAAGTCCTACAGAAGGGGAGGGTAATCACTTCCTCACTCTCATACTTGCAGGTGTTCACTCTGTCTGGTACATAGGTTCCTGTGTTCCCTGACAGACGTCTGACTCTAGACACTGTCTTGTAAGTCCTACATAAGGGGAGGGTAATCACTTCCTCACTCTCATACTTGCAGGTGTTTACTCTGTCTGGTACATAGGTTCCTGTGTTCCCTGACACAGTCTGACTCTAGACACTCTCTTGTAAGTCCTACATAAGGGGAGGGTAATCACTTCCTCACTCTCATTCTTGCAGGTGTTCACTCTGTCTGGTACATAGGTCCCTGTGTTCCCTGACAGACGTCTGACTCTAGACACTGTCTTGTAAGTCCTACATAAGGGGAGGGTAATCACTTCCTCACTCTCATACTTGCAGGTGTTCACTCTGTCTGGTACATAGGTCCCTGTGTTCCCTGGCAGACGTCTGACTCTAGACACTGTCTTGTAAGTCCTACATAAGGGGAGGGTAATCACTTCCTCACTCTCATACTTGCAGGAGTTCACTCTGTCTGGTACATAGGTTCCTGTGTTCCCTGACAGACGTCTGACTCTAGACACTGACTTGTAAGTCCTACATAAGGGGAGGGTAATCACTTCCTCACTCTCATACTTGCAGGTGTTCACTATGTCTGGTACATAGGTTCCTGTGTTCCCTGACAGACGTCTGACTCTAGACACTGACTTGTAAGTCCTACATAAGGGGAGGGTAATCACTTCCTCACTCTCATACTTGCAGGTGTTCACTCTGTCTGGTACATAGGTCCCTGTGTTCCCTGACAGACGTCTGACTCTAGACACTGTCTTGTAAGTCCTACATAAGGGGAGGGTAATCACTTCCTCACTCTCATACTTGCAGGTGTTCACTCTGTCTGGTACATAGGTCCCTGTGTTCCCTGACAGACGTCTGACTCTAGACACTGTCTTGTAAGTCCTACATAAGGGGAGGGTAATCACTTCCTCACTCTCATACTTGCAGGAGTTCACTCTGTCTGGTACATAGGTTCCTGTGTTCCCTGACAGACGTCTGACTCTAGACACTGACTTGTAAGTCCTACATAAGGGGAGGGTAATCACTTCCTCACTCTCATACTTGCAGGTGTTCACTATGTCTGGTACATAGGTTCCTGTGTTCCCTGACAGACGTCTGACTCTAGACACTGACTTGTAAGTCCTACATAAGGGGAGGGTAATCACTTCCTCACTCTCATACTTGCAGGTGTTCACTCTGTCTGGTACATAGGTTCCTGTGTTCCCCGACAGACGTCTGACTCTAGACACTGTCTTGTAAGTCCTACATAAGGGGAAGGTAATCACTTCCTCACTCTCATACTTGCAGGTGTTCACTCTGTCTGGTACATAGGTTCCTGTGTTCCCTGACACACGTCTGACTCTAGACACTCTCTTGTAAGTCCTACATAAGGGGAGGGTAATCACTTCCTCACTCTCATACTTGCAGGTGTTCACTCTGTCTGGTACATAGGTTCCTGTGCTTCCTGACAGACGTCTGACCCTAGACACCGACTTGTAAGTCCTACATAAGGGGAGGGTAATCACTTCCTCACTCTCATACTTGCAGGTGTTCACTCTGTCTGGTACATAGGTTCCTGTGTTCCCCGACAGACGTCTGACTCTAGACACTGTCTTGTAAGTCCTACATAAGGGGAGGGTAATCACTTCCTCACTCTCATACTTGCAGGTGTTCACTCTGTCTGGTACATAGGTTCCTGTGTTTCCTGACAGACCTCTAACCTTAGACACCGACTTGTAAGTGCTACATAAGGGAAGGGTAATCACTTCCTCTCTCTCATACTTGCAGGTGTTCACTCTGTCTGGTACATAGGTTCCTGTGTTTCCTGACAGACGTCTAACCCTAGACACCGACTTGTAAGTCCTACATAAGGGGAGGGTAATCACTTCCTCACTCTCATACTTGCAGGTGTTCACTCTGTCTGGTACATAGGTTCCTGTGTTTCCTGACAGACGTCTGACCCTAGACACTGGCTTGTAAGTCCTACATAAGGGGAGGGTAATCACTTCCTCACTCTCATACTTGCAGGTGTTAACTCTGTCTGGCACATAGGTTCCTGTGTTCCCCGACAGACGTCTGACCCTAGACACTGGCTTGTAAGTCCTACATAAGGGGAGGGTAATCACTTCCTCACTCTCATACTTGCAGGTGTTCACTCTGTCTGGTACATAGGTTCATGTGTTTCCTGACAGACGTCTGACCCTAGACACCGACTTGTAAGTCCTACATAAGGGGAGGGTAATCACTTCCTCACTCTCATACTTGCAGGTGTTCACTCTGTCTGGTACATAGGTTCCTGTGTTTCCTGACAGACGTCTAACCCTAGACACCGACTTGTAAGTCCTACATAAGGGGAGGGTAATCACTTCCTCTCTCTCATACTTGCAGGTGTTCACTCTGTCTGGTACATAGGTTCCTGTGTTCCCCGACAGACGTCTGACCCTAGACACCGACTTGTAAGTCCTACATAAGGGGAGGGTAATCACTTCCTCACTCTCATACTTGCAGGTGTTCACTCTGTCTGGTACATAGGTCCCTGTGTTCCCTGACAGACGTCTGACTCTAGACACTGGCTTGTAAGTCCTACATAAGGGGAGGGTAATCACTTGCTCACTCTCATACTTGCAGGTGTTCACTCTGTCTGGTACATAGGTTCCTGTGTTCCCTGACAGACGTCTGACTCTAGACACTGTCTTGTAAGTCCTACATAAGGGGAGGGTAATCACTTCCTCACTCTCATACTTGCAGGTGTTCACTCTGTCTGCTACATAGGTTCCTGTGTTCCCTGACAGACGTCTGACTCTAGACACTGTCTTGTAAGTCCTACATAAGGGGAGGGTAATCACTTCCTCACTCTCATACTTGCAGGTGTTCACTCTGTCTGGTACATAGGTTCCTGTGTTCCCTGACACACGTCTGACCCTAGACACTGACTTGTAAGTCCTACATAAGGGGAGGGTAATCACTTCCTCACTCTCATACTTGCAGGTGTTCACTCTGTGTGGTACATAGGTTCCTGTGTTCCCTGACACACGTCTGACCCTAGACACTGACTTGTAAGTCCTACAGAAGGGGAGGGTAATCACTTCCTCACTCTCATACTTGCAGGTGTTCACTCTGTCTGGTACATAGGTTCCTGTGTTCCCTGACAGACGTCTGACTCTAGACACTGTCTTGTAAGTCCTACATAAGGGGAGGGTAATCACTTGCTCACTCTCATACTTGCAGGTGTTCACTCTGTCTGGTACATAGGTTCCTGTGTTCCCTGACAGACGTCTGACTCTAGACACTGTCTTGTAAGTCCTACATAAGGGGAGGGTAATCACTTCCTCACTCTCATACTTGCAGGTGTTCACTCTGTCTGGTACATAGGTTCCTGTGTTCCCTGACAGACGTCTGACTCTAGACACTGTCTTGTAAGTCCTACATAAGGGGAGGGTAATCACTTCCTCAATCTCATACTTGCAGGTGTTCACTCTGTCTGGTACAGAGGTTCCTGTGTTCCCTGACAGACGTCTGACTCTAGACACTGGCTTGTAAGTCCTACATAAGGGGAGGGTAATCACTTCCTCACTCTCATACTTGCAGGTGTACACTCTGTCTGGTACATAGGTTCCTGTGTTCCCCGACAGACGTCTGACCCTAGACACTGGCTTGTAAGTCCTACATAAGGGGAGGGTAATCACTTCCTCACTCTCATACTTGCAGGTGTTCACTCTGTCTGGTACATAGGTTCCTGTGTTTCCTGACAGACGTCTGACCCTAGACACCGACTTGTAAGTCCTACATAAGGGGAGGGTAATCACTTCCTCACTCTCATACTTGCAGGTGTTCACTCTGTCTGGTACATAGGTTCCTGTGTTTCCTGACAGACGTCTAACCCTAGACACCGACTTGTAAGTCCTACATAAGGGGAGGGTAATCACTTCCTCTCTCTCATACTTGCAGGTGTTCAATCTGTCTGGTACATAGGTTCCTGTGTTCCCCGACAGACGTCTGACCCTAGACACCGACTTGTAAGTCCTACATAAGGGGAGGGTAATCACTTCCTCACTCTCATACTTGCAGGTGTTCACTCTGTCTGGTACATAGGTTCCTGTGTTTCCTGACAGACGTCTAACCCTAGACACCGACTTGTAAGTCCTACATAAGGGGAGGGTAATCACTTCCTCTCTCTCATACTTGCAGGTGTTCACTCTGTCTGGTACATAGGTTCCTGTGTTCCCCGACAGACGTCTGACCCTAGACACCGACTTGTAAGTCCTACATAAGGGGAGGGTAATCACTTCCTCTCTCTCATACTTGCAGGTGTTCACTCTGTCTGGTACATAGGTTCCTGTGTTCCCCGACAGACGTCTGACCCTAGACACTGGCTTGTAAGTCCTACATAAGGGGAGGGTAATCACTTCCTCACTCTCATTCTTGCAGGTGTTCACTCTGTCTGGTACATAGGTCCCTGTGTTCCCTGACAGACGTCTGACTCTAGACACTGTCTTGTAAGTCCTACATAAGGGGAGGGTAATCACTTCCTCACTCTCATACTTGCAGGTGTTCACTCTGTCTGGTACATAGGTCCCTGTGTTCCCTGGCAGACGTCTGACTCTAGACACTGTCTTGTAAGTCCTACATAAGGGGAGGGTAATCACTTCCTCACTCTCATACTTGCAGGAGTTCACTCTGTCTGGTACATAGGTTCCTGTGTTCCCTGACAGACGTCTGACTCTAGACACTGACTTGTAAGTCCTACATAAGGGGAGGGTAATCACTTCCTCACTCTCATACTTGCAGGTGTTCACTATGTCTGGTACATAGGTTCCTGTGTTCCCTGACAGACGTCTGACTCTAGACACTGTCTTGTAAGTCCTACATAAGGGGAGGGTAATCACTTCCTCACTCTCATACTTGCAGGTGTTTACTCTGTCTGGTACATAGGTTCCTGTGTTCCCTGACACAGTCTGACTCTAGACACTCTCTTGTAAGTCCTACATAAGGGGAGGGTAATCACTTCCTCACTCTCATTCTTGCAGGTGTTCACTCTGTCTGGTACATAGGTCCCTGTGTTCCCTGACAGACGTCTGACTCTAGACACTGTCTTGTAAGTCCTACATAAGGGGAGGGTAATCACTTCCTCACTCTCATACTTGCAGGTGTTCACTCTGTCTGGTACATAGGTCCCTGTGTTCCCTGGCAGACGTCTGACTCTAGACACTGTCTTGTAAGTCCTACATAAGGGGAGGGTAATCACTTCCTCACTCTCATACTTGCAGGAGTTCACTCTGTCTGGTACATAGGTTCCTGTGTTCCCTGACAGACGTCTGACTCTAGACACCGACTTGTAAGTCCTACATAAGGGGAGGGTAATCACTTCCTCACTCTCATACTTGCAGGTGTTCACTATGTCTGGTACATAGGTTCCTGTGTTCCCTGACAGACGTCTGACTCTAGACACTGACTTGTAAGTCCTACATAAGGGGAGGGTAATCACTTCCTCACTCTCATACTTGCAGGTGTTCACTCTGTCTGGTACATAGGTCCCTGTGTTCCCTGACAGACGTCTGACTCTAGACACTGTCTTGTAAGTCCTACATAAGGGGAGGGTAATCACTTCCTCACTCTCATACTTGCAGGTGTTCACTCTGTCTGGTACATAGGTCCCTGTGTTCCCTGACAGACGTCTGACTCTAGACACTGTCTTGTAAGTCCTACATAAGGGGAGGGTAATCACTTCCTCACTCTCATACTTGCAGGAGTTCACTCTGTCTGGTACATAGGTTCCTGTGTTCCCTGACAGACGTCTGACTCTAGACACTGACTTGTAAGTCCTACATAAGGGGAGGGTAATCACTTCCTCACTCTCATACTTGCAGGTGTTCACTATGTCTGGTACATAGGTTCCTGTGTTCCCTGACAGACGTCTGACTCTAGACACTGACTTGTAAGTCCTACATAAGGGGAGGGTAATCACTTCCTCACTCTCATACTTGCAGGTGTTCACTCTGTCTGGTACATAGGTTCCTGTGTTCCCCGACAGACGTCTGACTCTAGACACTGTCTTGTAAGTCCTACATAAGGGGAAGGTAATCACTTCCTCACTCTCATACTTGCAGGTGTTCACTCTGTCTGGTACATAGGTTCCTGTGTTCCCTGACACACGTCTGACTCTAGACACTCTCTTGTAAGTCCTACATAAGGGGAGGGTAATCACTTCCTCACTCTCATACTTGCAGGTGTTCACTCTGTCTGGTACATAGGTTCCTGTGCTTCCTGACAGACGTCTGACCCTAGACACCGACTTGTAAGTCCTACATAAGGGGAGGGTAATCACTTCCTCACTCTCATACTTGCAGGTGTTCACTCTGTCTGGTACATAGGTTCCTGTGTTCCCCGACAGACGTCTGACTCTAGACACTGTCTTGTAAGTCCTACATAAGGGGAGGGTAATCACTTCCTCATTCTCATACTTGCAGGTGTTCACTCTGTCTGGTACATAGGTTCCTGTGTTTCCTGACAGACGTCTAACCCTAGACACCGACTTGTAAGTGCTACATAAGGGAAGGGTAATCACTTCCTCTCTCTCATACTTGCAGGTGTTCACTCTGTCTGGTACATAGGTTCCTGTGTTTCCTGACAGACGTCTAACCCTAGACACCGACTTGTAAGTCCTACATAAGGGGAGGGTAATCACTTCCTCACTCTCATACTTGCAGGTGTTCACTCTGTCTGGTACATAGGTTCCTGTGTTTCCTGACAGACGTCTGACCCTAGACACTGGCTTGTAAGTCCTACATAAGGGGAGGGTAATCACTTCCTCACTCTCATACTTGCAGGTGTTAACTCTGTCTGGCACATAGGTTCCTGTGTTCCCCGACAGACGTCTGACCCTAGACACTGGCTTGTAAGTCCTACATAAGGGGAGGGTAATCACTTCCTCACTCTCATACTTGCAGGTGTTCACTCTGTCTGGTACATAGGTTCATGTGTTTCCTGACAGACGTCTGACCCTAGACACCGACTTGTAAGTCCTACATAAGGGGAGGGTAATCACTTCCTCACTCTCATACTTGCAGGTGTTCACTCTGTCTGGTACATAGGTTCCTGTGTTTCCTGACAGACGTCTAACCCTAGACACCGACTTGTAAGTCCTACATAAGGGGAGGGTAATCACTGCCTCTCTCTCATACTTGCAGGTGTTCACTCTGTCTGGTACATAGGTTCCTGTGTTCCCCGACAGACGTCTGACCCTAGACACCGACTTGTAAGTCCTACATAAGGGGAGGGTAATCACTTCCTCACTCTCATACTTGCAGGTGTTCACTCTGTCTGGTACATAGGTTCCTGTGTTCCCTGACAGACGTCTGACTCTAGACACTGGCTTGTAAGTCCTACATAAGGGGAGGGTAATCACTTCCTCACTCTCATACTTGCAGGTGTTCACTCTGTCTGGTACATAGGTTCCTGTGTTCCCTGACAGACGTCTGACTCTAGACACTGTCTTGTAAGTCCTACATAAGGGGAGGGTAATCACTTCCTCACTCTCATACTTGCAGGTGTTCACTCTGTCTGCTACATAGGTTCCTGTGTTCCCTGACAGACGTCTGACTCTAGACACTGTCTTGTAAGTCCTACATAAGGGGAGGGTAATCACTTCCTCACTCTCATACTTGCAGGTGTTCACTCTGTCTGGTACATAGGTTCCTGTGTTCCCTGACACACGTCTGACCCTAGACACTGACTTGTAAGTCCTACATAAGGGGAGGGTAATCACTTCCTCACTCTCATACTTGCAGGTGTTCACTCTGTGTGGTACATAGGTTCCTGTGTTCCCTGACACACGTCTGACCCTAGACACTGACTTGTAAGTCCTACAGAAGGGGAGGGTAATCACTTCCTCACTCTCATACTTGCAGGTGTTCACTCTGTCTGGTACATAGGTTCCTGTGTTCCCTGACAGACGTCTGACTCTAGACACTGTCTTGTAAGTCCTACATAAGGGGAGGGTAATCACTTCCTCACTCTCATACTTGCAGGTGTTCACTCTGTGTGGTACATAGGTTCCTGTGTTCCCTGACACACGTCTGACCCTAGACACTGACTTGTAAGTCCTACAGAAGGGGAGGGTAATCACTTCCTCACTCTCATACTTGCAGGTGTTCACTCTGTCTGGTACATAGGTTCCTGTGTTCCCTGACAGACGTCTGACTCTAGACACTGTCTTGTAAGTCCTACATAAGGGGAGGGTAATCACTTCCTCACTCTCATACTTGCAGGTGTTCACTCTGTCTGGTACATAGGTTCCTGTGTTCCCTGACAGACGTCTGACTCTAGACACTGGCTTGTAAGTCCTACATAAGGGGAGGGTAATCACTTCCTCACTCTCATACTTGCAGGTGTACACTCTGTCTGGTACATAGGTTCCTGTGTTCCCCGACAGACGTCTGACCCTAGACACTGGCTTGTAAGTCCTACATAAGGGGAGGGTAATCACTTCCTCACTCTCATACTTGCAGGTGTTCACTCTGTCTGGTACATAGGTTCCTGTGTTTCCTGACAGACGTCTGACCCTAGACACCGACTTGTAAGTCCTACATAAGGGGAGGGTAATCACTTCCTCACTCTCATACTTGCAGGTGTTCACTCTGTCTGGTACATAGGTTCCTGTGTTTCCTGACAGACGTCTGACCCTAGACACTGACTTGTAAGTCCTACATAAGGGGAGGGTAATCACTTCCTCTCTCTCATACTTGCAGGTGTTCAATCTGTCTGGTACATAGGTTCCTGTGTTCCCCGACAGACGTCTGACCCTAGACACCGACTTGTAAGTCCTACATAAGGGGAGGGTAATCACTTCCTCACTCTCATACTTGCAGGTGTTCACTCTGTCTGGTACATAGGTTCCTGTGTTTCCTGACAGACGTCTAACCCTAGACACCGACTTGTAAGTCCTACATAAGGGGAGGGTAATCACTTCCTCTCTCTCATACTTGCAGGTGTTCACTCTGTCTGGTACATAGGTTCCTGTGTTCCCCGACAGACGTCTGACCCTAGACACCGACTTGTAAGTCCTACAAAAGGGGAGGGTAATCACTTCCTCTCTCTCATACTTGCAGGTGTTCACTCTGTCTGGTACATAGGTTCCTGTGTTCCCCGACAGACGTCTGACCCTAGACACTGGCTTGTAAGTCCTACATAAGGGGAGGGTAATCACTTCCTCACTCTCATTCTTGCAGGTGTTCACTCTGTCTGGTACATAGGTCCCTGTGTTCCCTGACAGACGTCTGACTCTAGACACTGTCTTGTAAGTCCTACATAAGGGGAGGGTAATCACTTCCTCACTCTCATACTTGCAGGTGTTCACTCTGTCTGGTACATAGGTCCCTGTGTTCCCTGGCAGACGTCTGACTCTAGACACTGTCTTGTAAGTCCTACATAAGGGGAGGGTAATCACTTCCTCACTCTCATACTTGCAGGAGTTCACTCTGTCTGGTACATAGGTTCCTGTGTTCCCTGACAGACGTCTGACTCTAGACACTGACTTGTAAGTCCTACATAAGGGGAGGGTAATCACTTCCTCACTCTCATACTTGCAGGTGTTCACTATGTCTGGTACATAGGTTCCTGTGTTCCCTGACAGACGTCTGACTCTAGACACTGACTTGTAAGTCCTACATAAGGGGAGGGTAATCACTTCCTCACTCTCATACTTGCAGGTGTTCACTCTGTCTGGTACATAGGTTCCTGTGTTCCCCGACAGACGTCTGACTCTAGACACTGTCTTGTAAGTCCTACATAAGGGGAAGGTAATCACCTCCTCACTCTCATACTTGCAGGTGTTCACTCTGTCTGGTACATAGGTTCCTGTGTTCCCTGACACACGTCTGACTCTAGACACTCTCTTGTAAGTCCTACATAAGGGGAGGGTAATCACTTCCTCACTCTCATACTTGCAGGTGTTCACTCTGTCTGGTACATAGGTTCCTGTGTTTCCTGACAGACGTCTAACCCTAGACACCGACTTGTAAGTGCTACATAAGGGAAGGGTAATCACTTCCTCTCTCTCATACTTGCAGGTGTTCACTCTGTCTGGTACATAGGTTCCTGTGTTTCCTGACAGACGTCTGAACCTAGACACCGACTTGTAAGTGCTACATAAGGGGAGGGTAATCACTTCCTCACTCTCATACTTGCAGGTGTTCACTCTGTCTGGTACATAGGTTCCTGTGTTTCCTGACAGACGTCTGACCCTAGACACCGACTTGTAAGTGCTACATAAGGGAAGGGTAATCACTTCCTCTCTCTCATACTTGCAGGTGTTCACTCTGTCTGGTACATAGGTTCCTGTGTTTCCTGACAGACGTCTGACCCTAGACACCGACTTGTAAGTCCTACATAAGGGGAGGGTAATCACTTCCTCACTCTCATACTTGCAGGTGTTCACTCTGTCTGGTACATAGGTTCCTGTGCTCCCTGACAGACGTCTAACCCTAGACACCGACTTGTAAGTCCTACATAAGGGGAGGGGAATCACTTCCTCACTCTCATACCTGCAGGTGTTCACTCTGTCTGGTACATAGGTTCCTGTGTTTCCTGACAGACGTCTGACCCTAGACACTGGCTTGTAAGTCCTACATAAGGGGAGGGGAATCACTTCCTCACTCTCATACTTGCAGGTGTTCACTCTGTCTGGTACATAGGTTCCTGTGTTCCCTGACAGACGTCTGAACCTAGACACTGACTTGTAAGTCCTACATAAGGGGAGGGTAATCACTTCCTCACTCTCATACTTGCAGGTGTTCACTCTGTCTGGTACATAGGTTCCTGTGTTTCCTGACAGACGTCTGAACCTAGACACTGACTTGTAAGTCCTACATAAGGGGAGGGTAATCACTTCCTCACTCTCATACTTGCAGGTGTTCACTCTGTGTGGTACATAGGTTCCTGTGTTCCCTGACACACGTCTGACCCTAGACACTGACTTGTAAGTCCTACAGAAGGGGAGGGTAATCACTTCCTCACTCTCATACTTGCAGGTGTTCACTCTGTCTGGTACATAGGTTCCTGTGTTCCCTGACACACGTCTGACTCTAGACACTGTCTTGTAAGTCCTACATAAGGGGAGGGTAATCACTTCCTCACTCTCATACTTGCAGGTGTTCACTCTGTCTGGTACATAGGTTCCTGTGTTCCCTGACAGACGTCTGACTCTAGACACTGGCTTGTAAGTCCTACATAAGGGGAGGGTAATCACTTCCTCACTCTCATACTTGCAGGTGTACACTCTGTCTGGTACATAGGTTCGTGTGTTCCCCGACAGACGTCTGACCCTAGACACTGGCTTGTAAGTCCTACATAAGGGGAGGGTAATCACTTCCTCACTCTCATACTTGCAGGTGTTCACTCTGTCTGGTACATAGGTTCCTGTGTTTCCTGACAGACGTCTGACCCTAGACACCGACTTGTAAGTCCTACATAAGGGGAGGGTAATCACTTCCTCACTCTCATACTTGCAGGTGTTCACTCTGTCTGGTACATAGGTTCCTGTGTTTCCTGACAGACGTCTGACCCTAGACACTGACTTGTAAGTCCTACATAAGGGGAGGGTAATCACTTCCTCTCTCTCATACCTGCAGGTGTTCAATCTGTCTGGTACATAGGTTCCTGTGTTCCCCGACAGACGTCTGACCCTAGACACCGACTTGTAAGTCCTACATAAGGGGAGGGTAATCACTTCCTCACTCTCATACTTGCAGGTGTTCACTCTGTCTGGTACATAGGTTCCTGTGTTTCCTGACAGACGTCTAACCCTAGACACCGACTTGTAAGTCCTACATAAGGGGAGGGTAATCACTTCCTCTCTCTCATACTTGCAGGTGTTCACTCTGTCTGGTACATAGGTTCCTGTGTTCCCCGACAGACGTCTGACCCTAGACACCGACTTGTAAGTCCTACATAAGGGGAGGGTAATCACTTCCTCACTCTCATACTTGCAGGTGTTCACTCTGTCTGGTACATAGGTTCCTGTGTTTCCTGACAGACGTCTGACCCTAGACACCGACTTGTAAGTCCTAGATAAGGGGAGGGTAATCACTTCCTCACTCTCATACTTGCAGGTGTTCACTCTGTCTGGTACATAGGTTCCTGTGTTCCCCGACAGACGTCTGACTCTAGACACTGTCTTGTAAGTCCTACATAAGGGGAGGGTAATCACTTCCTCTCTCTCATACTTGCAGGTGTTCACTCTGTCTGCTACATAGATTCCTGTGTTCCCTGACAGACGTCTGACTCTAGACACCGACTTGTAAGTCCTACATAAGGGGAGGGTAATCACTTCCTCTCTCTCATACTTGCAGGTGTTCACTCTGTCTGGTACATAGGTTCCTGTGTTTCCTGACAGACGTCTAACCCTAGACACCGACTTGTAAGTGCTACATAAGGGAAGGGTAATCACTTCCTCTCTCTCATACTTGCAGGTGTTCACTCTGTCTGGTACATAGGTTCCTGTGTTTCCTGACAGACGTCTGACCCTAGACACCGACTTGTAAGTGCTACATAAGGGAAGGGTAATCACTTCGTCTCTCTCATACTTGCAGGTGTTAACTCTGTCTGGTACATAGGTTCCTGTGTTTCCTGACAGACGTCTGACCCTAGACACCGACTTGTAAGTCCTACATAAGGGGAGGGTAATCACTTCCTCACTCTCATACTTGCAGGTGTTCACTCTGTCTGGTACATAGGTTCCTGTGCTCCCTGACAGACGTCTAACCCTAGACACCGACTTGTAAGTCCTACATAAGGGGAGGGGAATCACTTCCTCACTCTCATACCTGCAGGTGTTCACTCTGTCTGGTACATAGGTTCCTGTGTTTCCTGACAGACGTCTGACCCTAGACACTGGCTTGTAAGTCCTACATAAGGGGAGGGGAATCACTTCCTCACTCTCATACTTGCAGGTGTTCACTCTGTCTGGTACATAGGTTCCTGTGTTCCCTGACAGACGTCTGAACCTAGACACTGACTTGTAAGTCCTACATAAGGGGAGGGGAATCAGGCAAAGAAAAAAATGTATTTATTGAATTTTCTGGGAATGACCTCAGAAGTCTTTTTCAATTCTGGGTGACCATTGCGTATCTGGTAACCGTAAGAGATAGGCAAAATCTCAGCACATACAAAATGTAGATCTCGTCATAACAAGTTATGACTAATGCATTTTTTAGAGTTATTCCTTGTTATTCTCGAATTGTACAATACTTTTCACAAATAGGTCATTCATGTTTTACCTTTTGGCCTTGCAAATGGAATGGAGTTTGAAAGCCATCACTTAGCAAGGAGCTTTAAAAGATTTAACCGTCACTGAAAGCCTACTGTATCCCCATATTCCCCTTGTACCTATGAGAAAATTAACAATAAGCTAATTTCTGCAAATGTTTATCTCAAGTAACAGAAGTAAACAGAGAAATAGGAATTATTATTTGTTTATGCCAACAAACTTACTGTTGGTGTTTTTGAACACACAAGCCGTGTGTGGGCAAAGTTTGAGAGGTAGAACTGGAACTTAAAAATGCAATGCCTCAACTGGGATTTGAACCACAGACGTTCAGGTTATTTAATCCTGGGACATAAAGTACTTACAATAGTAAGTCACCATTGGGGTAATTGTCTCTGATGTGAGACTGCCTTTGTGGTTTACCAGGAGAAATACAAACTGGTTTGAGCATTAAATGCCATTCTGGCAGTTTGTCACAATAGCTCAATGGTTAGAGCAGCCACCTGGTAAGCGGAAGGTCTGTGGTTCAAATCCCAGTTGTGGCATTGAATTTTTAAGTTCCAGTTCTACCTCTCAAAGAGAAATAAGGGTTTGTAAGAATGGTTAGTACAAGAGTAAAGGAAACAAAAGATCATCAAATGGCGTGTTTAAGGTCTTGCAAATTCTTAGAGATGTTTATAGTAAAATAACAAAAGGAAAACCTTAAAGCTGGACAGGGAAGCATTGCATTTATTTATGGCAGAAGACGTAGGCCGTATGCCGAAAGTTTGGGGAGAGACGATTAAGGAGATTATACTGGCAATAAATGGAGTGATTTTAATATGTAAGAAAAAAACAGGGGGAGAAAGAGGGGGAAAGAAAAACTAAAAAGACATTAATCCTTTCTCTAACGACTGAGAGAAAGCTAAATTGCCCGTTGACACGATACGGCGCATTGCAATCGTCATTTTCTTTCTTGTGTTAATGGATTTGCTCAGATATTTTTAAGGGAAAGAAAACCGAAGGGGAAGAACCAAAAGCTAATGGCATACATTTTCTCGTTATTTTATTTTTGTCTTTCCCCTTCCTTTTCTTACTCCGTCTTCTCTAGCACAATAATCAATGTTTTCTTTTTCGGTAGAGTATAATGCATTTCGAATGACTCCACCGTGCCCGGAAAAGCCTCTGTAACAATTTGGCTGCACTCACATGACTTTCTCTACTCTTGTACTAACCAGTCTTACAAACTCTTATTCCTATATCTTCATATTAGTCGACATAAACATCTGTAGAAATTATCTTACTGATAACTTGCAAAGGGAATATGGGAATACAGTAGGTTTTGAGCGATAGCCAAATCTTTTAAAGTTGGTCGCTACATGAAATTCCGTTCTCTTTCCATGGCCAAAAGATAAAAAAGTGAATAATGGCCTTCAACTAGAGAAAATTTTAAATGTTACAAAACTCCACAAATAACAAGGAATATCTCCGAAATAGTTCACTCCACAAAAACTGCATTTGGACACAAATTCTGTATTTTAACGTGATCTATGTTTTTTGTATAGTAAGATTTGGTCTATCTCTTACGGTTTACCAGTTGTGCAAAAGTCATCCAGAGCAAATAGCACTACGTGGGCTATGGGCTATAGGGAAGAAATTAAAAATTTACATTTCGGTTGCCATAAAAATAATTTAAACACACTGCATTTTAATCTAAATCGTTAGTGCTATTTTTGAGAAAATCAAAATGTTCGATAAAATTTGTCATGTAAAGGGTAGTTTAAGGTGGAGGGATTTTCTTCAAAATCTTCGTGACGCATCCTGAAAGATATTGAACTTAAATAGCAATGTTGGTTTTTAAGTGAATTTTCGTTTTTACTTTCTCTACTGGTAAGTAGGGGAAGTATTGTATTCCACCCAAAAATTCGATGTCAAGATTTCACCGGAAATATGTTCTGTGGCCCCCTGCATCAAAAAAAAAAAAAAAAAAAAAAAAAAAAAAAAAATAAAACCATTTTTAGAAAAAGGTCCGTGTGTGTGGTTTGTATGTCAGTCTGTGGACAGCATAACTCAAAAGCGAAAAGTTGGTTAAAAACCAAAGTTGGTATGAAGATTTTTCGAAAATTTTGATTTTCTTGAAAATGGCTCTAACGATTTTGATTTTGATTAAAATGTCATATGTTTGAGATATTTTTATGACAAATGAAATGTATGTCTTGAATTTTCTTGCTATAGCCCCTGTAGTCGTATTTACTCTGGACGACTTTTGCATAACTGGTAAACCGTTAGAGATAGACCAAATCATACTATACAAAAAATGTAGATCTTGCTAAAATACACAATTTATGTCTCAATAAATTTTCTTGTAGGGTGAACCATTTCGGAGATATTCCTTGTTATGTGTGTGAGTTTCGGAAAACTTAGAACTTTCGTGAAATGGAACATCGTTGTTCATTTTTTTATATGTCAAGTGTGCAAAGACAACAGAATCTCAAACATTTGACTATCGCACAAAACCTAGTATATTCTAATATTCCCTTTGCACCTACAAGGAAATAAGCAATAAGATAATTGTACAAATGTTTGTCTCACATAACAAGAAAGAAGATATAGGAATAAGAGTTTGTAAGAATGGTTAGTACAAGAGTAGAGAAAGTCATGTGAGTGCAACACATCAGATTTTTGAGTTATGTTGTCCACAGACTGACAGGCACACGCACACATACACACAGATACACACACATACCTTACTTCTCTGCTTATTAGTAAAGAAAGTAAAAAGGCCGCACACTGAGAAACCTGGTTATGAAACTTTACAAAAATGTGACATTTTGAGGTAGGTATATGGATGACGCATGCGCAAGATCTAGGGTTGTGGAAATGTATGCCGTTTCTATTTGAAAGCATAAGCGCTGTGATGGCTACAAATTTAACAAATGAATGCATCATCTGTGCATGAGAACATAACCTTAAAACACCGAACTCTGCTGTATTATTAACGCTTCTATTATGTGACGACAAAGAGAATGAAGACAACCCTTCCACAGAGCCAGTCTCCCCCTTAGGAGCAACAATTCATTCTAAAATGTGGTACGCCATTAGAGGAATTAGAAAACGTTGATTGTGGGACGGAATAAGAAATCAATTTTGGGTTATTCTGTTTGCAGTTGGGCCGCTACTTGTTTACCCCCGACGTTCAACCCCTTTGCTTGCGGTAAGTAGCTCGCTCGGCTTGTCTTTTACCATTATTACTTTATGGTGTGCATGTTCCAGCATCCCGTTCGTTCTCCCAGGGGATCCTCCTCGGCAACTCCAGCTAAATGAAATATTCATGGTCATTTGCGCTTCTAAAAAGAGAACGATATAGGCAATATTAGGGAGAGGTTTCTGCTGTGGGGCGCAAGGGTGGGGCATAAAAAATATTGAAAATAGACGTTATGCCGCCAGCTAACATGCTGGTGAAAATCTCTCGGTTAATAATTTACTGGAAGCTATTAGTGGCACCGTGAGGACTCGACTCGACTCGACTCACTCGATGCGCTTTTCCACAGCGGCTGCTGGTGTGCTTGAATTTTTCATGGCGCTAATGACGTGCGTACACTCCCAACAGCTGCACTACATTAAGGTTTGGCAAATGACGCAGCCTTGGTAAGGAATGAATGAGCATCTACCTTCCTTTGTCACCTGTTAACTGCGAGCTTCAACTGTCTCAAAATAAACAATTACCTAACGCTAGCAATGCCAATCCTTATTACAAGGGGGCGCCGAGGACGAGCGGTTAGAACGTTCGCCTACCACCTAGGCAGACAGGGTTCGACCCCAGGAACCCGCATATGGTACTCGTAGTGGACGAAGCGGCGTCAGGGCGGGCTCTCTCCGGGTTCTCCAGTTTCCCCTGCCACTCATTCCACCAATTGCTCCATTATCACCTTTCCAACCATCTATTTCGCGTGCATTTCATATCATCGTCTTCCTCACTCTCATACTGACCACTTCCCTGTGTCCGGTACATAGGTTCCTGTGTTCCCTGACAGACGTCTGACCCTAAGCACTGGCTTGTAAGTCCTACATAAGGGGAGGGTAACCACTTCCTCACTCTCATTCTTGCAGGTGTTCAGTCTGTCTGGTACATAGGTTCCTGTGTTCCCTGACAGACGTCTGACCCTAGACACGGGCATGTAAGTCCTACATAAGGGGAGGGGATCACTTCCTCACTCTCATACTTCCAGGTGTTCACTCTGTCTGGTACATAGGTTCCTGTGTTCCCCGACAGACGTCTGACCCTAGACATTGTCTTCTAAGTCCTACATAAGGGGAGTGTAATCACTTCCTTGCTCTCATATTTACAGGTGTTCACTTTGTCTGGTACATAGGTTCCTGTGTTCCCCGACAGACGTCTGACCCTAGACATTGTCTTTTAAGTCCTACATAAGGGGAGTGTAATCACTTCCTCACTCTCATACTTGCAGGTGTTCACTCTGTCTGGTACATAGGTTCCTGTGTTCCCTGACAGACGTCTGACCCTAGACACTGTCTTGTAAGTCCTACGTAAGGGGAGGGTAATCACTTGCTCACTCTCATACTTGCAGGTGTTCACTCTGTCTGGTACATAGGTTCCTGTGTTCCCTGACAGACGTCTGACCCTAGACACTGTCTTGTAAGTCCTACGTAAGGGGAGGGTAATCACTTGCTCACTCTCATACTTGCAGGTGTTCACTCTGTCTGGTACATAGGTTCCTGTGTTCCCTGACAGACGTCAGACTCTAGACACTGTCTTGTAAGTCCTACATAAGGGGAGGGTAATCACTT
>CM060963.1:200592640-200617640 GCA_030765045.1 Tenodera sinensis
TCCTGAAAATGGCTCTAAAGATTTTGATTAAAATGTCATATGTTTGAGATATTTTTATGACAAATGAAATGTATATCTTGAATTTTCTGGCTATAGCCCCTGTAGTCATATTTACTCTGGACGACTTTTGCATAACTGGTAAACCGTTAGAGATAGACCAAATCATACTATACAAAAAATGTAGATCTTGCTAAAATACACAATTTATGTCTCAATGAATTTTCTTGTAGGGTGAACCATTTCGGAGATATTCCTTGTTATGTGTGTGAGTTTCGGAAAACTTTAGAACTTTCGTGAAATGGATCATCGTTGTTCATTTTTTATATGTTAAGTATGCAAAGACAACAGAATCTCAAAGCTTTAAAACATTTGACTATCGCACAAAGCCTACTGTATTCTAATATTCCCCTTGCACCTACAAGGAAATAAGCAATAAGATAATTTGTACAAATGTTTATTTTAACTAACACGAAGAAGATATAGGAATAAGAGTTTGTAAAAATGGTTGGTACAATAGTAGAGAAAGTCATGTGAGTGCAACACATCAGATTTTTTAAATTTAATTTACACAAAAACCGTTGAATCGATTGAAATACGCCAAAGGAAAAAGTTGTCGGTTGTTAAACGTTCTATGAATATTGCCATAAATCAAGAACCTTCAATCAATAATAATTCAGCCAGGTGATGATAAAGTTGTTTGATAAAAGTATTTTTTTCTAGAAAACTATAAACTTTTCAACATTTTGGTATTAGAGTTTCTTGTTACTCACAACATGAGAAAGTCGCTGTGAAAGTGTGACGGATTATTTCACTTCCATCCTGTATAGCAAGAATGGGTTGGTAAAAACATCAAGATGCAGTCTTCCAAACATTACACTATCTTTTACTAAGTCAGAATCATTTTTCTGCTGTGAAATAAGGAATTGGCATGGGGACTTACATTGCTTTACGAACAAGTTACGTCGATAGGTTTAGCTATAATGTACATTATAACGATGGTTTTATTTATTCAAGATTACCACTATTTTGAAGACTAAAAACTCGAATATCAAAAAATGTAAACTTTTAAATTGAAAGCTGTTGGTGTCAATGACGTATGTTGTTATTGTTGAAATCCCGGATGTGGCATTGAATTTTTCAGTTCCAGTTCTACCTCTCAAACCTTTCCCACACACGGCTTGTGTGTTTAAGAACACCAACAGTAAGTTTGTTGGCATAAATAAATAATAATTTCCATGTGAAGGTTATTTAATCCTGGGACATAAAGTACTTACAATAGTAAGTCACCATTGGAGTAATTGTCTTTGATGTGAGACTGCCTTTGTGGTTTACCAGGAGAAATACGAATCGGTTGGAGAATTCAATGTCATGCTGACAGGTTGTCACAGTAGCTTAATGGTTAGAGCACCCGCCTGGTAAGCGGAGGGTTTGTGGTTCAAATCCCGTCTGTGGCATTGAACTTTTCAGTTTCAATTCTGCCTCTCAGACGTAAGTTGTGCTGATGTAGCTTCTATAGTGATTGAATGATTATGGTGCAAGAATGAATATAAATCTTCACTCACCTCAAAACTTCAGTATGCACGTCATCATGCTCTTGACCCTCCAAAACGCTGAGCAGCTTTGCTCCGACCTTCATGACCTCTGATACACACTGTAACAGTTTATAGGTATAAGTCCTCAAATAGATATCCATTACATATTATTTTGATTATTCATTAAGATTATTTGGATGTGTTACTATGAGTTTTGTTGTATTTAAATACCTTGATCATTAGCTACATAATTTGTAATCTCTTTGTAATATTAATATAGATGTAAGCTGTGTTCCTTTGAAAACGTGTAACTTCAAGTTATTTGATTGGGTTTTTCCTGTTTTCATTGCAGGAACTGCAGGAGTGAGACAGATGACTGACGGAACAAACCAGTGGTACCAAGTGTCACCTACAGAAGCTGATGAAGTTGCTAGTAGAACAACTACCCAAATAATGATCTCTTCCACTGCACAACGTTCATTTGACTTCTGAATAAGCTGCCGCGTGACAAAACACGTTATGTGTTGCTGAGATGTAAATGTATGTGATACTGAACAGATCTGTATATGAATGTAAAATATAAAAGTATGGTACGTTAGTGCTTCATTTTATTTTTAGCACAGTTTGCTTTGTTCAGCATAAATCAGAATGGTAAACGTGGTCTTTGAACCACGAAACTGTGAAGGAGTCTTTCATTGACAATAGACAGAGCATCACTTCAATGAAAACATATCCACGGTCTTTGAGAAGTAAGGAACACCGAGAAGAATTCGGCAAAAACCAGTCATAGGAAATGTTGCTGATTTTGTTATGAATGTAATTCGAGCTGAGAGGCATACGATTTGTTATTGTTAGCTAATGCTGGATTTCTGACAATGAAGTCATTAATCCTCTTGCTCTCCAATATTTTTCACTGATGGATGTGGCACTAGAAGTGGCCGGGCATATTTGAAGGTGATCTCGATCCATTTCCTCTTGCAGATCACATAGAGGACAGAGTGGTGAAGAATATATCCCAATTCTGTTCAAATGTTTTGCCAGACAATCATGTCCTGTAATCAACCTGAAGGTTGCAACTGCTGTTTTTCGAGGATACTCAGGAATTACTGTTTGAATGTTTGGTAGTTCCCATCTTTTATTTTTTGATTTTTCATAGTAATATTTTGCAATAATTTTTTTGAATTCAGAGTTGACTAATCTTTTAGCTGCATAAAATTGTAGATTAACTATTGATTTCTGCACATTGCCGGTACCCTTTTTTGCAACAAAATCAGCTTTCTCATTACCGCTCAGTCCACAGTGAGCCGGTATCCATTGGAAGACTAGGTGTTTTTGAAGTGTTGTTAGATGGCTAAGCATCTTCCAACATTCTATAATAGTTTGGTTTTTTGGTGACAACTTGGAAGTAATTGCTATAATTGCTGCCCTGGAATCTGAGAGAATAACTGCTTGCTGAAAATGTGAAATTCTGTACAAAAGATTTTGTAGGGCCATTCGAATTGCTTCAATTTCTCCATCAAAGTTTGTAGCTCTATAACTTAAAGATTTGTAATAGGAAAAGAGGTGACATATGACTCTAGCACCTGCTCCATCTTGGTTTGATATCAATGATCCATCAGTATAAATATGCAGCCATTCGTGTTCTGGAAATCTAGTATGGATTGTCTCTAATGCCAATAATTTTAGAACACTAGTTGGAGTATCACTTTTCTTAACTTCTTCTGTCAGGTGTAAATAATATGTGATGTCTAATGTTTGTGTCGGATTGACTTTAGATATGAAGTTTTCCTTTGAATTAGGAAGGTGTACATTCTTCCTGATGTCTTGAATTTTGGAAATAAAGCTCTCCTAAGTGTATGTGTAAAATTTCTCTTGTGCCATGTATTGAATGGGAGTCTAATCAACTTTTCGTGTTGAATAAGAGCCGCTTTTTCTATTTCATATTCAATGGGGTATTGGTTGGTTAGTATTTCCATAGCTGCTATTGGTGTGGTTTTGAAGAGGCATAAGATTGTTTTCGACAGTGAGCCTCCAGCAGTAAATAAAGTTTTAACTGTGGTAAATAATGCCTCAGATTTGCCTAACTTAAAGATATCCACTTCTCAAAAGCCGTTAATTCTTATGGGCTTTCAGCATTCAAAGAGAAACAAGATTAATGTGATGTTGGATGCTACTGCTTATGGATTAACTGAGTCAGTACGAACTAATGGAGTTCCTATTTGTTATACTAACTTAACTCTTGATACACACTTCTGTGCACAATTTTCATGATAAGATGGGTCTCGGTATTGCATAAATGCATTTGTGTGTTGATTTAAACAGTTTTAGTGGCGTGGGATAGTAACCACATTATGAACCATGAAGGGAGGTATTTGCAGTGACGAATCACCAAGCAGAAGAACACATTTATTTACATCTAGTCCTGCTCATATGCTGACCACAGAATGAAAGCAAGATACACACAGTTGGAATAAGAAGTGCCCAGATTAGAGAAGAGAAGGAACAAAGATAGAATGATAATGGATATGGAAGAACCAGCGACTGAAAGCCAAGTGCTTCATGTAAGAAGAATGGGCAAGCGCTCTATTGCAGTGGACTCCAGCAAACAGAAGGAAACTGGGTCGGCCTGGAACACCTGGGAAGTCTGGAATATCGCGGGGAGTTGGTTGAAAGTGAAGGATAGACCCGGATGGTGATTGGGAATAAAGGGTAATCGCTGAAAAGTGGAGATGCCCTTAAAAATAAAGTAAGGATTCAACTGACAGTAGTTAACTAAACAATTTCAAGATTGTGAGTACTTGTAAGCATTCAGGGCCGGAGTCAGAATAATGAATAGTGGGACAGCCAGAAAAGTGTGTGGTCACAGAGCATGACTTATGGGTACATAATCCAATATAAGGAGACAACTGTCCTTATGTCTTTAATACAACACCGTTACACCAGACTACAACGCAAAGCAATAGAAATCTAGTAACACACGAACAACTTCCATAGAAAAGAAGAAGCTCTCAAACTGAACAAAATCTGGCTTTCAATACTAAATAGATAACTGCACACAAAATGTAACAGCCAATCAGCGACCAGCAACATTGGAGAGGCTAAGTCCCACCCCCACACCTTTAAATACTGTTGGATTTCCAGCGGTCACGGCCATCACCTACTTGGGATAGAGGTCTAACTTTCCGCGAGCACACCAGAGACTTCTCTGCAAGAACACAGGGGGCAATTGCTTCACTGTACCCCATGCTGAGGTCCGAGATGCCAGTCCGCCTTAAGTTACATCTCTTCCGGGCTCTTGTAATCCCCCGCATGTTATATGGCTATGAAGTCTGGGGCATGGCCACAGGCACCTGGATCCTGTGGCTCCAAAGGGCACAGAACAGAGGACTCCGGTCCATCTTTTCTGTTCCCCTACCTTTCCCCGGGAGACTACTTCACGAAGCCTCATTTCAACAATACGTGGAGGATGAAATTAGGCGCCGGGCTACAAAATTCTACGATAAATTACCAACTAACCAAAGCGCCCTGATTAGGTCTCTTGGGGACTATGATCCCAGAATAGGCCATTTTAGGTCGTACCGGGTTCCCCGTATGGCTTGCGGGTATACCGTATAAGCAAGGAGCAACTTCATCAGCAGCTAAAGCTGAAGTCCATGTATAGTCCGGTTCTCAAAATGACTCTCCATTCAAAATTCTAAATTAAAAACTTCAAAATTTTTATTTTAAAACTTTTTACTCCACCAGAATGCAGAGCTTACTGTATCCTGATAAGACAACTGTCAAGGGGCAACAAGTTCCCTTCAAAAAACCGAACATCCTAAATTTGTACACGCCATCCTTAAATGTCCCAAACCAAATTTCTTATTGCGGTTAAACCCTATTAGGGGTAGGTACGCAGCAAAGTACATCAGATTGAACCTCAGCCTGGCAGCAGCTCGTGCTCGTGGTCGGTCCGGCCAACGAATCACGGCCAAGAAGATTGAGACTAAGCTACTGATAATGTTCACTGCACATTTGGACGAAATGTCTGGGCATCAAAACGCCAGCAGACCTTGGCTTATTAGTCCGTAAGAATCCACTTTTCACAATTTCCAGATTGTTTATATTATGGTGCATAAGCAATGTGAGGTGCCAATCAATTACTTCAGTAATTAAATATGCTATAATAACTATACTATAATAACGATTATATTAGTGTGATTTGCTGTGTCTTTTACTGCGATTGCTTTGAAATCTGCAATACTGGCTTAAAAGGATAACCACTTTATATTTTCCTGGCTGCTTGCTATTGCACACTCGTCATACTGCAAAATGTTAACACTCGCAGCTCCTCAGCTGTATAATTTAATCAACTATATCAAGTCTGGGAAGAAATGATTGAACTTCCAGCATATTGTCTGTAGGAGGAGGAACCAGTCATTTGCCCTTCTCTCCTTCTACAGAACAGAGGAGCAACACTGACTGTGTTGCCAACAAGTACAGGTTCAGTTTATTTTTCCCACCAATCATGATGTGCCATTTGACTTATCATTACAGTTGCAAATATGTAGTACTTTGGTCTAACCATAGGTGGCAGGACAATCAGTAGAGGTATGATCTGTAAACACTGTGGACATTCACAGGTGACTGGTGGCAATATGTGGAGAGTGTGCGCTGTCACAAAAACAGTGTACAAATGAATGAATGGCTAGAAAAGTGGCTGCACACTAATGGAGAAAGGAATCAGTTCTGGAAGGAAAATCACTGTAGAACACCAGTCTACATTTCAAGAAAGTATAATTGTACTCAGGAGAATAGACACATCATGTTTACAGGACTTGTCAGAACCACTCTGTGCCATATAGGGGAAGGTGTCCTCCAGGTGGGTTCCCAACTTCCTGAATGTGGCACAACACAGCAGCACAAGGATGTGCACAGTGGCCTTCAATGCCACGACCAAGATCCAGAAGGTTTCATGTCCAAGATCATGACTGGCATGAGACTTTGCTCCACTACCATGAGCTGGGGAAGCATAAAAGGCAGTGTAAAAAAAGTCTTATTAATTAACTCACCTTTTAAATTAAATAAAAAGCAGTGTCCCCACCAAAGAAGTTGTGCACAGCATCTTCAGTAATAAAATCACATGGCTGCAGTCTTTTTGGACAAGGACGGAATCCTCCTCATTGACTGGCTGCAACCATTAACAGTGGCATACGTGGAGACTCTTTGGAGGTAGTGCTGTGCAATTCAAAACAAATGGGCAGGAGTACTCTTACAACACGGCATGCTCATATAAGTTGGAAAACCATGGCTGCCATCACTGAAATGGGGTTCCTGGTACTGCCACACTCACCGTATTCTTCTGACTTGGTCAGACTATGAGGACTATGAAGAAACCTCTGTGCAGACATCATTTGACAGACCTCCAGGAATTATGAGCAGCTCCCCTGTGGTGAGTGCAACAGAGTGCAAAAAAATGGTTCAAAGAGAGTAAAGAAGTTACCACATCGGCGGTGCATGTGAGTGTAGCTTAATGAAGACTGTTGAGAAAGTGAATGTATCTGCTGAGGCCTAGAGGTTCTTAAGAGTAAAAATAAAGTGTAAATCAATCTGGAATGGCCTTCATATATATAATAGGTAGAAACAACATAATGAAACAGCACATTTCCATGTATTATTTAGGTGGGTTTTTAACCAAATCTTTTATATATAGATAATGGTTACAAATCCACACTAGTACAAGAAAAAACAAAAACTGTATTCTACTCAAAACTTTGATATAAGATTTTAACTGAAATATACATTTTGAAGTCTCCTGAATATATTAATTTAAAAAAAGCATTTTTTAGAAAAATGTCCATGTGTGTGTTTGTGTCTGTCAACAGCATAACTCGAAGAATACGTGTCAGTTAAGTATCAAACTTCAATAAGTACCCATGTTTAAAAATAGATGGTGTTCCTAAGGCAAGTTTGTGTTACTATCATGTACTGCCATTTGTTACATGTTACCAAAACAAATTTGGTAGCGATACATACATTAGTTTGAACTTGGCAGCATTTCAGTTGATCGACCAATGTGTTTGCGCTAAAATGGTAAAAGTGCAGTTCCATTCAGTGCTTTGTTTTCTACTTTTGGATGGGAAAACTTACGAGGAGGTGAAAGCAAAGTTGGACGCTGTTGATGGGAACTTATCACCATTTATGACAAGTTATATATTGGTTAAATGATTTTAAATGTGATCGAGAATCTGTTTTTGATGAGGAGCACCCAGGACATCCAACAGACATGGAAGTCATTGAAAAAGTATACAATATCATTCTCTCATCAAAAGCTCATGAAGTGGCAGAAGCCACAGGTGTCTTGGTAGGAGCGGCAATTCATATTTTGCATAAGTCAGAGACGAATAAGTTGCTGGCCTGATGGGTGCCATGTTTGCTCACATTGGACAACTGGTGGGTGTGACTTTCAACTTTGAAGCTGCACTTGGAGCTATTTAAGCAAACTCCAAAGGACTTTTTCCGTTGAATGGTCACCGTCAATAAAACCTAGGTTCATCATTATGCTCTGGAAACAAAGCAACAATCAAAATAACAGGTTGCTTCTTGTGAATCTGGTCCAAAAGAGGTAAAGATGGTCCCATCAGCCAGAAAAGTGATGGGATGGGAGTCATACTCATTGACTTCTTGGGAAGAGGATTACTGGACAGTACAACAGTGAGTTATTGGTTCAATTCAACAAGAAGTTAAGGAGAAACAGTCCCATTTCACAAAGAAGAAAGTGCTGTCTCACCATGACAGTGTACCAGCACATTCATCTGGTGTTGTCGACTGCATGAATTGCATCAACTGTTGCTGCACTCCCCACATTCAGCCAATCTTTGATTTCTTCTTGTTTGCAAACAAGAAATGACTCAGAACAAAATTTAGATCACATGAGATCATCATCAGGACAGAGGCTTATTTTGCACAACTTGACAATTCAAATTTATTGGAGGGGTTACAAAAATGGAAAGAATGTTGGGAGAAGTGTTTATTCCTAAAAGGAGACTATGTCGAGAAATAAATAAAATTTATGTTTGAGAAAATTGGTGCCTTCATTCCTAACAGGTATTTATTGAACTGCCTTCATGTGTGTGTGTGTATGCAAAATATATGTATGTATTGGTTTTTTCTAGTAAAAAAGATTTTGATTTGATACTCACCACTTAATTGGGCTCCATATTTTAGTGAAGTCTTGGCACTCAGTTCCAGCTTCTCTCGATCTCTGTTTGCTGTTGGTGTCCAAGACAGAGTGGAGTCCACATAGCGACCATGATTGGACATATTTGTTTGGCTCATACTTGGAGAGAGGAGGCCTAACACTCTATGAACATCAAGGCAGCAGTTGTTCTGGTATACAAAGAAGTTCTTGAAGGCATCACAATAAGGTTATCTGTGAAAATCTCCTTTCACACTCACTAGATAAAAAGGCAATATTATTTAACATACATTTCAGAGAAAATAATTTCAGACATTTACTTTTCCAAAAATATATTCTTGAAATCCCCTAATTACGACGAAACTTGTTAGCTGGCGTGCTAATCTCTTTCTCACCAAAAGTAATGTGACTTCATAGATCTTCTGGTCACTGGTTGGGATCAATAATGTTGGTACATTCAGACATATCAGTATCCTGTCCATTCAACAATATGTTGTTCAATGAGTCTACCGATTTGTCATAAAAGACAGATGGATATTTATTGGAATGTCATGTTTGCTGGAAGTTCTATTCCTTGCAAGTTAAGTCTTCTCTCACTTTGGGCCGTTTTTTCATAATATAGACAGATAGCTTCAGTTCTGTCTTGGAACACATTGATGATATTTTCTATGTTCTTGTTAGCCTTGTATAATATGTCTCTTGCAGCTCCAAAAGTTCTTGGAGGGCATCAGCTAAAATCTCAAATTAAGAATGAATCAATTGATGTGGTTTTGTTCAAGAGGTGCAATGTTTGTTTTTTGTCCTGAATGCATCAGCTTTTGCTTCCTGAAAATGAAGTACAAGTTCTGCCATATGCCGGCAACTGTCCAAAAACTTGATGCCATCCAATGTGTGCTCAAAACTCCAGCAAGTTTTAGCAGCTGAAGTTGCACCATTGCAGCATACACCTGCAGTTCTATGGCATTTTTAACTGAGACAAAGTGCAGCACATACAACTGTTCCAGGAAATTCATGAACCTATTCACTCCACCCTCAGTATTTACAGTATCATTCACTGGCACATAATGCGAGGGAAGTTATCTTGAAAGAACTTCACAACACCATTGCGTATATGCAATACAACTGCAACTCCATCACAATTCACTGATATTGTCTTTTTAAATTTTTTTCTGTTACTCCAGAAACTCCAAGTGCCTTAATAATTAAATAAATATTCCAATGGCTGTCACTTTTCTAGTTCAATCAAATCAAGAAAAATATTTACAGTAGCAGAAATTTCACATGCTTCAATAAACACACATAGATAATCATAATCAAAAACTGATACACCATAAGTCGACAGGAGCCTGTACTCTACATACTAACTTTTCTTTTCAATGTGTTTTACCTTCACTTCAAGGCATTATCAGAATTTGTAGACTCGCTGGAACACTGCAGGTTGTGTGGGTGTTCTGTCTCATTTTAGTGAGGAGTTTTCTTCCAAGGGAAGTTAAAGACTCATTAGATGGATTTCAGACTTCTCCATATATGTCTCTTCCCAGATGTTTAGTTCAAAGTTTTAGTAATTGGGTTTTTTTGCTCAATATTACAATGTGCAGTTGTATGTTTCATTTTGTCTTTCTGACGTACAAGTTTTCAATCGGTACAGTTAATTTGGTAGTACCTGGAATACTTTTTGTGTATATTTTAGTTACATATAATTGCATACACTTTATTATTATTGCATTACTTCACTAAGTTAATTCCAATTTATTGTTCAATATTTATTGTGCTGATTTCTGAGCAAACATAGTAGGTTCATTCATCAATTTGCTTTCTGATGAGCACACTTTTTATTTCACTTCCAATATGAGGAAGTTATGCTAATGCGGAGTTAAGTACAATCCATATCAAATACATCAGTTCTTACAAATTGATTTCATCTACAAAGTTGTCATATGACAGGTTCTTTTTAGTTAGGTACTTTACACGCTGTACAAAACATTTTGCAGTGTTATCTTTTTCATGAGACAATACCTTCGTAGAGATGTTCTACAATAGTTGTTTCTTGCCATCTGCTTTCATTTTTTCAGTACCTAATATGCACTTCCTCTGTGATCAAAATCTTTTCCGCAGTGCCATAAGCTGCTCTTTGCATGGTTTACCAAAATGACAATTTTCCCTTTCTTTTGAAATTTTCATGCCCATTTGTTTATTCACGCCAAGGTTTGCAATAGACACTGCATACTTCACATCCCAGTTTTTTGTATCAGAAAAGGAACCGTTTTTTTATTAGGCCAATCTACAGAACACATGATATTCTAAACTGAACATTCACATTTCATTACCAACAACCAGTGTTACAGACATTTTTGACATTCCCAACTTTCATTTCTTTGTATGCTGGAGTAAAATAACTAGTAATTTGACCTATATCTGCTCACTAATATTGCCTTGTGATGGTTTAGATTCAGGTTATGGTTTATATCGAGGCTACCTAATGCTGTGAGAACTTGTATATCTGTTTTATTGGTTAAACATTGCTTATATTTTATATTTATTTGTATTGCATTATTAAAAATCTTGCATTTATCAATATATCTGTTTGAATTGTGATAAAGTTTACATTGGTAAAGCTAAACGTCATTTAGAAACCAGAATAAAAGAGCATTTTAGAAATATTAAATATAAACAAACTGATAAATCAGCTGTGGCAGATCATTTTTGGTCATTTAATCATGAAATTAATCCAGAGGTTAAATTATTAAAACAACTAAATGGAGCCATAGATTTAATGGTTTGGGAAAAGATATTCATTTTAGAAAACAACACCCACATTATGAATTTTGAAATACCACCAGTAGATTGTATTTATAAGTTTTTCCTTTCAGAGGTTGGCGACGGATATATTTATTAAGTTGAGCTTCAGTAACTATGGTAACTTGTTTGTATAGCTTTGAAAATAAGCTGGATTACAACATGAAACATGTCAGCTGTGGAAGATCTTGCAATATTACTAACCTAAGTGAAGCTCTCAGTTTCTAATTTGTTCTTATTTTACATTCTGTTGCTTCACTGTAAATAGCTTCAATTTTCTTTAATTAGCATCTAAGTATTACTCATGAGTATGTACTGTGGGAGTCTTACAATGGAAAATCTCCCAGTGTAGTAGACTACACATGAAACACGATGGAATCCGAGCCAACTGCTCTGTGGAGCATCAACTCTGGATGTGCTTAATTTTGTATACATTTCAACTAGAAAATAAATGCCATATGTTTAGGAAAATGTAGTCTCAACATGACCACAACTGAAATTTAACTTGAGCTATGCTCTAATTTGATAAATTCTGAGTAACTAGCAATAGGACTCAGTCGTATCAATGCATGTGTAATTCTTTGGAACAAGCCTTTGATACTTTTAAATGTTTACTTTCTCTACTACGTATAGTAAAGTAGAGGAAGTATTGTATTCCACCCAAAAATTTGATGTCAAGATTTCACCAGAAATATATGTTCTGAGGCCCCCTGAATCCAAAAGAAGCATTTTTAGAAAAAGATCCATGTGTGTGTGTGTGTGTCAGTCTGTGGACAACATAACTCAAAAACAAAAAGTCGGTTAAAAACCAAACTTGGTATTTCAGTTTAATGTCTTTCAAGGATGTGACACAAAGATTTTGAAGAAAATAGCGCCACCCTAAACTACCCTTTACATGGAAAATTTTTCAAAAATTTTGATTTTCTTGAAAATGGCTAACAATTTTGATTAAAATGCTGTATGTTTGAGATATTTTTATGACAAATGAAATGTATATCTTGAATTTTCTGGCTAAAGCCTCTGTAGTTGTATTTACTCTGGACGACTTTTGCATAACTGGTAAACCATGAGAGATAGATCAAATCTTACTATACAAAAAATGTAAATCTTGCTAAAACACACAATTTATGTCCAAATAAAGTTTTTTAGAGTGAGCCATTTTGGAGATATTGCTTGTTATTTGTGAGAGTTTTGGAGAACTACTTCGTCAAATGGAATATCGTTATTCATTTTTTTAATATAACCATGCAAAGAGAACACAATTTGAAGGCTTTAAAAGACTTGACTATCGCTCAAAGCCTACTGTATTCCCATATTCTCCTTGTACCTACAAGGAAATAAGCAGTAAGAGAATTTCTGCAAATGTTTATCTCAACTAACAAAAAGAAGATATAGGAATAAGAGATTATAAGAATGGTTAGTATAAAAGTAGAGAAAGTCATGTGAGTGCAACACATCAGATTTTTTAACTTTGCTAATATACCTACATAATTATGCAAGAAGGTTCCTTTGCATTTTCGTGGATTCAAAATAGCCGCGTTGTATCAATGTTGTTTACGTTGCTGCTTGGATACCTTTGAACCGGAGTTGTTTGGAGGAGAGAGGGTGAACAGAGCAAAGTATTGAAGCATTGTTTTGCTCCTTACTCTGGTATTACGTTTTATCATAAGCTGATGCAGATTTCCCAACCCCGGAACTAAATGAAAACATACAAAACAATGAGGAAGTATAGGTGCTCATAAACATGCAGTTGTGAATGAAGCTGATTTAACTGATGAAGTAGTTCATGATTCTGTAGCAGCCTGGCTTGGTGATTCATCGGCCATTACATTTACCTTCTCCGGTGACCAAGATCTGTGAATCCAGCAGAAACAAATCCAAACTTAGGATGCGAGATAATATAGTGCATGGAAGTATATGTTCTTTCCTTTCATCTGTTAGTCTGTGTTTGAGGACCATACCTTGCAGCCGAACCTATGCCTAATTACTATATTTTGTTTTAACAGTGATATTAAATAAAACATGAGTGAAGTGTGGAACTATTTTGAAGTAGACAGTACTAATGATAATTTAAACACGCATGTTATATTCATATACTGAGTGAAGTTTACAGAAGCTCTCAAAGTATGAGTTTCAGAACGTGATGCTATGATATCTGAAACTAATGAGCAACAAACAAATTGGCATTTATGCACCAAAAGCTACCAACAAAAATATATTTTAGTGAGCAAACTATTGCCTTTACAGCTTGTTATAAAGTGTCAAGTATCACTGCTTAAAAACCAGTATTGATTATCGAGAAATAGTGGTATTGTCTTATCATTGAATTTATGGAACGGAAATATTTTACGTCATTATAGTTCATAGTTTGTAATTATAGGGAAGCATTAGTTACAATATACAATGAATTTAGATAAACATAAAGATGAAGAAAAGCAATAACCGGGCAAAATGGCCAACAAAAATCAGTTTCCGCTGTTATTGAACCAATGTCTGCAGAGCCTTGATAACCAACTGCACTGATGAAAGAGTATCACGTAGACATGACTTGATACCAGTTTCCAGCAAAGGGGACATGATTTTAATCCCCACAGGAGAATCTGTATTACATTCTCATGGGACAGGTGAATAGACCATCAGGTCACACAGGGTTTGCAACTGCCTTGAGTGATGGAGACTGTTTCTCATTTCTCCCCCAGAGACTTTGCTTTCAAATCAAAACTGATTTTGTGTTAGAAAGCAAACAGAAGAAATGGAAGTCCTGAGATGCATAAGGAAGTATGATAAGGAGAGAGCACGGTCTGGAAGATATCAGTGCAGGGGATGTAAGAGAATGATATTACAGAATATAACGAACGCATGCCCACCATAAACACAGGTAATGAGTGTCATAATGATGACCAACAAAAAATGGAGCAGACAGCAAATAAAATAGAGGACAGTAATGCCAAGACAAGGGATGAAAACGAGAGCAGTGAGCACAAGCAATGTATTGATATCCTCCCCTCGACGCAAGAAAATAATTCATTCAAGGAGCTTGCAGGCACCAAAAAGCCACACCTTCACTGGCGCAGGTGAAGAGAATCATGTGCGGGGAAAGCAAAGTGCTGAAGAGAATACCAGTAAGTTGAAGAGAGGAATGACACCAGGAACAGAGTTTGTGAGGAGGAAGAAGAAAAAGGAGTGCCAGAACAAATACAAAACAAGTATCACAGAAGAAAACGAAGACAGAGATCATCAAAAGGATGCAAATGAACCAATATGTTCATTCCAGTTGTTTGTGGGTGCCTTCTGTAATGTTAAGCCACTTGAGGAGTTTTGGTCAAGGGGTAGGTATCTCATAAGCCCCCAAGTGGTGACCAAGGGTGCACAAAGTTGTCTTCCAAGAAGATGTTCACTGTCCATTGTGTCCCACTGCAAAGACCTGTCTCAGTCTAACTGCCAAACATTGCCAAGATTTGAAACAGGACATGCCCGAACCATGAACAATATCCACTGCATCATCAAAGTGGCACCTAGATCATTTCTTTCACTGTGAATTTCTCAGTGCAGTTCCAAATTGTAAGAAAATGTGCATCTTCTCATGACTTTAAATAAAGATTCTGAAGAGTGCTCATTAGTTGCATTTCTGCTGTCTTATAGTTCACGAGTCTGCACCTGAAGTTTCAACACATGATAGAATACCATGCAAGTCCAATTTATTTACTTTTTGAAATATAATATACATTAAATACTAAGATTTCATTGAAGCTGTATAGTCATGACTTTATAAAAGTTTTAAATGTGCCCATTAAAGTGTATGCATTATAAATAAAGATTAATTCATGAATTATGAATATTTATAATAAAAATGACACATTTGACAATTATTTTGAACTTCCTCGTTCCTTCAAGTTGTGTGAACGAGAGGTACTGAAACAAGGAGTACTCAGCCTCTTTTTTATTTATGATTTCAACGCAAGCTTTGCAACAATATAGATGTAAAAGAATAACTGACTGGTAACTAAATTAGTTTATATAGCCTACTTTAAACCAAGAGTTTACAAACAAAAGCAGCATAACTCACCTTGCATAGATTTTCATGATAATGTTATTATTTACAAAGTGTACCAATTTTTTCAATAAAACAAAGATTGCATTATATATTTAAGATTACATGGTGTTTGGTATCTGTGACTGTTACTTCCTTGTAGGTACCTTAAATTTGTCATTACTTGTACAATTCTGAATGAATTTGGTGGAGCCTTTTATGAGATAAGCTCAATATTTTCAGTTATTCAGTTTATGTTTCTGTGTTAAGTGGTTAATTTTATAAAAGCTGTTGTATGCACAAAACTTATTAATTTTTTCCTGAAAATGTTGTGTGTTATGGAGCTGAAATTTTACACATTTTGCAGTAAAATTAATCCCACTTTTCTTCACAGCATGAGGTAAAGTACAGACGTGGATATATCACATCTAAAAATAGAGTGAATTTTCATTTATCTTTAGAACAGCCAAATTTTTTTCCACACGTTGAATTTACAAAACATGGTGAAAGAGAGAGATAGCGATAGCCGATATAAACCAGTTTTATCTATATTGCAAACATTGCCTAAGAAAGCATTAAGCTACCCACATTTTGAACAATTTAGAATATCTCGTGTACAGAAACAGTAGTTTGGCCAACAAATTCAAGGTAATTATGAACGAGATACATAATAAAATATTAATCCGCGCACTAACGCGTTAACTATGCGTTCCTCAGTTTCGTTTAATTTTACCGTCGGTCATTTTCTGAAGTGTTCACTTGTCTTGTACAGTTCTCCAACAAAATCATGCTGCGCATTACTTAATACTATTCAAACGTACCTATAATTGTATACTTATTTTCACTTTCCACTATTATAAACTTTAAAATGGTTCCAGTTAATTCGCGATATTGACTGATTGTACTTTTGCTAAAAAATTTTACTTTTGCAATTGTTTTTTTGTAAATAACTTCTAACAATAGAATAATTCAATTGTTTGCAATTATTACGGTATAGTTAAATTCCATAGAGGGAGATAAAGCTTATTTATATTCTGTGGTTAATACCACGTCCTGCCAGTACCAGGACCTTCTCGATACCAGAGTCCTGCCAGTACGTATCAGGACCCTCTGAGGTCCTGTAGGTACGTATAAATGGGATATATCTGTCTCTATCTAGCGCATACAAGCTGTCATTAGCTTCGTCCTTTTTTACCCTCGCGCTGTTGCCAGGTTCCTCATAGCACGGTTTTACTTTCTCTACTGGTGTAAGTAGAGGAAGTATTGTATTCCACCCAAAAATTCGATGTCGAGATTTCACCGAAAATATGTTTTGAGGCCCCCTAAATAAAAAAAAAAAAATCTGATGTGTTGCACTCACATGACTTTCTCTACTCTTCTACTAACCATTCTTACAAATTCTTATTATCTCCGTGTTAGTGTTATATCTTCGTGTTAGTTGAGATAAACATTTGTACAAATTGTCTTATTGCTTATTTCCTTGTACGTACAAGGGGAATATTAGAATAGAGCAGACTTTGTGTAATAGTCAAATCTTTTAAAGCTTTGAGTTTCCGTTCTCTTTGCACACTTTAACATATAAAAAAATGAACAACGATGTTCCATTTCAGGAGAGTTTTAGTTCTCCGAAACTCACACACATAACAAGGAACATCTCCGAAATGGTTCACCCTAAAAGAAAATTCATTGAGACATAAGTTGTGTATTTTAGGAAGATCTACATTTTTTGTATAGTATGATTTGGTCTATCTCTAACGGTTTACCAGTTATGCAAAAGTCGTCAAGAGTAAATACGACTACAGGGGCTATAGCCAGAAAATTCAAGATATACATTTCATTTGCCATAAAAATATTTCAAACATATGACATAATCAAAATTGTTAGAGCCATTTTCAAGAAAATATCAAAATTTTCGAAAATTTTTTCATGTAAAGAGTAGTTTAGTGTGGGGCTATTTTCTTCAAAATCTTCGTGTCGCATCCTTGAAAGACATTAAACCTAAATACAGGTCGCGCGTTACTCCTTGACGAATGAAAATGTTATATGATAGGTTGGGTGCGAGTCATTTCTCACCTTTTGCAGGAACTCTGGCATGGACAGAGAGCGGAGGTACAGTCTGCAGTGAGATGATGTGCCTTTACGCAAGCACATGCTTCTGAGCTGAAGTAGTACAACATTCAAATCAATTTATCACACTTCTAGTAATATTAGCCACACGTATTATACACTATACCTCTATAACTGTTTCCACTTAACTTTCTTGCATTTCTTCTATTCTCGACATTTCTCCCTCGTCTTCTTCCTCGTCTGAATTGCTGTTGTTTTCGTTATCTTCGTCGCTGCTTTCCATTCCATTATCTTTGCCCGCCTCGGTACGTGATGGTTAGCGTGTCTGCCTCACGTTCAAGAGGTCGCGAGTTCGAATCTCGCTTAGGGTAAGTTATCCGGGTAAGGTTTTTTTCCGAGGTTTTCCCTACCCTGAGAAGACGAATGTCGGGTAACTTAAAGCTCCATTGACCTCGGGCTCATTTGAGCATCATTTCACCCGTTTCGTTTCATTTCATTCATTCGTCCGATATGACACAATGTTGGAGGACGTTAATTTAAAAAAAAAAAATCCATTATCTTGGATAATAATTTGCTCAATCCTTTCTTCCACAATGGCATCTTTATCCCAGTATTTTTGTTCAATTTCTTGGACATGACGGTATGCCGTTTCCCATTCTATTTGTCCAATTTCCTCAAATCTCTGCCTGCAGAGCTTTTCAAGATCTTTTAATTTAAATGTTACATTTCTAGCAGCTACCCATTGCTTTACGTCTCCCCATACTAACTCAATGCGATTCAGATGAGTCGTTCCCCTTTGGATACAGGTGCCATGAAACCTGAAGCACTGTCATCAGACCAACTGCTATGTATATACGTCTCATCTTCGTAAACTATTGGGCGTCCTTCAGCTCTGTATTTACGGAGACAAGTAAGATAGGTCTCGCGCAAAGAACGAATATTATGACTTTCAATCAGAACACGCCTTTTATTTCTAGTCTTTCTCCACTTAAAGCCCATTTTTTTAATCATAATTCGAAGGCTAGTGAGTTTACCTTGAAAACTGATGGTCTCTCGCAATTTTTGTAATAGTCTTTTTAATGTAAGTGCAGTCTTTTCCCCAGCATAGAAATTGTACACGGTGCGTCGAATTACACACTTGTCGAAATCGTCGATTTCAGTAATTCTTTTGGGGACGGCATGCTTCTTTCCCGGTGTACCAAAAGAAGTTTTTCCTCTTCGTGTTTTCGTTTCTCTCCCACAATTCTGTGAACTGAACTGTGCGATATCTTGGTGGCTGCAGCAAATCTTTCTTGCACTTTCTGAATTTCTTAGAAGTACATTGAAGAAAATCGATCTTTATGTTATACTCATAAACATTGGCAATAATCTCGCGATTTGGACTATGCAGAGTTTTTCCGTTTATTTTTGACAATGTAGGAGGCATTATCACGAGTAAGTAACACGTAACTACGTAATTAAATTAGCACTGTTATAAAACACTTGCAAGCTACATCCGTACCGCACTAAACTTTTGCAGTCGACTGTATACACAAACGTGACAGAGGAAAACAGAGGTGTCTGTTATCGTAGCATAAACATTTGCTGACCTGTTCATTAAGGGTAGGCAAGCTGACTGGATTTCTGCTCAAGGTCATTCGTCAAGAACAAACGAGCAACCTATACCAACTTTGGTTTTTAACCCACTTTTCGTTTTTGAGCTATGCTGTCCACAGACACACAGACAGACACACACACGGACCTTTTTCTAAAAATGCTTTTTTTGGATTCAGGGGGTCTCAAAACATATATTTCCGGTGAAATCTCAACATGGAATTTTTGGGTGGAATACAATACTTCCCCTACTTACCAGCAGAGAAAGTAAAAAAGCATTTTTATAAAAAGGTCCGTGTGTGTGTATGTGTGTCAGCCTGTCAGTCTGTAGACAACATACCTAACTCAAAAACGAAAAGTCGGCTAAAAACCAAAGTTAGTATTTAAGTTTAATGTATTTCAAGGATGGAACACGAAGATTTTGAAGAAAATAGCCCCACCCTGAACTACCCTTTATATGGAATTATTTTTTGAAAATTTTGATTTTCTTGAAAATGGCTCTAACAATTTTGATTAAAATGCCGTATGTTTAAGATATTTTGTATGGCAAATGAAATGCATATTTTGAAATTTCTGGCTAAAGCCAGATGACAGAGAAAGGGATGTGGTACACGCATCTCACGCGCTCTTATGTACAGAACCTCTGCCGGTACACGCACCATGCTTGGCAACAGCGCTCTGCTTGAGCATTGGCCAGCGTTCACATGCCTTTAACTTTCGCGATCAGTATAGTAACATCAGTTCGAAAGAAGTCATGTATGTGTGGAATCTGTGAAGTGTTATTGTGTTTTCTTATTGAAAGTATGATCATAAGTGTTAATATAATGTTTAGAACGAACGGTATTTATAATATTGCATTGGAAATATATTACGAAATCGTTTAAGTACCTACCTAATTGATTGGATTGATCATAAAGCATTATATTAATCACTAGTTAAGTAATTGGAGGTTCAGATATGCTGTTATAGCAAACGAAACCTCCAGGTTACTGTAGATTCTCTGCAAATTGAAAGTCTTACGTTTCCAAATCACACAGAGCTTAGACACTTCATTTTACCTTGTCTGCGTTCGGTTGTTTTATCCCACAAGGATATACACGGAAGTTGGGATATTAGTTCGATCGGGAAACTTGGAATTCAGAAGAAGACGAATCTCTTGTTGCAAGAAACGAGTAGAGCATTACCAAATATTTCATCCTTCTAGCCTATTTTTACGATAGGTACCTAGTATTACATTAGTAATCAGACCAAAGTCTGTTTGACTGATCTATGCTCAACTTCGATCCACATACTCAGAGCATAAAGCAAATAGTATACCTGCACAACATTTCAATGTCACTGTCAAACCATTTTCAAATTATTAATATATTTATTAATAATAAATCACTTTTTGATATGCTCATATGAAATGACCCTTGGACCCTACAGTTTATTGTATCCCTCCTAAATTTTTAATTTGAGTTCAGTATACTAATATAAAGAAATTGTCATACCAAAATTTCTTAGATTTAACTAGTTTAAGGGGAAAAAGTTTTGTGTACTATTTATCAATATTTTCAATTCTTTCAGTATGAGTTATGAAAAATATTTAATTTCAGCTCAATTATTTAATATTTTTTAACTAGCACATGACAAATTTTAATACCTTAATCTCTGAAGGTCTCAAAAAAATTTCAAGCTAATAAGTTATAAACTAGGGTCCAAGGAGCAATTTGATTAGTGAAAAATGCTGAAAAAAAAAAAAAAAAAGAACTGAGAAAAATGAACTTTAAAGTTTAACAGTGTGTTTTTGTACTTTACCAGGGATCCTCTGTTGGTTTCTTCTTGGTCTCAAACTTCCCTTTCGCCTTCGCATTGTTCACAAAATTTAAAAATGTATTGCTCTTAGCTAACCTCTACACTATGCACTTTCGCTAATTTATACACAAAATTCATAAAGTATCTGCTTGTTGCTGCTTTACTATAGACTAACGAATAACACAAAACCTATTAACTATCTAAACAATGTCTAATATATAACTGGAACACTGAAATAACCTGGTAAGATTACAGAACACTTGGATTACAGAACATGTGTCAGATTCGCGGCATTTCAGTTCGATATATCGAATTTATTTCAGCATAGCCAACTCACAACCTTTCTGAAGCAAAATTCCCTGCAAGAGAGTAAAATAAAAGCCAGTGAAAACGAAAAATGCATTTCAAATTAAAGTACAAAGTATAAGCATAATAAATAATGCAAAAAGTAAAATTCAAAATTTTCGACAATACTCACCAAATTTCACAGAAACTGCACCTGCCTTGACTACATATGTTTGTGCTTATTTCGCAGGGAAACGTTTCTTTTGCATCTTATTTCACGATGTTTAATTAAAACAGTGTATTTTGCGCAAAACTGTAAACTTAAAGCGCATATTTCACAGTTATCCGCGATTCACTATTTTCTCGGCTAAATGCGTAAGAAAGAAATGCTAGGGTGTAGCCAAGTGTTGTCAAATAATACCGCAAGGGAAGAAACTTATTGAGATTGAGTAGTCAACTCATGAGTCAGTTATTGCCTGAGATATCGCAGTGATATCATGGACAAGGACAGTGATTCCCCAAGTTCCAACCAGCAGCGTGTTCGCAAGAATGGCATTTTTCCAAAATACCTGAAATAAGCTGGAAGCTCTGAAATAATTCCTTGGAACATTCACTTTCTGAGATTGACGAAATTTCAGTAACACTGCCGTTAGTAACACACGGGGTTGCAGAAATTGCGTTTGACAATCTCAGTCAGATGCTACAGAAAAATATTGGTTACAAAATGCTGTGTCAAATTTCTAAAAAGGTTTCTGGCGAGGAAACACATATTGAATAGGAATAATTCACCGAGGAAGAACTAGTGTTTTTCTCGTGCCGTGGCTAACAAAAGAGAGAGGCTACGGCGCATTGCAGTGACGTTAATTCTCCTAGTCTGATCATGGTCCAATGAAGTAAAACCACCTGTCAAACATTGCCCACACACGGCTCGTGTGTTTAAAAACACTAGGAGTAGTTTGCTGGCATAAAAATAACAATTGCCATCTAAAGGTTAATTAAACCCAGGATATAAAGTACTTGATTGTTAGTCGCCCTTGGGGCATTTATCTCAGATGTAGATTCCCTAGTGGTTTACCGGGAAAAATACGAATCGGTTGGGGAATTTAATATCATACCGGCAAGTTGCCACGGTAGCTCAGTGGTTAGAGCAGCCGCGCGTGAAGCGGAAGTGTCCGGGTTCATGCCCTAGCTATGGCATTGAATTTTTCAGTTCCAATTTTTACCTCTCAAACATTGCCCACACATGGCTTGTGTGTTTAAAAACACCAGCAGTAGTTGGAAAGTCCCCCACCAACAAATGTGACCAAAGCATCAGAACATAGTTTCTCATCTTCCCAATGTAAAAGGAACTGCAAATGATCACTGAGTGCACAAATATCTATGATTTCAGTGAATTTTGCCAGGGTATGAAATGCTAAACAAACAGATGGGATGGAAATAAAGGCTTTCATTGGCTTAGTATTGCTAGCAGGATTTTATCGTGCATGTCACCTGAACTGAGGAATATGTGCAATAACAATGAATTTGGAATTCACACATTTCGTATCACAATGAGTTTGTACTGTTTCCTATTTTTGTCTTCTTCTACACTCCATGGATTAGGCAGATTGCCTGTTCTGTCTTCCTTTGTTCAGCTCCATCACTTTTCCTCGTGGTTTGTACTCACATGTTTTCAGTGCCATTCTTTCACTACACATTCTAGTCTGTTGTTGTTTCCAGTTCTCTTTGAGTTTATCATTTATTTTATATATAGCTAGTTCTTCTTCAATATCCTTGTTGTGAAACAGATCTTCAACCTTTTATCTTTCTCAAAAATCTCATTTCTGCAGCTTGTAATTTACTTTCAGGACTCGCTATCATAAATCAATATTGGTACTGACATTTTTATAAAATTTGAGTTTGGTATCTTTCCTGATTTTATTTGTTACTGTGCAGCACATTTACTTGTATTTGTTTATTTTGTTTTCTATGTTCTTATCTCTGTTGAAACTTATATTACAGTCCAAATATTCAAAGTGGGATACTTGTTTTAATATTATTTCTTGTATCATAATTTTGGATCGTTTAGGATATTTTCCTTTTTGTGCCATCACTTTCAACTAACTTATTGATTATTATTTATTTATGCCAACAAACTTACTGTTAGTGTTTTTAAACACACAAGCCGTGTGTGGGCAATGTTTAAGAGGTAGAACTGGAACTTAAAAATTCAATGCCACAACTGGGATTTGAACCACAGACCTTCCGCTTGCAGGGCGGACGCTCTAACCACTGAGCTATTGTGACAAACTGCCAGAATGCCATTAAATTCTCAAACCAGTTCATATTTCTCCTGGTAAACCACAAAGGCAGTCTCACATCAGAGACAATTACCCCAATGGTGACTTACTATTGCAAGTACTTTATATCCCAGGATTAAATAACCTTCACATGGTAATTATTATTTATTTATGCCAACAAACTTACTGTTGGTGTTTTTAAACACACAAGCCGTGTGTGGGCAAAGTTTAAGAGGTAGAACTGGAACTTAAAAATTCAATGCCACAACTGGGATTTGAACCACAGACCTTCCGCTGATATTTTTTGCTATTACATGGACAGAACGTTGTAAATCATTTTCGTTCTTTTGTATATGTACCACATCGTCACCATATATAATATTTATAAAGCCATTTATATACTTGGGTTTATATTATCTCTCTTCTACATTTTCACTAGATCATCTATATAGATATAGAACAGAGGTGTGATAGACTGCACCCTTGTTTAACTCCTCTATTTGTAGCAATCTGTTCTGCTTTTGATGCTCCAGTATTTATAATTACTGTATACAAACTCTTAATTACTTCAATTATATGTGTGGGGTAGCCTCTATTATTTATTGTGCTCCATAACTTGTCTCTATGTACAAAATCAAAAGCTTTCTCAAAATCAATTAAAGCTATATGTGTTTCGAGATTGACTTCCCGTCGTTTTTCTAAAATTCTTTTTAAACTAGAAACATTATCGCTGCATGAACCACCCTTCATAAGATTCAGTTGTTCCTCATCTAATAATACCTCTGCTATATTTTTAAATGGAGATTAACAATTAACTCACACAATAACTAGAAGTACTAAATACCTGAAGCAGATCCAGCATCGGTAACGCAAACTCCTCTAAATAGTAAAAGAACAAGCCACATGTGTATGTAGCCTCAAAACCAATGCTCCTTTCAGTTTCCTTATTCATCTCTGCACTGCTCAAAAAATTAAAGTAACATGTTTAAATCTATGTCCCAAAACAAATATTGACATAAATTCAATTTTTGGCAGTTTGTAATTATTGATTGAAGAACTGTTTCTGATAGTCTGATCCAGTAGTGGTTTCTGAGTAATCACATACTCGCAACTGCACACCCATTAATTTTTTCCTGTATGTCAAATGTGTATTTACCTCTTGAACTTTTTTCTATATGAACTTGCTCATTTAATTTTCCGTGCCCTCTTTACCAAATGCTGTAGACACATATACACAAGATTTTGCAACTTGTGAAGGAAGATTTTAGGCAAATGGGTCGCAGGGAGTGGGCAAAGCTTGCATTTAGAAGTACGGCAAGTTGACACAATATGATCGACAAGTTGAAGAGGTGTAATTGTTACCATGCAAGCGCACTGCATTCTCATAAAGTTCAATTTCATTTCCTTCCCCGGTTTCTTTCCCTCCTTGTCGTTTAGCAGAAGT